>ML778434.1:978066-998949 GCA_009831015.1 Picea engelmannii | reverse complement strand
TCGAAGAGGCAAGTGAACAGGAGAGGATCCCTTCCATAATAGGATCCATTGTATGGTGTTTCCCTACCTCAAGGGTTTGGTAATAATATAGTGTGGTTTCTTCTATATTGCTTGTGGATCTATTGTGTATTCAGTATTTGTGGAGATTATATTTGTAGATCTATTCAGGTTTTTAACAATGCACTATACCTAGGGTGGTAATATGGGGAACCTAGGCAGTTACCCAATGGGAATGTAATTATGTGTTATTAGTGGAAGTCATTTAATATATGGGAATGTGGTCATTCAATGTAAGGTGGACTAGGTCCATTATATTAATAAAGGCCCACTATGATAGTTGGATGTAATAAATGTGAGAAGGCTCTGTAGAAGGTTCCTAGGAGATAGGGAGAGCTATATAAAGAAGTCTAGGCAATGTAATGAAAGATAGTGAAGAATATTGTGATTGTACAAGCAAGGACTTCTTGAGGAGTTTTATCCTTCCATAAGGATTAATATATGGTGTCACCCTACCTCAAGGGTTTTCTCTATTTCTTGTGTTCATGTTATGGTGAATGATTTATGGTTTATTCTTGGTTATTTCTGAAGTATATTTGCAGATCTGGTATAGGTACTTAACAAAGACTCAATCAAGCAAGCTGCGAAGACACCCGTGTTTAGATCGGGTGCAAGTAGAACATCAAAACTTGCATGCACATTGATATTATTATAAATAAAATCACTATTTGGTTGTTCAGACAAAGGATTCACTACCCTACTGAAGTGAGTTGAAATGGATTTCTTACTTTGCATTGTCAATCGATGTACATAATTTGTAAACATTCATCAACTACGTTTATATTTCTTTAATGGGATGTTATAAAAAATATATTGTATATAAACAGTCCCATAGCATCAAAGCTACATGTTCCTAGTATTGAAACCCTCCCATACCATCAAGCTACATGTTCCTAGTATAACCATGTCAAATTTCGATGTATACAGACACAACTTAGAGAAATTTCAATGTTTGCATCATTCACTGGTAACCATGTAGGGTCGATTGATGTCATTAATCCCTTCACTCGATATAATCCCTAACCCATTAACAATTAAACCACTTGCATGTTGGAGCCTATAAAATTCTTTTGGGATGTCTCAAATTAATAAAATCATGGTTTATTAATCATTAGGTTTCGTTGTAAAGATGGGTATGTCAGGTTTGATCTTTGTTGGCATGGATGGAGAAATCGGGTCATGATGAATATGATGATGATGGAAATGATGAAGATAAATATTTCCATAAGTCTTAAAAACCTCCCATACCATCAAGACATGCGCCTAGTGTAAACATGTAAAATTACAACGCATATAGTCACATTTTGAAGAAAATTCAACATTGGCCCCATTCACTGTTCATTGTGCGAGGTTGGTGGATGATATTGGTGATGGGCATGTTGGAAGTTCCAAGACATTTAAAGAGAGTTATGAAAAATATTCTATAGAAGGGATTGACGAATGATGCCAATGAACGTTAATGCAAACATGGACAATCTCGAAGATTATCATGTGGGGAAATCAGACATACTTGAGTATTGAAACCCTCCCATACAGTCAAGGCATGTGTCTAATCTATCCATGTCAAATTTTGACACATACAAGAACATATTGAATAAATTTCAATGTTGTCCCCATTCACTACTAACTATGTGGGGTCGGTGCATGACATTTGTGATGGGTGTAATATTGGAAGTTCCATATCAAATTTCAAGATAGTTCCGACAACGATTCTATATAAGGGAATGGTGAATGATGACAATGAGACTTGCATGATGAACATTGATTCAAATGTGGATGATCTCAAAGATTATGTGGGGACATCAATATACATCCTTAAGTCTCGAAACCCTCCCATATCGTCAAGGCATGTGTTTAATCTAACCATGTCAAATTTCGACACATACAAGCACATATTGAAGAAATTTCAACATTGGCTCCATTCACTACTCACTATGGGGGGTCGGTGCATGACATTTGTGATGGGTGTATTGGAATTCCATGTCAAATTTCAAGATAGTTTTGACAATGATTCTATAGAAGGGAATGACGAACATTGAAAATGAGATGTTTATGATGAACATTGTTGCATATGTGGAATTTTGAAACCCTCTTTGAGTCTTGAAAAACCTCCCTTACCGTCAAGGCATGTGTCTAGTCTAACCATGTTGAATTTTGATGCATACAAGCACAGTTTGAAGAAATTTCAACGTTGGCCCCATTCACTTCTCATTGTGTGAGGTTGATGCAAGATGACATTTGTGATGGGTGCATTGGAAGTTCCATGACATTTCAAGATATTTCTAACAAAGATTCTATAAATGGAAATGAATGATGGCAATGAGACATCCATTATATTGAACGTTTATGCAAACATAGACGATCTCAAATATTATGAGGGGACATAAAACATCCTTAAGTCTTAAAAACCCTCCCATACTATCAAGGCATGTGTCTAATCTAACTATGTCTAATTTCGATGCATACAGACACAGATTGAAAAAATTTCAACATTGGCCCCACTCACTCCTCACTGTGCGGGTTTAGTAGAAGAAATTTGTGGTGGGTGTATTGGAAGTTCCATGTCAAATTTCAAGATAATTCCGACAACGATTCCATAGAAGGGAATGACGAATGATGACAATGAGACGTGGATGATGAATGTTGATGCAAATGTGTATGATATCAAATATTAGGTGGGGACATCAATATACATCCTTGAGTCTTGAAACCCTCCCATACCATCAAGGCATGTGTCTAGTCTAACCATGTCAAATTTCGACGCATACAACCACATATTGAATAACATTCAATGTTGGCCCCATTCACTGCTCACTATGTGGGCTCAGTGCATGACATTTGTGGTGGGTGAATTGGAAGTTCCATGAAATTACAAGAGAGTTCTAACAAATATTATACAGATGGAAACAACGAATGATGACAATGAGACATCCATTATGAACATTGATGCAAACATGGAAGATCTCAAATATTATGTGGGGACATCATACATCCTTGAGTCTTGAAACCCTCCCATATTGTCAAGGCATGTGTCTAGTCTAACCATGTCAAATTTTGACGCATAGAGGAACATATTGAAGAAATTTCAACGTTGGCCCCATTCACTGATAACTATGTGGGGTCAGTGCATGACATTTGTGGTGGATGAATTAGAAGTTCAAAAACATTTCAAGAGAGTTCCAACAAAGATTCTACATATGGAAACGATGAATGATGACAATGAGACATCCATTATGAAAGTTGATGCAAACATGGATGATCTGAAAGATTATGTGGGGACATCAGACATCCTTGAGTCTTGAAACCCTCCCATACTGTCAAGGCATGTGTCTAGTCTAACCATGTCAAATTTCGATCCATACATGTACAGTTTGACGAAATTTCAACGCTGGCCCCATTCACTTCTCACTGTGCGAGGTCGATGCAAAATGACATTGGTGATGGGTGTATTGGAAGTGCCATGACATTTCAAGAGAGTTCCGAAAAATATTCTATAGATGGAAATAATGAATGATGACAATGAGACATCCATTATATTGAACATTGATGCAAACATGGACGATCTCAAATATTATGTGGGGACATCAAACATACATAAGTCTTGAAACCCTCCCATACCATCAAGGCAACTATCTAGTCTAACCATGTCAAATTTCAATGCATACAGGAACAGATTGAAAAAATTTCAACTTTGGCCCCATTCACTTCTCACTGTGTAGGTTCAATGGAAGAAATTTGTAATGGGTGTATTGGAAGTTCCATGTCAAATTTCAAGATAGTTCTAACAACAATTCTATAGAAGGGAATGATGAATGATGACAATGAGATGTGCACGCTGAACGTTGATGTGAATGTGGACGATATCAAATATTATGTGGGGACATCATACATCCTTGAGTCTTGAAACCCTCCCATACCGTCAAGGCATGTGTCTAGTCTAACCATGTCAAATTGCGACGCATACAGTTACATATTGAAGAAATTTCAATGTTGGCCACATTAACTGCTCACTATGTGGGGTCGGTGCATGATATTTTTGGTGGGTGAATTGGAAGTTCCATGACATTTCAAGAAAGTTCCAACAAAGATTCTACAGATGGCAATGACAAATGATGACAATAAGATGTTCATTAGGAACGTTGATGAAAACATGGATGATCTCAAAGATTATGTGGGGACATCAGACATCCTTGAGTCTTGAAACCCTCCGATACCATCAACGCATGTGTCTAGTCTAACCATGTCAAATTTTGATGCATACATGCACAAGCTGAAGAAATTTCAACGTTGTCCCCATTCACTATTCATTGTGAGGGGTCGGTGGAAGACAATATTTGTGATGGGTGTATTGGAAGTTCCATGGCATTTCAAGAGATCAGTTCCACAAAGATTCTACATATGGAAATGACGGATGATGAAAACAAGACGTGGATGATCTCAATGATTATGTGTAGGGTTGATGGATGTCATTAATCCCTTGACCACATATAATCCCTAATCAATTAATCATTAAACTACCTAACCCCTAAGCCCCAAATCCATTAGTCATTGACCCTTAATCCCTTAAACTGTAACCCCTGATCCCTTAACCCTTAATCCCTTAAACGGTAACCCCTAATCCCTTAAACGGTAACCCCTAATCCCTTATCCCTTAATCCCTAGACCTAAAATCCATAAATAACCTAATCCCTAAAGCCCCTATCCAATTAACCCCAAAAATATCAACAAAATTACTATTTAGGCACATTGGGAGTTAAATTGGAAGCCAAAATAGAAGATAAAAAGGAAGCTAAACTGGGAGAAAAAATGGGAGCTAAACTGAGAGGTAAACAAGGAGCTAAACTGGGAGCTAAAGTGGAAGCTAAAGTGGGAGCTAAATAGGGAGCTAAATTAGGCGCTAACTGTGCCTAGTTTAGCACCTAATTTTGTTGCTCGGTGAAAATAGATCCATAAATAGCGCCCTCCCAATAAATAGCACCGACTTTAGCAAAAAAATGGATAAAAATACATTAAAACAACCAGTGGAAGCAAAAAAGGGAGCTAATCATAGGGATTTGTTGTAGTGCATATTTGGATAGAGACAAATAAATTCCATTACCTATTTGACAAACATGTATGTCAAGAAAATAAAAATAATGTAAGTTATTAAGTTTATCAATATTCCCAGATGGGGTGACAGACGACCCTTAGTGGACGACAGGTGGCATTGGGCAGCAATGGGTGTTATTAACCTCAGCTGCCAACCTCCCTCCCATCCAATTTGAATGACCCGCACTAATCCATGAGTTATGGTAGTGCGTTGGGATATCCATGCAAATTTAATGGCCCCTTGCACGGACCAGGTAGGGCGTACTAAGCTAGGTACCAGGTCTAGAATAGAAGTCACCTCGATTTTCATGGCGACTACCCCTATCAATTCACAAGGCACTATGAAGACTAGCACCCCTGAGCACTCTCCCACACCTTCACTTCTGCAATTTCTTTTTCTCCTCATCTCCCTCTTGCTCCTGCACCTTTGGCCATCCTTCACCACTCCTTTGTTGATCTCCCTACACAGTTCCACCCATATTTCCTATGCCATGCCAAGGGAGAGGGAAAAATCTAGAAGGGGGTTGTTGTATTACAGTTCCCTGACCAGATGAAACCATCTCGATTCCTCTCAACTAGCTCTAATCACCACCAACACTCTTGACCCAAGCCAAAATTGGATGGAACCGCCTAAGAAACCCTTTCCTCCCCCCTCTAATCCCATAATTGACTTTGGAAACTGCCCCGTCGAAGATGAAATTATCCTTCCTGAGGAGCATACTCCTCCATTTGGAAATTTCCCCTCTCAGAGTACACACACTGGTTCATGTTTTTGGCACTGGGGGATGCCTTGTGGAGAAAGAAATTCCTCCTAGTTGGCAGGTGGAAAATCAACCGACGACCATGGATGCAGACCCGACTATGGATGTTGACCTGATAATGGATGCTGATTTCATGGCAGAGCTGCCTCAACTCTCCAAGCATTGACTTCTGGATGAACATCTTCATCTCATCTTTGAAATGCGACAGAAGCTTGATGACCAGGAGCACATTCAAAAAATTATTGGCCAGCAAATGGACCTCTTGTTTGATTCCATGACTAAAGCTCCAACAAACAAGTTATGCTCAACTTTTGGCCAAAATTTCATCCCAGCTTACAACATGCATGGTAGCCCAGGTTCACATATAGATTAGCTCCTCCAAGTTTATGTTCTTCTTCTATTTTTGTCACTTATGCAAATAATGACAGAATCCCTACCTCACAATGAATGTTAGTTGGTCATGGTCTCTGGTTAATCAATCATGGCGACCATTTTTTATAGTTAGTCATCTCTACTGTTTTGTTCAAACAATGACAATTGTTCTTTTTTTTTTTAAGTCCACCTGTCCTGATTTCCTAAACGTGGTAGGAAAGGTGACAAACTAAATACATTGTAATGCCAGGTACTGTTGTTAAAATATAGTTCCTTTTATTCACATTTTTTTTTATCAATATAATTTTTTTTCACAAATATAAAAAATTAAAAAAAGTAGAACAAGGTTATTAACATAATAGAATAATCAAAACCTTTACATTAATATGTTAAATACAAATAAATCAAAATGACTATAAATGAATACCAAGCTGATGGAATTTGCTTGCTTAATATCATATCATGAATTGTTCAACTTGAAAAAAAAACTAGGATGTTTTTTCATGTAGATTTCTTCATTGAAACAACCATGAAGAAATCTCTCTCAACATTTTGATGATACATTTTTCGTTTAAATTTAGTATCTATAAAAATCATTATTTTAATAGCATCAAGTTTCACTACATGAGAAAATATTTCATTATGAATTATTCAACTTGAAAAAAAACTAGGATGTTTTTTATGTAGATTTCTTCATTGAAACAATCATGAAAAAATCTCTCTCAACATTTTGATGATACATTTTTCATCTAAATTTAGTATCTAGAAAAATCATTATTTTAATAACATCAAGTTTCACTACATGAGAAAATATTTCATTATAATCTAAATTTAACATTGACAAAAATCTTTTGCTATATAAAAAAAGTTTCATGATATTCTACATTTATATCTTAAGAAAATCTATTTACAACCAATCTAATCTTATAATAATCCATCTCACTATTAAATTTGAACATTGTCTTATAAACTTGTTTACAATTACCCAAATTGTTTTGTGAAGGAAGAGTAGGCAACTCCCCTAGTTCATCATTAAGGAGTTGTATTCATTGAACATATTATTCTCCCACCATTGCTTACCTCAATCCTTTTCATATGTTTGAGGATCACTCATGGTCCACAAATGCCTGTTATAGATATATGAAAAACATGCATAATTAACTCATATATATATATATATATATATATATATATATAAAATTGACTTATTAATTTTCATGCAACATTTCTTTTTCTATGTAGTTAGTATCATATGAGTTGTATTCATTGAACATATTATTCTCCCACCATTGCTTACCTCAATCCCTTTCATATGTTTGAGGATACTCATGGTCCACAAATCCCTGTTAGAGATATATGAAAAACATGCATAATTAACTCATATAATTATATATATATATATATATATATATATATATATATATATAATTGACTTATTAATTTTCATGCAACATTTCTTTTTCTATGTAGTTATTATCAATAGTAATATGATTAGTAATAATAAATTATAACGTATTAGTAACAATACTAGAAATAAAAGAATGCCTCAAAAAGTCAAAATGCATTGAAAACAAATATTAGGAAGAGATTTTTGTTTAAATGGTACATCCCATCAAATGATGACTTATTAAACGAGCAATATAAGCCTTAGACTCCGACTCCTATCCTACACATCTACATCTATATTTTTGTTTGAATTGTACATCCCATCAAATGACGACTTATTAAACAAGTAATATATGCCTTTGACTCCTCAACATATCTTACACATCTATATTTTTTAATTTTTAGATACAATTTCTTTGAATTATTATCAAACACAAGAGTCCATCCATGATAACCAAAAATAAAAGTGAACATTTCTTCACATGTCATGTAGGAGCATGATTTATAACTTCAAAATCACATGCAACTCCTTATGCTAAAAAAAATTGGTCCATATTTCCTCACCACAATATAAATTGTATGCCTCTTCTAAAACTATGTCTTCCACATGTCATGTAGGAGCATGATTTATAATTTCAAAATCACATGCAAGTACGTATGCTAAAAATATTTTGGTCCATATTTCCTCCACACAATATAAATTGTGACATTTCCATTAAGCTTGTGTTCTTATACCCAACTACATCATTTTGATACAAAGTGTAATGTAGTGTATGTTAATAGAATTTTTATATTATTGGAAAATTCCTTAAATACTGTGATTTCATATTTATTTTCATTTAATTTTTTAAGTATATGGATGGTGTGATGCGATTCATGGTCAACAAGTAATTTGAAAATGTTAATTTTCCCAATATTTCACTTTTACATTTCAGAAAATAAATCTTTGTGGGTGAGTATATGAAGTTGGTAGACGATAAAGTGGCAAGGGGTTGAGTAGGAACATGCACCTACACAAATGTGTACATGTTCATGATGTTAGAGGTTCGAAAAATACCGAACCTACATTCATCGTGCCACATAGGAAAGTTGCCAGGAACACGTGTGCGTTTCTTTCGTTCCATTTTTAAGGGACCACGGGCGCGATTTGTGCTCATTTGCATAGACCATGCCCCACATTTTTCCTTTCATTGAGAAAATAGAGAGGAGGAGTAGAGCACCAAGCAAAGAAAAGATCTTGCCAACGTGTCCAACTCAAGTCAGGTATGCTTGATTTCTTTTGTTTTCCTCCCACTCTAGCAATTTTTTACTTTTATTTGATTAATTTAATATCTTATAAAGAATCTAAAGTATAGAAACTTCTAATCTAGAGAGAAATCTCATCTACAAAATTCAGAGAGAGTTGCCTCTTACATTGCTTAACATTTCCCCTCTAAAAATAACTATAGAGAATTTACAAGAAAAATAGAAGTGAAAGGGGACATTTTTCATCTATTCCTCCCTTAATATCGACTTCCAACATGCCCAACATACTTGGTAGCTTAAAAAATTTAGCTTTAGTCATACTTTTGGTAAAAATATCAACAATTTGTTCATCACTACACCAATAGTGTAATTTGACAACTTGATCTTGGAAAATATCTTATATGAACATCAATCTCAACATGTTTGATTTTAGCATGAAAAATTGGATTGTCTACAACCTAGATCAAACTTTCATTGTCACAAAATATGGTATTTGTAGAATTTCTGGTAAAACCAAACTTTAATAAGACATTTTGAATCCACATTGCTTATTTTCTTACTTCATTTGTTTCTCTATACTCTGTCTCACCAAAGGATTAATATATATTGATCCAAGATGGAAAACATAGCTACCTATGGATTTCTTGTCATAGACATCACCCCACCCAAATCTAGATTAGTGTATCCTACAAAAGAAATGTGGGACTAGTAGCACAATGGACTTTCCTCTCATTACACTCCCACCATATTTCCCTCTTCTAAGCCCTTTGAATTTAGTGACCCAAGAAGGGCATGTACCCCATTTCATGGGAAGAAGGGGTTGAAGGTCCAGGGGGATGGTTGCTGGAAAAATATAAGAGCCTAAAATATAAACCTTCTAGATGCTCACCCAGACAGGTCTTGATAACTATGAGCTACTTCTCTTCAAATAATTGAAGACTTGCACAATATCAAACACATAATAAATATCTCGCTTGAATATAAGACTAACACAAGTGTGTTACAATGCTTTACATGGTTACCTGTATGACACTTTGTGGACCTATTTGTTCAAGCGACATTGTGTTACTGCCCCCCAAGATAATCAATTCACTATTGGGAGTGCACACGTGTTTGGATCATTGATTAATTAATAAATGACAATAAATGGGCTTGGAAAAAGTTTGAATTAATGAAGAAGTATTTGAACCATGAAGAAGAGGCTTGGATGGATGACAAGTGGCCTTTGGAGGCCTATCCATGCTTCCCCAACTCGAACAACTTTCTCTAAGTGTCAAAACATCTCCCTAAAGGGGTGACATCATCTTATTTTAGGGTTTCTAATGTGCAAAAAGTGTAAATTAAATATTATTATTTAGTTTAAGGGGTAAGATAAGGGTCGTTGACCCCTTATCTTATTTTTTACCCTAACTAAGTGGACAAACTATGTTTTAAACCTTTTTTATGAATAGAGATCACGTGAATCTCATTTCATAACATAACTCTCCCATTGTGAGAAGACTACATGGGTGAAATTTTCTCTATACTTGTTCATTTTTGGTATCTCTCTCTCTTGCAAATGGTTTATGGTGTTATCTTTTGGTGAATGGATGAGAAGAAGTGATGCGCACCCCTTCAAGGCTTACTCGTTTGCTCTTAGATGATATGTTGCATGGTGAACTAGGGTTTGAAATATCATTTATTACAATTGGTAAGGAAAAATTGCATATGGTAGTTCTTTCTTGATTATCTTTGGTTATTGTTGGTGGAAACCCTAGGAGGAGTATCTTGGATACACCCTCCATCATTGCTTCATCTTTTTTTTTAAGGTTATAACTCAATTTTGAGCAAGGTTTTCTAGGAGAAGTACAAGTGTGTACACCCTCCTAGATTTAACCTAATTTGGTTGGCATACCCTAGGGAGTAAGAGGATTTACACTCCTAGGGATATTGTTGATCCAACTTGCAGGGATGATTTTCAGCATGAAAATTTATACTAAAATGTAGAAACCTGGGCTAATCTTACTAGTACTTAATATGGAAAATGTAAAATGTTAAAATATTCAAATTTCTAAGGATTTTATATAGTTTCTATTAAATTTTGGCAATTTTTAAGGTAAATTAGTTTTAGTCTATGAAATTTGGGAGAATCGTTTTTAGAAAAAATGGAAATTAGCTAATCGTTTTTTAGGAAAAACCATGGAAAATTAGTCCATTTGCAAAATTTATCCCCTAAAATCGTTTATGCCAACTTGTGTGTTAAAGACCCATTCACCCAATTTTAAAAGGCACTAATCTGATATCTTTTGCGTTGGAGAAATTGGTAAGTGTGATTTTATATCAGATTAGATGTTGACGAGTTAAATTCTACATCTATCATTGAAGAAGGTGAAGGAGTTTTGAAGGATTTGGGTTGTGGAATAGTGAAATTTTAATGGTGAGTTTTTATTTCCTATTCTTATTTTTTGGGGGGTCAGAATCAATAATTTATTTTCTGTTCTGATTGGATTCAATAGCACCAAGATCTGTGCATCTGCACTATTTTTTTGGATTTCAAAATGGTTTTGAAATGTTTTTTTCCATTAATTTCCACCATTCTTGTGTTTCATCCATGAGTCTTGCACCAGTTTACTAAAGATAATTTTACACTTTCCTTTGTATATTCACGCCATCAATTTTATAGAATTGAAAACAGTCCCAGTTCTCCCATCCAGTAACCCATTCAGAATGAATTTATAAATCAGTATCCTCTGGTGCTCATCTAGATATTTCAACCTCGAACGCAAATTCTAGATCATCAGTCAGAGAAAAATTATTGAATCTCTTCATGGAAACAAGCAGTCCATATTCCAAAACCCCCTTGTAAATATTCCCACCACCATAATATCCTCTATCATGAACTGAACCAAAAGCAAGAAGGGATACTACGTGTATGTAGGGATATCATGCCAACAAAGAGTTGTGTATGCATGGATTTTGTGCGAGCATATATTTGTGCGTAATCTTTCCTTTTTGCATGCCATTAGAGATTTGCGCACACAATAAACCAATGTTTCCTCAATTCTACTCTAGGAAATCGACAATAGAACACAAACCACCTGCACAACAAACCACTGGTTTTCAAACCGATGACAGAAAGACCACACAGTGAAACCTTGACTAACAATCTCGGTGTTTCCAATTCTTATTTCAATTAATGGTATGTGTTTATTCTTTTACTAGTCGTAGCGGAAGTGTGGAAGGAAAGCGGTCTAAGAGCCGAGAAACCTCTTCCTTTGAAAAAACTAGCCTGGAATCCCAACAATCTATAAAATCGATAACTTATGAGTCATAAACACTAATGCAATATTATTAAATAAATTCGCATTGAGTAGTTTATTTGTAATCTTTGTAATGATAGGTATAGTGGGAAAAGGTTCAAATACATAATGAACTTGGCATTTCTTTTCACTATTTTGTAGCAGTGTGTCAATCACAATTTGTATTCAGATTATTAGTGTTGATTAGAGCAGAGTAAAGATCAATCAAAAACATTTTTTATGAGACTATGCATGGGTCAAATCCAAGCCCCTATATATCTCTTTTATTGTGTGGTGTGTGGTGTATCTGGTACAAAATTTTCTTCTTTTTCTGGTTCATTTCCTGATGGCGCAACAATTATATAACATAACCATTGTTAATGAAAACAATCAATATGGTGATATAAGGTTCCCATAATATAACCATTGTTCACAAACAATCTTGCAAATATTCATTGGTAGGTGCATTTTTTGGCGTTATAACCTGTGCATTTACTTTTGGCGATATAAGGTGTTTTTTGTATTTTGGAGATATAAGGTGCATATTATACCATTTTTTGGTGATATAAGGTGTAAATGCACTTGTTACTGGAAAAATGTCTAAATTCATTAGTCTATTTAATTATTCCAACAAGTTAGAAGGTTCAAAGAACTATAAATTATGGGGTCGACACATTGAGAACACTCTCTTCTACAATAAATTATGGAAAGGAATTTGTAATACACAACCCACAAAACCAATTGATGTTGCTCAAATAGAAAAGTGGGAGTTGAAATATGAAAATTCCTTATCACTAATTTAAAGTGTTGTTTTTTATGAAGTCTTTGTGCACATTGAAAATTGTAGTGATATTGTAGTGATTCTTGGTTAGCTTGGAAAACACTTAAATATTTATTTGATTCGCAACTTGAGGCTAAAAGAGTCAATCTTCAATTATTTGTCAGGGGAGATGTAATGGAATATATCTCAAGACTCAAAAATATTATGCAAGAGATTGCAAAAGCGATTTTTGCTAAAATCGAAGATAGTTTGATGGTTACAATTTTGATCTCGGGTTTTCCATAATCATACAAGCATTTTTTGAAAACATTGCAGATTACAGATAAGTTGGAGAATATAAATTTTGATAAACGTAGTGAGCTAATAGATAATTATGATAAGTGTCCTCAATCACATAAATTTTATTAATGAAGGAAAAAAATTACTATAGTAAGACATGAGAGCTAAGGGACAAAAATATAGTATTTCACTTGAAGACAAAACATCTTGATACAAAGTACCATTACATTAGAACTCTCATCATAAAGGAAATCATCAAGCCGAACTAATGTCCAAAAGATGATCAAACAACTGATATCTTCACTAAATCTCTTGGAAGGATTAAATGCACTAAGTTCATAATTGATCTTGGTATCCTCTCCAAAGAAGTTTTGGATCAAAGGGAGGATTGTTAGAATTTCTAATCCAAAATAGTTAACTTAGGACTTTAGTGAATAAATGCTTTAGTGAATAAAACATTAATGTAAAATGACACATGCACACTCACATAATTATGTGAGGTGCCCAAGTTAGTTTTAGATAATGATATTTTTCGTCATTTATTTTGGGTTATTTAAACCAATTTTCTATTCTACATGAGGTGAATTTTTGGCCCATATCCCTCACATCTTTTGTTGTAATATTTTCGCTTCATTAATAAAATTTGTGTATGAGGACACTTTTTCACTTTTTTTAATGACATATCCATGTTTGGAAAATGATAATTATCCTCGGGGGATGCTCGATTAAGATCCCAAAATTCAACGCACAGATGAATCTCTCCATTCTTCTTTCTAACCACCCCAGGTTCGAGATCCATTTTGAATGTCTAACTGAAAAAATAATCCCATCCTTTTCCATATTTTCAATCTCTAATTTGACCAAAGGGTTTAATTTAGGATTAATTATCCATGGATTCTACCTTAATGGCTTGGCACCCTCCTTTAGTGGTATAACATGATGAATAATGATTTTATCATATTATTTAAGATCGTCATACTTCCATGGAAATATATCTTGAAATTCTTTTAAAATATTAATGTATTGCTCAATTTCATCCATAGGACAATTGTTACCCAAATTTTAAAACTTTTTCCTTTTTTAGGTTTCAATATTAATTTTTTGGATATATTGGACCTTCCTAAGTTAAGTTTCTTCACTTGGTTTATCCTTGCATACTTGATTATCTATGGTAAAAAGAGACTCAGGAGGACTGTACTTTTTAAATGATTTTTGTATTCTAACTCATCATAATATCCATGTTTTTCTAAGACATCAGCCTTTTCAGTGTTTTGATCCATTATTTTTGGTTCCATGAGGAATTTAACAATGTATTCTTCATTTCAAAAAAATTCCAGAAGTCCTGATTATCTAGTACTAAATGAAAAAAATCATCTTGACCCCAAAAGAATCATGAAGTAAAGGCGAATCTGGATTGAAAAGAGAGGTTGAAATTACAAGTGAATTGGCCTTCTGGTTCCTTTATATTGGTATAAAGAGCATGTTAAAAGAATTGAAAGTTTGAATAAGGTACACAATCTTCCTATATATGTTGTCAATCTTTCCTTATTGATATTATACCTTTTTTGTACATGATTAACCACTAGCTCTGAATCTCCCATCTATATGAGGTCAGTTATTTCCATTTGGTGAGCAAGTGTCAATCCTTGTATCGATGCTTAGTACTCTTATTCATTGTTTGTACATTCAAATTGTAATATAAATGCATGAGTATACAATCCTCCTTCAGGATTTTTGAACACCAAATCTGCTCTGGCTCCAAATTTAGAGGAGGCACCTTCAAAAAACATTTTCTAGAATCCTTTGAATGGAAGAATGTCATTTCTTTTTAACCTTAATTGATTCTTTACTCAAAATGGAACAATTTTCAATACCGGAATCAATGTAATTATCCATGTCCTCCATCTCTTTCTTCTTAAAGGAAACATGGCTCCTTTGCTCGCAAAGTAATTTAGTGAGTCTGCCTTCTTTGTTTGGGAGCATCATGCATATTCCATCATTAATTATATAACCTCCCAAGGGAAAACACCACTCTCTTCCAAGAACAACACCATAATATGTTGGTAAATCAACCAGTGTTATGGTAAATACTATATTAATATGTGGTGCAGAACTTATCCATGCACAAAAATCCTTAATTTCTCCATATGTTGTTATTTTTCTTGAATCGATTTCATATATACTTTCACAAGACTCATAATATTTAGTGCACTCCAAAACAAAAACCTCCATTATTGAAAGTGCCATGATATTATTTGTGGCTCCACTATCCAACTGCATGCAATTATGCAATATCAACTCAGGTGTTTCCAGAGATACGAAGAAATAAAGAATTTTACCCCATGTTCTTGTAAAACGAACAATACGTTGTTGTTGACCATGATGACAATTGCATCTACTCTTGTATCTTGTTTTTTTCATTCCATAACACCTTGAGTATATTTTGTTTCTATTGGGGTATCTTGACCACTTCCAATAATGGAAAATTGATATGTAACATGGTTAAGTCATCAATAATATTATAGGCCATTCTTGTAGAGCCTTCCATTTCACTAGTTCTCTAAGGACTAGAAGCCATGCTTCTAGGATTTATTTGAAGAGGAACAACTCTTGATGTATAATAACTATTTGTTCTATTTTTAAATCCATTAGCTTTATCCATTTGTGGGGGATTCAAATATTTTCCATTGAACTTATTTAGTTGGGCCCTAGTTTGGACTACATTATCTTGATGATGTTGCTCGTTATCCAAATATTCTTCTTATTTCATCCAATATCCCTCTATAAAATGCATTGTGTCATTATCCATTTCCACAGATTCTAAGATTAAAGAAGATGCCTCATTACCAAATTATTTAGGTTCTAGGAAATGGTCATCTTCTCTAGGAAATTCATCATAATTTTCCTCCATTACCATGACATTGGGGTTTTGAATTTGGGGGACCCTAGGCCTGGGAATTGGATCATCAATATTTTGATTTATTTACGGACGTTCTTTGAAACCATATGAAGGTATTTCAGAGATCTGGTATTTTTGCATGGGCCTTTTTTCATTATTCTTATTCAATTGAATTATCTCATTTTTAATTTGTATGACTGTTCCATTGAGTTGAGAAATTTGTGCATCTTATCGTTCCCATGGAGCATCATTTGGTGGTGGAAATTTTTTCACATTGGGGGGTTGACCCTAGAAAATGACCCTTCAAACACCTATATCTTTCATAGTTCTAGTTGGAATTGGTGTAGTTTGGTTTGACAAGTTAAGAGTCATCGTTTGTCACTGTACTCATCCCAATATCATGTCTATATCATCATTACTCTCCAACATGTATTCCTCAATTTATTGTGCCTTTATCATTGCATATTATAAGGTACCATTTTTTGCAGACTTGATTGCATATCTGACATTTGCAAAATAACATTCTTATATAATCCAAGAATGACAGGATCATCAGGACATTGTCCTTCATAAATTTGTTTCAATGTTCTAAAAAAATTGAAGATAAAAGTCTATAATTTTTTCATTTTTCTCCAAATGAATTTGTGTAAATTGTGTAAGAAGAGTATGACATGCATCAAGTTGGCCATATCTACTCATGAATGCATATTCAATATCATCAAAACAATTGATTGAATCTATGGGAAGAGACAAATACCAAACATATGTGAGGTCAATCAATGCTTGTAGAAAAACTATAACCATAATATCATCATTTGTTACCAAATGAATATCACATATTGTCAAACAAATGGTTGAGGTGCTTATCTAGATTCATAACACCATCAACATTGAACACTGGTAAGATACTAATAGGAATATTTGGAAAAGGATGTTTCTCTCCTTGTAAATACAAATGACTTATTATTTGTCTTTATCTTTGGTTTCTGTGTCTTTCATTTCTCCTTTCTTCATTTAATTCTTCGTCATTTTTTCTTTCTTGATCAGGGTCTTTACGAATCCTATCCTTCATTTGGGATGAATAAACAACGGGACTGAGTAGGTAATATATTGAAATGCGAAAATACCATCTTTCTTTGAATGTTCAATAATTTTTCTTCTTCTTCTCATTGCAAGCCTCTTGTTACATGCATAAGTGCCACACTACTAAATGTCACACTTAAGTGTCATAAGTGTTGCAAGTGTCATAAATATTATACACCTAAGTATCACACCACCAAATGTTGCATCTAAGTGGTGAAATTCAATTTTGTACTTTACCAAGTGTCACAATTTCGTCACCATGCGAAGATGTATGTCATAATCGCTAGACACGATGAAGAAGGAACCTATCAGTTGGAAGTCGAAATAAAATATTTTTCCTTGAGATTTTGTCCTTGATTTAGTTTCATCTCCCCCCTACCCATATACAAGGAGGGATAAAACCTTGATCATAGCTCCCCAAGAGTGTCTTAGGGAGAAATAATCCCTTGTTCATCACCCTGTGAACAATTATCGAGGGGCGATGAAGTAGTTGAAACCATCATGCCTTGTTTTGTGAGGTTGTGTCCAAAGGTTTTCAGTTGGTTAAGGGATTGGTTCGAGCTATATTGTATTCAAGGAAAGTTCAATCTTGTTGGTTGAGCCAAATCCTCATTTGACCACATCCTCTCCTCAAAACTATCCTATGGTTGCGATGCCTCAATTCTTATATAATGAAGGCCATGCTTGAATGAAAGGGAGAGAATTGAGAGAACCATACTTATGATTATGTGAGATCCAAGAGGATGGAAAGGAGAGCTTGTAGGAGTTGTTGCAACATCAATATTGAGATTGTATGTGCTTCATTGTTATTTACTTTTCATTAATACATAACTTGGCCTATTCCTCTCATGCCTATGTTTTCAATATATGCATGTCTATTGTTGTCTAATTCATTATAGATAGATTTGTTTTTGCTTAAAAATATCGTGTGGAAGAAGGATGTTTTTATTTGTTCCTTGTAGGAATTTTCTTGCACCTAGGAGCTTGGATATCAAGATCAAAGGATGGAGCATTGAGAAAAACCAACGTAAAAGGGTAATTCTTGTGTCCCTCTCTTCTCATTATAATTGTTGAAATAGGTCTATGGGGAAAGTAGTACACCATTTTTTTCCTTCTATCTTGAATCAAGAAGGAGTCTTGATCCAAGGGGGGTTTCACTTGTCCGCAGGGGGAACTTTACCACAACAGAAAAATTAGAAACTCAATTGGGATTTAATCATTCTTTTTAGTTTGTCCTTAGTATTTTTCTAGCCTTTTGAGTATTTCTTGTCACTTGATATTTTTTTATTTTGTTGCTTCTTCTTTGATTTCTCCCCTTCCTTCATCACCATTGGGAATTTCACTAAGTAAAACACCTAATATTTTCTCAGATATGGGAAAAAATTGTGTTTTTCACCACTTTCAGGACTTCATCCCTCCCCCATAAGGGAACACAGGGAGATAATACCCTAACCATTGCCCTGCCATAGTGTCATTGGGGATAAATAATCCCCAGGGGTTCAAGCAGAGCCCTAAAATAGATCAAATAATCCCTGAACTTGCACCAAATGACCTAAAAGAACAATAAAATGAGAGAGCGTGATGATAATAGCAACCTACTTCAGACAACTCATGAAATGGTCTCTCGGATCTCCCACAATCAACACTCCAAGATCTACCCTAAAAGAGGAAATTTTCAACAAGGCAAGCTAAGAGGTAAACTAAAATAGGTATTTTTCACCAATTTCTTTTTAATCCATTGAAACTAGTTATTTTTCCATGTTCACATTGTCTTGTTTCTTCCATACAAGCTATTTATTTGAGTATAAACATTATTTGATGGAGATTTCTGACCTTAGTTGCATCAAGTCATCTCTTACTTATGTAGGACTTCAAGAGACAAGACTTTTTCCTACCTTGATCATAAGAGCATGCTTCATCAATATTCGAGCTCACTAAACAATGAAGATTCATCTTTTGAGTGGTAGTTTACCTCTTTTTTGGCCTTGTAATAATAACTATGAAAAATGAACACTCTAGTCAATCTTGACTAGAATAGTTCTCCCTTGTATTGTTTAACACTTTTTTGGGATTGAGAGACTAAATTTACGAAAAAGAACACCCTTGGAGTCTAATTTAAGATCTTTTCAGAATCTATAAACATCAAAAGAACGCCGAGTTTACCTTCTTTGGGATTGTTAAATTATACATCGAAGGACCCATATGGGACCCAACCCCTCCTTTAGGTTTGTTAAACTTGTGATGAGGGACTCATCGAAGATGAGTTATATTGAGTATATTTTATCCTCCTCAAGTTGGTTAAAAAAACAATACGTACTCACCATTCAGGGTGGTGGGAAATTGAGGGAAGTGGGCCATTTTTTTGGAAAGTATGATGGTAGTTCTCCATTTTCAGCCTTGAACATGGAACCTATTTGCGTCTTTTCATACAGTTGGGTAATCTACTTGTCTCTGAGTCATACCAATCCCATGCGTCATTATACTCCTTCGGCTCACCTGAAGAGTTCCTCGGTTATTTTCACACTATGTTTTGTTCTATATATCAATTGATTCAATGAGTCAAGTATTTTTTCATGCCTCACAATGTTCAAGGGAATTTTTAGGCCAAATCAACCACTCTGTAGTATTACCAACCTTCATCCTCATGTTAGTCCATGATCATTCAATGCATTATCTTACATTACTTTCATATGTCAGTTCCATGTCAATGATGGTGAAAAACTCATGACCCTCCTTCGACGAGTATGTTCCTATCAAATTCAACACATTATCTAGGAATTAGACTTAGAAACGAGTTAGTAGCTTGGAATTTGCATGTCCCAATGGAAGGTATCCTCACTTTCGACACTAGGTTTACATCATTGGCCTTTGATTGAATGATTCCATTAATGTTTGGCTTCAGATAATTTGTTCATATTCACTGGAATGCACTAGAGTGTAATGTGTTGAACTTTCATAGAATATATCTATCTAAACACACATTTGCAGAGAGAAGTTGAGAAAGAAGAAGAAGGAGAGAAAGAATGAAAGAATTTTCATTAACCGTTGTGAATAATGAATCATTTACACATGATATACTATGTATAAGTAAATAAGTGCGCACTGGAGGATAACCAATGCACCATAGTGGTGGTATAGAGTGATCTGGACACACACCAGTAGTTACAAGAGTGAACTACCACCTAGTCTAGTCTCTTAGGTAGTTACGGGAGTGAACTGCCACCTAGTTGAGTTAACTAGTCAACTAGTCTTGAATTAACTGACCGAACAGAGAGTAGTGAGGAGTTAACTCAGGGAATCAATGGTAATGCGCCATTCTGGTGATGATACCAAGGCAAGGTCAAATTATCATGGTGATGATCCCAATGTTGCATGGTGACAAAACCAATGCAACATCTAAACTCAATTCAACTAGTCAAACTAAAGTGTCAACTAAAAGAGAATATTCTCTAGGTGGAATATTCTCCCCTAAAATATAGGAGATTATAATGACTAATTATGACTAATAAACAAGGAAAAACCTTAGGAAAAATAAATCCAAGGTCTATTTGAAGTAGCTCCAACACCCCCCTTGAACATCACTATGGTGAAAATAAAGAATGGATCTCGACAACAAGGCCATGTTAGGTACCCAAATAAAAAAGATACACTGAA
>ML778434.1:925306-978016 GCA_009831015.1 Picea engelmannii | reverse complement strand
GAAGGTCTTGGTGAAGATGTTTGTCGTCTGTTCTGCTGAAGGACATAACTATAAGTCGATGATCCCCTAATGTACTAAGTCCCAGATGTAGTGCATGTGGATCTTGATGTGCTTTGTCCGTTGCCTCTGAAATGGATCTCTACATAACTTCATAGTGCTCTGGTTGTCACATGAGATGACGATCGGCCGATGAAACTGAATTCCCAACTAAGTGAGAAAATGTTGTAGCCACATATCCTGAATGGTTGTGTTAAATACCCCTCTGTACTCTTCCTCGGCTGAAGATAGAGAAATGGTAGTTTGGTTCTTTCTCGACTAATAGATAGGCCCAGAACCAAGACTGAGTGAGTAACCATATGTGGACTTGCGATCAGTGTTATCGCCATCCCAATCGGAATCAATAAACCTAATGAGATATAATGTAGAGTTTGTTGCATAATGAATCCCAAAGGTGATGGTTCCCTGTACATATTGAAGGATACGCTTTGCATCTTTCCAATGTAGCTCATGCGGCTCCTGTATGAACCTGGAAACTATGCCAACTGCATATGAGAGGTATGGTCTGGAGTGTGTGAGATACAACAATATCCCCACTAGTTGTTTGTACAATGTGTTTCCAACCAGTGGAGTCTCCCCGCCATCCTCAAGTTTCTCTTGATAGGAAAGGAGTCAGAGAAGACTTACAGTCTGTCATGTGAAATCTCTCAAGGAGATCTTGTGCATACTTTTCCTGAGACAGTTTGATGCCTAATGCATCCTGATTGATCTCAAGTCCAAGGAAGAAGTGTAGCATACCTATGTCTGTCATAAAAAACATTTCATGTAGAATCCTCTTGACTGCAGCAATCGTTGAAGTCAAGCACCCGATAATCAACAAATCATCGACATATAGAACTAAAAGTAGAAGTGAATCAATCGTCCTGAGAATGTAGACATCTGGGTCTAATTTACATCGTACAAAGTTATGTGACAACAAGTAGGGATCCATCTTGGCATACCATGCCCTCAGATCCTGCTTGAGGCCATAAAGTGACTACTTTATTCGACAAACTAAAGATGAGTCCTACATAAATCCCTGGGGTTGCTCCATGTAGATCTCCTCAGATATATCACCATGAAGAAATCCATTCTTCACGTCCATATGATGGAATTCCCATCCCTTGGTTGTCACAATAGCAACTTCCAATCGTATGAAATCCATCTTCTCTACTGGAAAGAAGGTCTCATCATAGTCAATACCATGAACCTGTTGAAATCCTTTGGCAACAAGCCTAGATTTATATCTGCTAATCTTTCCATACATTGCACTCTTGGTCTTGTAGACCCATCTACATCTGAAAATTTTCCTCCCAGAAGGAAGGGGAACTAGATCCCAAGTCTGTTTCTCGAGGAGGGAGTTGTACTCCTCCTGCATGGCGGATTCCCAAAAGGGATTTCCAACAACCTCGCCATAAGACTATGGATCTAAATACTAAACCAATAAAATATGCCTAGAGGGAAATGGTTCAGTGGCAGTGAGTGCAACACGAGGCTCCTCGAAATTAGATTGTGTCCTCCTAGTATCAGATGGATCACCAATGAGATCCCCTACAACCTGAAGAGTAGTCTGTGCCCACTTGGGCCTCTTCTCTAGCTCTGCAACTGCATCTGGATGCTCTAACTCTGCATCTGACTATACTGACTCTGAATATGAATCATTTGAGTCCTCTAAATCAGAAATAGCTTATGAAGAAGAGTTTGCATGTGCATGATCATCATCTCGGACATGTGGAAGAATGAAGGTGTTTGCATGCGGTTGTTGAGGTGCATGCGAGACACTTACCTTGAATTGGAAACTTTGCTCAATGATGAGTTAGTCCAAGGAAAGGTCAATAAGCTTATATCCCTTCACACCATTGGTATATCCAACAAAACTTCACTTATTTCTCTATGGATTAAGTTCCTTCCTCTTTTCAAATGGAATCTCGGGCCCATGCACATGAACCAAAAATGCGAAAGTGGGTCACTTCCGGTTTGAGGCTGCTCCAAGCCTCGTAGGGGGTCTTATCCGTGACATATCTATGGAGAGATATGTTTTGGATGTGTGTTTCACAATTAAGTGCTTCGACCCATAGTCTTTGTGGTAGAGACTTTGCATGTGGCATGCAATATTCCATTTCCTTTAGAGATCGGTTTTTCCTCTCAACAAATCCATTTTGCTGCAGAGTATAGGGAACTGTATGCTGCAAATGAATCCCTGCCTCATGGAAAAGAATATGTATCTCATGATTTACATACTCTCCCCCTCTATCATTTCATAGGACTTTGATCTTCTTTCCAGACTATGTCTCAACCAAGATTTTGAAATCTTTGAGGTGTTGAAATACCTCGGATTTTTTCCTAAGAAAGTAGATCCAAGTAAAAACGTGAGTAATCATAAAAAAAAATGAGAAAAAACCTCGCTTTGTTGATGGATGGATGCGGAAAGGGACCCATAAGGTCACTGTGAATCATATCTAAAGGTGTGGAAGCTCGCTGAGACTTTCCTTTGTCGAATTTCTCTTGAGGGTGTTTTTCAAGAACACATCCCTTGCATACTCCCTTGGAGAAATGGATGTCTGGTAGACTATCAACCAATCTGTTCTTTCTAAGCTATTGCATGTATATGAAATTCAAATTTCCAAACCTTTCGTTCCATATCCTACTACTTTCATCAGCATGAGGAAGCAATAAAGAAAAATCAGGTTCAATGAATTCATAAAAAGTATACAATCTAGACTGATGATTTACCTCACTGGTAGCAACCCTGGAGTTGGTTTGCATGTTGTAGATGTCCACAGAATTTGGTGTGAATATGAATTTCTTTTCGGTGCCAGAATTTTTCATCTAATACACAGAGAGAAGGTTGAAAAAAAGTTTGGGAACACACATCACATTCTCAAAGGTTCCATTGGTGAGTTCAATCTTTCATTTTCCAGTGACTTCGCCATAAGAGTTATCCCCCGTCAGAATGGGAGGACCTTTGCATGCATCCAAAGAAGAATATACTACTTTTGAGGAATCCATGTGATTTGATGCTCTTGAATCAATGATCGAAGCAACGGGAGAGGAGTTGATTGCAATCAAGGCATCGCTAGAATTTCCTTTCTTGGAATCCATATCTTCTGGCTTCTTCTTCTTGGCACCCTCGGGGATGTGATCTCCAAGGTTGTTTTTCTGAAGTATTTGAGACATCAGATCTATTTTTTTTTTCATGCATGTGGATTCTGAATGGAATCCTTTGTGATAGTACGTGCATTTCTCCCCTTTTCTTCCCTTTTCCCCTTTGGATCCGAAGGCATCGGTGAAGGGTTTTGTGTACCCTTCCTTCTTTTGATGTGCATGAGATTTCTATTTATATTTATCTTTAGATTTCTGATATTTTTGGCTTCCATCATGCACAGTGAGTTCATGCGCCCTTGGGCCTTTGAGTGTGCTCATGTTGATGAGCTTGGTTTTCTCTTGTGTCAGGGATTCGATGAAGTCCTCAAGAGAAGGCATCTTCCAGGTGGCTCCAAAGGTGAATCTGACAATATGAATGTGGATACAAATACATATAATTTAGTACCAATCTTGGAGATAATGGTGAGAACCATTTTTTCTCCTCCTTCGATTTATCAACCCCACAAGCTTTTAGTTGCGACAGCAAATCCTTGAATTTTGTAAAGAAAACTTGGATATTCTCGAAGCATTTTGGATCCAGTGTGAGAAGATATACCTCTAGAATGTGTCCCCTCATCTCATTATGTTTTCCAAATATCCCTTCCAAGGTGGTCTAGGCTTCACTGGGAGTCTTACAGGAATATATGTGAAAAAGGAGATCAGGAGAAATAAGACTGCAAATTGTTCTGACTGCCTCATCCATGTGATTTAAGTACTTGGTTTTTTCTATGGATGATGTCGGTTCTATATATTTATTCAAGGTTAACCTGTACAACCCTCTAGTTTGAATATGTATGGCTATTTTCTCCTTCCATGCAAAATAGTTGTAAGGTGTAAGAATGAATTCTTTTTGGAATTCCATCTTTTCGTTGTCTTCAATCTTTTGTACCTGCAAAAAAATTTGGTGTAGATTTTTCTTAGCAGTCGATCGGATCTGATACCATGTAAATGTGTTGAACCTACACATAATAGATCTATCTAAAATATAATACACACATTTTCAGAGATAATTTGAGAAAGAAGAGGAAGGAGAGAAATAATGAAAGAATTCTCTTTAACCGTTATGAATAATGAATAATTTACACATGATATACTCTGTATAACTCAATGAGTTCTCACTGGAGGATAAAAAATGTGCCATAGTGGTGGTCTAGAGTGATCTAGACACACACCAGTAGTTACGAGAGTGAACTTCCACCTATTCTAGTCTCTCAGGCAGTTACGGGAGTGAAATGCCACCTAGTTGAGTTAACTAGTCAACTAGTCTTCAGTTAACTGATTGAACAAAGAGTAGTGGGGATTTAAATCAGGGAATCAAGGGTAATGCACTAGTCTGGTGATGATACCAAGGCAAGGTCAAATTATCATGGTGATGATCCCAATTATGCATGGTGGAAAAACCAATGCAACATCTAAACTCAACTCAACTAGTCAAACTGAAGTGTCAAGTGAAAGAGAATATTCTCCAGGTGGAATATTCTCCCCTAAAATATAGGAGACTGGATAATGACTAATTATTACTAATAAACAAGGAAAAACCTTAGGAAAAATAAATCCCAGGTGTGTGTGAAGTAGCTCCAACATAGAGTACCTTGGGATTCATTTTCAACATTGGTCATTTCCCTCGCACTTGTTAATGGTATACATCAATGATCGATAATCAAGTGGTTTCTACTGTGTTCGACATCAACACATCTATTCACATGGATAGAATCATAACATTTTGGGATCGGGACGAAGACCTTGGGAACTCATTAGGTACCCAGGTTGTGATAAAATACCATTTGAGTATTTATAAGATTCCAATATGGTTATCACGTTGGCGACCCTAATGATATATATATGTTTTTACATAGATCCACTTTGTATTGGTCCATGGATATGTTTTTTTCATATCGTAGCTCCACTGTGTATTCTTTTGTGGCTATGACCTGATTGAGTAATGGAGATATGGATCCAAATTGTATCTTTGGTGGACATATCCTTAGTCAATGCTTTCATGGATCCACAATGTATTGGTTAGTGGCCATGCTTTGAGTTAGTGTATTCTGAGCATGGGTATGCCTACTCGAGGATGATATATATATATATATATATATATATATATATATATATATATATATAGAGAGAGAGAGAGAGAGAGAGAGAGAGAGAGAGATGTTTGTTTGCAAATTCCTCCCGACTCTCCTATTCAAACACCCTCACATACATATTTTTGTAAAGTGTTTTGGCCATCAACTTTACTTTTGACTTCACACTTTAGGGGGAATTTGTTACACACCTAATTGTAGCACTACTAAATTTCACACTTAAGTGTCATAAGTATCACAAATGTTATACACCTAAGTGTCGCACCATCAAATGTCGCACCTAAGTGGTGAACTTGAGTGTTGCAATTTCGTCACCAAGAGAAGATGTATGTCATAATCCCTAGACATGATAATACCATTTTTTTCCTTGAGATTTTGGTCTTGATTAAGTTTCATCGTCCCCCTTCCCATATACAAGGAGGGATAAAACCATGATCATCACACCCTAAGGGTGTCTTAGGGAGCAATAATACCTTGTTCATCGCCATGTGCAAAGTTATTGGGAGGGGGGTGATGACTTAGTTGCAACCATGATGCCTTGTTTTTTGAGGTTGTTTCCAAATGTTTTTAGTTTGTTAAGGGATTGGTTCGATCTATCTCCTATTCAAGGAAATTTCAATCTTGTTGGTTGAGCCAAATCCTGATTTTACCACATCCTCTCTTGAAAAATATCCTATGGTTGTGATTCCTCAATGCCTATATAACGAAGGCCATGATTGAGTGAAAGGGAGAGAATTTAGAGCATCATAATTATGATTGGGTGATATCCAAGGGGATATAAAGGAGATCTTGGAGGAGTTGTTTCAACATAGATATTGAGATTGTAAGTGATTCATTTTTATTTGATTTCCATTAATACATAACTTGGCCTATTCCTCTCATGTCTATGTGTTAAATATATGCATGTCTATTATTGTCTAATTCATCATAGATAGATATGTTTATGATTAACAATATAGCGTGGAAGAATGAGGTTTTTCTTTGTTCCTTGCAAGGCTCTCTTGCATCTAGAAGCTTGGATTTCAAGATCAAATGTTGGAGTAGTGAGGATAACCAACGTAAAAAGGCAATTCATCCATCCATCTCTTCTCATTATAATTGTTGAAATAGATATAGGGGGGAAGTAGTACACCATTTTTTCCTTTTGTCTTGGATCAAAGAGGGGTATTGATCCAAGGGGGTTTCACCTGTCCGCAAGGGGAACATTACCACAACAACCCTAATTTTTTTTTTAGGTCATTATATTAAGAATTATTTTATTAGAGTTTCCCTTAAAAAAAATTATTAACTAGAAGCTCCTATTCATATAGAACTTTCTAAGAACATTCAATCCCTTCTCTACTTGTTACTATATTCAAGACCAAATCATACAATTGATTCAAAATTCTTATTTGCTCATCCAATCCAATGGGAATATGAGGTTGGATTAGGTAAGGACATGTCATTAATGAAGAGATACAAAATATTTTTAGTCTGTGAAACCAAATGGCTATCTTTTATTATTATAATTCTCCCCAGTGGAGTTGCCAAAAATGTTGATCTCTTTTTCTGTTAAGGAAAATATTCAACCTCATAAGGTATTCTTATAATATTTTAAAGATCACCTCTTCAATTTTATAGAGGTGGTACTCCTCTTTCTAACTCAAATTTTAAACTCATGTATTCAAACAATAGATTTAGGCATTCTTATCATATACACTTGAGAGTGGACCAATTGGTAAAACAAATAACCAAATACTGACTAGTAAATCATAACATAATAATAACCTAAATTTAAATATATATAATAACTACATCCATTCCATCAAATCCATTCATAGAGTAAGTGAAAAAGGATTTGAAGCAAGATATATAAGAAATAAAATAAATTAAGGTCCAAAAAAATGGCTTTAAATGATTTCAAACATTTAATATCATATAGATGAAATGGAAAGACATACTTGAATATCATGCTTTATTGTAATTCAAATATCACAAAATTTATGAGGTCCACAAATATATCTATGTGAGAGTCTTTAAAACAATATTATAAATTGGTTGTCCAAGTTCAAATAAAATGTGTGCACAAACAACACATCATAATATACGTGATACTTAAATGATAAAATGAAAAGTGTTTGTCCTAGTGGACCAGGATGGGGCTCCTATGTACCATATAGTAGAATAATTAACATGAAAGAAGAGATAAAAACAATAAAGGATAATATTTACAGTTAAAAAAATAAGCACATAAAGTTGAATGATCACAGATTGAGATGAAAAAGGGAAAAGCTTCGAAATAAAATTTACTCACAAAAATGAAAATAGAGTTTGATTGATGGATTCCTCTCCAAACTCCTTTGAAATACCTCTATTAATATAGTTGGAACTTGACCCTTCCCAATACACTTACTTCTTGGTAGTTATGGAGGATTAGTTATTTCCTTAGTGAATTCTTGAGCCAATTTTCAATATATTCCTTTAATGGTGGGACCATTATATCCCACTTTACACAAAGTGAAAATATTTCATCCTCTATTGACTTGCACTCAAAGTGTAATTATTCTATTGATGACAAATAATATTTGTAGCGTACCCCAACTTAAACATGGAACATTGCTTGTGGAAAAACACATCAAATCAAAATTTTCTTTTGCTAATTAATTCTTGTAGCTTACTATCTACGAATTGAACACATTTTTAAATAACATATGATACCCATAACTAAAGGAATATATAACACTCTAAAATAACATAATGCAGCCTTAAAATCATCTACAATAACACATAAAGACCATTCTCATCTATAGGGTAAAACACGGCCATAAAACTCATAAGATAACTTATAAAAATAGATAAACACTTATCTGTTTAAATCATTTGTGCAACCAACTGCTTGGGAAGGAAGTTCCACCTAACCATATAATTTTTTTTCAAAATATCAATAGCAGGTCACCCTCGAGCTAGGGATAGAAATTCACAAGAGAAGGGTGCCTCTAACAGTCCACTCACAACTCTAAACCCACAACCCATTGGTATTCTCCTATAACTATCCTGAATTTCATCCAACTCTCTTCTTCTTTACCTTCCCAACCGAAGGAATGTACCTCTTCACTACTCTTAGTCCCTCAGGCATCCCATTCATTTATCATGGTCCGTATGTCACATGTAACCAAGAATATCTCAGTTGGGAACTCAAGGGATCTTGTTGCTATGAAAACTACCAACAAAAACAACAACAACACTTGGTGTTACAATGCAACTCGCCTAGGAGTTCACCCTTCAGGACTGACAACCTGGATCTTCAATTTATAATTCCATTACACTCCAAAACAATTATAACATGTTATAGAATTCACCCATCCTTCTTGGTCTAGATCCAATCATCTTTTTCCTCGCCCTCCCCTTGTTGTTCATGCAAAAATTGAATGTGAAAAATTGCATATTCTCCCCCATATGAATTTCCTCTATTTTCCCAGTATGGTTGACTTATCACTCTTCCCAATGTGGATTGTACATCATCCCCATGCTTCCAATAACTATGGATGTCATTTCTACACCCACCCTTGACAGGTGTTTAATGATTGGGCTTTGATACACTCAAACAAAAAAATAGAAGTTATACCCAATGTAATAAAATTCAGAAATTCATGTTGAATTAATACCCATAATTAATATCCTCCTTGGATATCTCTTGGACACTCCTAGACATATCCCTCTCTTGTGGATAAATCATCCCCCATCTCTGTCTGTATTCCCAGCAGCTAGTATCACATTATTTTCATTCAAAATAAGAAATACAATTCACATATTACATCACTTGTCCATAGCCATGTTTATATCTACATTATGCATAAATTAAAACTAGGATTATAGCGGGGACGTTACATTCCCCCTCTCCTACAATTTTTCTTCATCCTCGATGCACACTATGCTAATATACATATACAAATTTACATTACAATACTTTAATAAATAAATTTATGTAATTTAACAACTCCAACAACAGTTCCAGCCAAATTCTCATATTCTCTTCAACCTACTCACCCAAGGAATGCACCATTCGTTTATTAGGATTCACCCAAGGAATGTACCATTTTTTTATCAGGATTAACCCAAGGAATGAGACATTCTCTTATCAGGGCCCCCAAAATAGGTTGGATAGGACTCTAAGATGTAGTTCTTGAACTCTAGCTACTCAAAATGGAGTCTTGCATTATGTTTCCTTCAAAATTGTCAAAAATCAATTTGTGGGTACTCCTCCCGCATAGTTTCTTCATTCTCCCATGTTGCATATTCAATACTGTAATAGGTACATTGAACCTTTACCAACCCTATGAATGTTTTATTGAGCACTTTGAATTTCCATTCCAGGATGCTTACAAGTTCCACCTGGAAATCCCCTTCATTTTCCACCTAGATCATAGTGCAATCGATTATTTGGTTAGGGTTAGACACATATTTCTTTAATAATGATGCATGAAAACATTAGTCACTCTCATGGATGCAGGAAATGTTAACATGTATGTAGCTGGCCCTATATTCTCTAGTATTTCAAAAGACCCACAATATCTTGCTACCAACTTTGAGAAACAACCCAATCTTATCAAACTTATCTTCACTTTCACTTTGAGAAAAACATGTTCTCCCACTTTAAAATATCTAAAAACTATGTTCTTGTCTACATAACTTTTATGTATGTCCTGGAAAGCCTTTAAATTTTGCCTGATCTTTACCATGTAATCTTCCATTTCCTTTAATAATTATAGCCCAACGATAACTCTGTCTTCTAGGTTATCCCAACTCACTGATGTGTTACATTTCCTGCCATGCGAAGCTTCAAATGGGATCATTTTTAATGAGGCTTGATACCCATTATTGTAATAAAATTCCACTAAGTGGATGTAATCTTCCCACTTTAATGGTTTATCCATCACATACATTCTAAGCATGTCTTCAATGATTCTATTAGTCCTCTATTTTTTTCCATCAGACTCTGGGTGACAAGTTGTCCCAAGATTTAAATTTGTACCAAAGCCTTTGAACAAACCTTTCGATAAATTTAAGGTAAACTTTGGATCTCTATCTGAAACAATTTCCTTAGGTACTCTATGTAGCCTAGAAACTTCCTTCATGTAAATTTCCACAATATTGGTTGTCTTTTGTGTGGTCTTCATAGGAACAAAATGTGTTGATTTTGTTCATTTATGCACCACTACCATGATGGAATCATGTTCCTTCACTGTTCTAGGAATTTTGGTAATGAAATCAATTGTAACCACTTCCCATTTCCACTTAGGAATGGGAAATGGTTGTAGCATCCTTGTTGGATGTCTATGCTATGCTTTTACCTTTTGACATTCTAGACACCTGGCTATGTAATTAGCCACTTATTTCTTCATTTCTGGCCAAAATTATTGGCTTCTTTTAGTTGCAATTGTCTTCTAATATCATGGGTGCCCAACATATGGCACCTTGTGCATCTCTTTCAAATTTGTATTTTTCATCTCTCTTGAATTTGACAAATATGTTTTTCCTTTCCACATGAGGAGTCCATAATATTTCAACTCATAATAATTAAATTTCTATTGTAAGTTACCTTGTTGTAAGTTTTGTTTTATTTTTACATGGTGTTGGTCTCCATTTACAACCTCTAAAATTATTTTCATTAGATCCATGTTGAACATGATAATGGATGAAATGCGCACTTCATTAGCTCTTCTGCTGAGTGCATTAGTGTTACACACTAAATTTTCACACCTAGGTACCTCTCCCTAAGTGTCGTAAGTGTCATATAAGTGTCTCATACACATTGACACCATGGAATAACCTATGTCACAATCCCTAGTCAACGTGGAGGAGGGATATATTACATGAAGGCCAAAATACCAAGTGCACATGAATTATTATTCATATTCATGAAAAATAAATTAATTAAGTGTGAGAATCGACCTCACATTTGGTTTCCTATTTTTTAGGGAAGGTGGAGGACCTCATGGATAGTTGAAATATTTCCTCAAAATTCTTGAGAGATATTTCCTCCCTAAAATTCTTAAGAGATATTTTCTCCCTAACTATCTTAGAGATCCATTTTTAGTGGATCTGATGAGTGATCCTCTCCATGGTGGTTAAGCCTCCAAATCCTATATAATGAGGGCTTTCCATGGATATGAAGGAAGAAAAATTTAGGTATCAAATTTATGGTCTTGGGAGCTTTGTGCAAGGGATGGACGAGGAGGACTTGGAGAGGTTGTTGCAACTTCATCTACGGTTTGTAAGTATATTTTTTGAGTTCTCATTAATACATATGCTTGGCCTATTTCTTTCAAGTTTGTGTACATTTGCATGGGTTTGTCTCTTTTGATGAATCTAGTTTTAAACTAATCTTGGTAGAATAGGAAGTATGTTTTGTCTTCGTTGTCTATTGGATTGTAGAATTCATTGAAGGACTTGAAGATCAAGTTCAACCCGGACCAAGCAAGGAAAAAATTCAGAAAAAGTTACTCATACTTTCTTCCTCTTTTCCCTTGAGTAATTTCAGTGTTCAAAGCTAGCATTCTTCTGTCTTGGTCATGGGGTATAAGATCCAAGAGGACATCCACCTGTCCGCAGGGGAATTTTCCTACAATATAAATTGGTGACTCCATTGGGGATCGACATAGTTTTTTCTTTCCTTGAATTTTCCCTTCCCTTTTCCCACCTTTTATATCAGTTTTACTATTTTTTTATGATCTGTTACCTTTCTCCCATCTTCACTAGCAATTTCACCAAGTTCTGTGAATTCTGGGTGAGTGTTTCTACATTTTTTTGGCTCTGTTTTGAGTTTCTGGGAAGATTAGAGCTCCCTTGTAGGCCATATCAGAGCCCTGATCTATAATAAGTGCTCCCTTTCAGTTCTTTACAAATCATTTTAGCGCTCTATGCCCTTGATTTAGGGAGCGTTGATCTCCTTTTTTGAGGTTTTCTGCCTTTTTCTCATCAGAGTTTTGCAATCTGTTTTGTAGAGATCCTTTCCAGGGTTTGCACTTTGGTTTGTGAAGTTGTTTGGGTTTATATTTAATACTTATTACTTATTATTGGCTTGATTTGGGCTTGAAACTTTTTCAAAAATGTGAAATTCCCCTTTCTAGCTATTTGTTTTGTCGGGACAATTTGAGTATTTTCTCTCACTCCCTTTTGGTTCTTTCCTTGTTTTTTTAAGATATTTCTTTGTTTTGGAATCACTCTTCCTCTTTGAGATATTGAGTTGGTTTTTGATACTTTATTTTTCATATGATAGTTTGAAAGTTGTCACAAGGAAGCCTAGATATCTTTGTATTGATCCATTTGATCTTTCATTTATATCTTTCCAAGCGATTTTCTTTGTTTGAGTTTTGGTTTTCTTTTTAAAAGTTTAAATTTGTTTTGCTTCTTGTTTGATCATTGTGAGAGTGTGATTTTTGTTTATATGATACTTGCTTCCAATTGTCTAAAACTACAAATAGTGAAATCTGGTTGGCATAAGAAGCTTCAAATCAAATCAATTAAAGTTCATATTTAAACAAATAGATATATTTTCATGATTGGATTTTGGATATTAGAATCATTTTCTGAATAGTTTAGCATTGAATTGGATTCTTGTTGAGAGCAATTGCATGAAATCTCTGCATTTCTATGTTTGATAGTGAAAGAAAAATTTCTTCTCCTTCCCATAAATAGAAGTTCATTGAAAGGAAACGATTTTTTATCATTTTTCTTATGCTTTTTTGGGAATCGAGTCATAATATCATCAGTTTCACTCTCATTCACCTATGAGTAAAGAAAAACCACAAAAATCAATGCTAATTAAAATTGATCTAGAAACTTTTTCTTTTTAGATTCTTCGACCAACATTAGACTGGGATTAGCGCTTTCGATTAGGTTGTGAGTACGACTCTCCAAAGCATTCAAAACAAACACTAGCATCTTGAGATAAGGAGAGAAAATCCAATTTTCATATAATCTTATCTGGGATCCCCCTCTCACACAGGGGTTACGCACGAGGTCGTGTTCGGGAGAGAAAAAAATATCATCCATATGCGGTTTAACCGTTCATAGTAGTAAGATTGTATATTGGGGGTTCGTATTGAGGTCCAAATATATTCATTTGGTCTCGGTGCTTCGTGAATTCCAAATCCGTTTAGGATTCTCCAGAGTTCGACCAATCCACTTGTCCTTATTTCTCTCGAAGGATTTCAGACTTGTTATCTTTCCCCTACGTTCGGACTGGACTGTCGACTATACCTGTCTAGGGGCTAACTGTGAGTTTGTGTATTTAGTAGCCATAATATTTAAGTTCTTTACACAAGGTGACGGTGAAGGGAAGTATTCACTGTACCAGGAACATACGGTGGTCAAACTCACTCGGGCTCCTTGGAGGGTATATCCATGATTACTGTGTGGAATCTTGCACCAAGGCGTACGTCCGTTAAGTAGGTCGCCATCATAACTATTCCAACCGCTCATATCCTATCCCCTTATCAACTTGATCACGCGATGTTGGATTTCATCACCAACTAGTACGGTCATTGAGAGAAGGTTTGTTTGCTTGTTGATTATTCTAGATTTTTTAGTGTGTGTTTTTGTTTTAATATTTTTTCAAGATTGAGCCTATAGATGATAAAGGTATTCGTAGATCATGTAGGATGGAAGGGTTGCCTCCGAAAGAAGGCTATGAACCCCTACCTCCTAATTCACCAGAAGACATCTACCATGAAGAGGTAGAAAATCGCTCTGATAGTGGGAGTGTTTCTACTCCTTTATTGGGAAATTTGGAAAGAGCCTTGTCTAAGGTTGAGGATCCCACTCCTCATACTACACCTATGTCACAAGATCCTATTGAACCACTCTTGGTTCAATTAGACTCATTCGGTAATATTATAGAAGAAGAAGTCCCAGGTTTTCCATTGAGACCAATTACCAAAACATATATGGGATCCACATAACCACTTTTTAGTGATGACTATAGGACCCCCGTTCGTCCTACTAATGCAGTAGATCCACATCAAACACCTTCTCATTCTGTATGAAGGAATCCATTGGGACGTGATCTTTATGAGCATTTTGAATATATTCGACAACCTCTTAATCCTCATGACCCTCTTGTTGCTGAGGCAGGAGCATCCGGTCAAAATATTGATCATCCCATAAAATAGGTCATTGACCTCGTTGTTACGTCAACACAAGTCCACCTTAATGATAGAGTCGTCACTTCTACTCATACACAAGTAAATTCAATCATTACTCCCACCATTACACATTTTCACACTACAGCTCTTCATGTTCCACAAAATCCTGTTGGAACACCTTTACAACAAAGAATCAAAACCCTTTCCAGACATACACAACCAAATGCAGGACATATACTGAATGGGAAGAAACCACCATATAGTGGACCTATCCCTCCCAGGGGAAAACCATCCTTTAGCGGGCCTACCTGTCTTGGGGAACAACCACCTTTTCATGTTCCTTCCAGAGGACAACCTCCCTTTACTAGTCAATCCCCAGTTGTAAATCAACATATGGTAGGGAGAAACCTTATTTTGATGGAAACCCTTCACAATCCTGGGGAGAACCTTTAGGTGGTACATTTAATCAACCTTAACCTATGGGGAAATCATACCATAACCCACAAGGAGTATCAAATCATGTTCCTTCCGGACTATCTTTTGGACAACCTTATCCTGGTGTCCCAAATCCCACCTGGGGTCCTCAGGGACAACAACCTTATCCTCCCCAAGGGTCTAATTTTTATCCTCCCCAAGGGGATAATGTTTACCCTCCTCAAGGACAAGCTATTTACCCCCCTCAAGGGAAAACTGTTTATCCCCCACAACCGAATCAACCTACTTATACTCCTCAGAATCTTTCGGGTTTCATCCCACTCATGAATGATCCTTAACAACCATCAAATCCTACCTATCCTATTCAACAACAACCATATATGGGAGGGCCTACTGGATACAATCATCCACCTCAACCGGTTAATGGCCCCACTTTTTTCCCTATCCTGCACTAGTATCACCCTCAGATTAACTGACAATTACCCTTGCTTTCCATTCTGGATCTACTAGAATTGTCTCGGTTGACAAATGATCCCATATTGCATTTTCCTTTTTGGCCAATACTTCCTGCTAAATTACCTTCTGGCATCCCCAAGTTTGACGGTAAACTTGGAGAATACCCAAAAAACCATGTAATGACTTTCCATTTATGGTGTTCATCAAAATCATCGATGGATGATTCTATACATTTACATCTCTTCCAGTGCACACTTACAGGCTTTGCAGCCAAATGGTACATTGAACTTCAACGTGGTTCTTTTCAAGATTTCAACTCCCTCGCTATGGATTTTCTCATGCATTTTCAATTACCTATCTGTTATGAGATGAGTACTGAAATTTTAACTTCCCTTTGTCAAATGAACTCCGTGCATATCTTTGATCACATTCATGAGTGGAGACAACAGAGAAGGTTGATTAAAGTGAGGATTCTTGACCAACTATTGGCAGAATGGTTTACTAAATCTCTTTTACCCCTGATTTCTCATGAAGTCGCCATGGGTGGTATAGTCACTGAGGAAGAATCCATTGCCATAGCTCAGTACTTAGATTTGGTTTACTCCCAATCTGGTACTTTGTACGAGTTGATTCCAAATACTACCCATACTCCTACCGATCCATCCAAACCTTCTTCCATGGCACATGTGGATGGAGTTACCGGTACTGTCAAAACCCAATCCACATCAAAGTTGACCGGAACAGTAAATCGCTCTATTTCCAATCCCATTACCAATTCAAATTCACTCTCCTCTACCACCCTCCCAACTCAAATATATGAGGTGAATGCAGTTCAATCTGCCTCTTCACAACAATCCAAGAGTAAGAAGAAAACAAAAAATAAACCCAATAATAATAATAATAATAATGAACATCCCAAAACACAAATTCCACCACCTGCTACTGAAAAGAAACCACAGCGAAACCCAAAATTTCCATGTCTTATTTGTGGTGAAGATCATTTCACCCGAGACAGTCCACATCGCGACGAAGTTGCAAAACTTTTCAAAGGTAATTCCCAACCCGCCATGTTAACACAACCTTTTCCTCAACAACAATCCATGGTTTCTCAATTACTTTCCCCTCCCATAGGGGGAAATTCCATCCACCCTCCTAGTGATGAAGCCTCGACAAGTGCTCATATTTATATGTTCAATGGCATTGATTTAACCACTCTCACTAACACATATGACACATCGACTAAACCTGATAAAGAAAAGGTCACTAACGGTACTCCACCAGATTCATCTCACACCTCCGTTAGTCCTTCATCTATTAGTCCTCCATATGGATCACTTCATATAGAGAAACATACTTTTGATTCTATTTTATGCCCTCCCAAGAGAACTATCCACAAATCAACTTTTAATCCTAGTTCACGTGCCACCCAAAACTACAACATTGTTGAAGATTTGGCTCAAGCACCGTGTGCTATGTCCTCTCTTGAAGTTCTATAGCATTTCCCAAGTCAATGTAGAATTCTCTTGTATTCCATTGGCGCCATTGATCCCGAATCGTCAAATAATATCACGTTTAACCTAGACAACTTCAAGTCATGACTTTCTCACTAGCTTCCTTTTCAAATCGATGTCGTTGTTCATAACCAACAAATTCACTACACCATATTGGATGAGGAATATTCCACTTGTGTCATGTCATTAACTTGTTGGAAAGGATTAAAATCACCTGTGCTTAACCAATCCCCTACAATGTTACGAGAATTCAACGAGTGAGGTTTTCATCCTCACAGACTTTTGAAGTCCTTGGCTGTTTAGTTGGGAGGTAAGACCATCATTGTCGATGTTGAGGTAGTCGATGCTCCCCTTGATTACAAATTGTTATTAGGAAGAAGTTGGTTTTATTCCATGATTGTCGTCGCTTCATTGGTGTTTTGATTTGTACAATTCCCTCATCAAGGAAAAATTGTCACTATCGACAAATTAGATTATTATACACCCAACACTCGTACTCCCGCCACCAACAATATTCCTTTCTTGGGAGATAGTAGAATCACTTATGAAAGTGTTGGTGTATGTATTTTAAAATATTCTTCCCTTATGGGTACTTTCCCTACACCACTTCCTCCCACCACACAACATATTGCCACAATCAATATGATTTCGACTATGGCCTATCAATCTTTAGAATCATCTGATCCTTGGCTTGTGCCTAGTCCATTAGAATTCGATGCACTGGGTGATGCTATGCCACTTAGTCTAGATGAGGCTTCATACGATGCTATCCAATCTGCCTCTCCCTTCTTTGATGACCAACATCTATTGACATCCAACACTTATTCGTTGCCATCTTGGTTGAACTCCTTATCCTCTGCTTTTGACTACATTTCCCAAAATTTTCCATCAGACGAATCCATTATGGAAATTCTTAGTATCGAGGAGGTACCTTGGGATGAAAACCATCATCGATCGTCTTTTCTTCCTCCTCTATAACATATTTAGGAAGATATACACTCTATCTTCCCCTCCGATGTTGTTAATTCTCCCCACTCTCCTATACTTACCCAGGATGCTATTTATGAGGGGAATTTAGGCAACATATCTTCTATGATCGCTATAGATATCTCAATCAAAGAAGGTATCGTGGAAAATGTTCATCTCGGTGCTAATTGTTTTCTCAAGGAAGTGGCTTCTTACACCACTTTATTTAAAGAATTTTACGATGTCTTCGCTTGGAGCTACGAGGAAATTCTCAGGATCGACCCCTCAATCATTGTGCATGTAATAAAAACTTACCCAGGTGTTAAACCTGTGCGGCAAAATCTTCTCCCGGCTCATCCTAAGAAAACTGCAGCCATAAAGGCAGAAGTTGAAAAACTATAAAAATATGGCTTTATCTATCTTGTCCCCTTGATGAAATGGGTTTCTAACATTGTTTTGGTTGCAAAAAAACAAGGAACCATTCGTGTCTATGTCAATTATAGATACCTTAACAAGGCTTGTCCCAAAGACAATTACCCCACACCCTTCATCAACCAAATCATTGATAATTGTGTTGGCAGCGTTATTTTCTTTTTCATGGATGGATTTTCAGGATATAACCAAATTGTCATTCTACCCGATGATCAACATAAGAAAACCTTTAACTGCCTGTGGGGAACATTATCCTATCGTAAACTACCTTTTGGTCTCAAAAATGTTGGTGCCACTTTCCAGTGGGCCATGTCGTATGCTTTCCACGATATCAAACATATTACAGAACCTTACCTCGATGATTTATCTTCCCATTCATCTAATCGATCAGACCATATTGGTAATCTCTGAGCCATTTTTCTTCAATATCAGTTCTATCGTATTCGTTTGAACCCCCACAAATGCATCTTTGTTGTCGAATCAAGTCAACTTCTTGGTTTCATTTTCTCCAAAGATGGGATTAGGGTGGATCCCTTAAAGATTAAAGATATTATTTCTTTACCTCCTCCTAACAATCTGACCGAACTACAAATTTTGCAAGGGAAAGTGAACTTTCTTCGTCGTTTTATATGTAATTACTCTGAGATTACTAAAATATTTATGTGATTGTTTCATAAAGACACTCCTTTCATCTGGGATGACATCGCTCAATGATCTTTCGATTCTCTTAAGCATGCATTGAACCATACACCTCTTTTTCATCCTCTGAATTATGCATGAGACTATATTGTTTATTTGGAAGCCTCTACTTTCACTATCGATATGGTGTTAGTCCAAGAGGACCCCCATGGTGGGGAACATGTGATCTACTATCTGAGAAAAAGTATATCTGGTCCCGAGCTCCGATATTCACATCTTGAAAAGTTGGCTCTAGAAGCCATCATTGTCGTCCAGAGATTTCTCCATTACATCATGTTACACACTACAACGGTCATTGCAGACTCGAACCCCATGTATCATATTTTGACACGTCAAGTCCTTGGGGGAAAATATTCCAAATGGATCGTTATTCTTTAGGAATTCGATCTTGAGTTTTCCAAATCAAAAGCTAAAAATTCCTTGGTTTTTGTGGAACTTATCTGCGATCTTCCCCATGCTGATGAAGAAACTGGGCACAATGATTCTCTCTCTAATGAATATTTGTTCCTCATTAGCACATCTAACCCTTAGTATGGAGATATTATTATTTATATTCAAACCCAAAATTTTCATCCCGATATTTCCTGTGAAGAACGTCGTCGTATTCGCCACCATTCTAAACGCTACCTTATCATCGGTGACACTTTGTATCATCATGGTATTGACACTATATTACGATGTTGTTTAACTCATGATGAGGCTGAACATGTTCTAAATGATTGTCACCTTGGAACATGTGGCGGTGACGTTTCTGGGATGGCTACAACTCAAAAAATATTACGTGTCGGTTACTTTTGGCCCTCCATCTTCAAATATTGTATTGAGGTTGTCAAACGATACCCACCCTACCAATTTTTTCATAAAAAAAAAATGCACCCACCCCACTTTGCTGCATCCTATTGTCGCCATCGGCCCCTTTTCCAAATGGGGCATTGATTTTATGCAATGTAAACCTACCTCAGCAGGGGGGCATGGTTATATCATCATTGTTGTTGATTACTTCACAAAATAGGATGAGGGTATGACTACTTTTCTTAATGATGGTTGTACTGCAACTCTCTTCATCTTCAACCACATCATCACTCGCTTTGGTGTTCCACAAGCCATTGTCACTAATCATGGTTCACATTTTCAAAACCAGATGATGAGTGAGTTACATGTCCAATTAGGTTTTTTCCATGAGAACTCATCCCCCTACTATCCTCAAGAAAACGGAAAAGTTGAAGCTATCAACAAAGTCCTTAAAACCATGAACCAATGCATGGTGGGGGAAAGAAAAACTTCTTGGAATTTAGAACTCTTGTCTTCCCTCTGGGCTTATCGAACCTCAGTGAAAAATGCAACTAGATTCACTCCTTTCTAGTTGGTATATGGTTTCGAATCAGTATTACCAACCGAGTGTGAAATGCCTTCATTGAAACTCAAAGTAGAACTCTTGCTTCACACCTCTGTAGAAGAATAATGTTTCCTATATCTAACTAGATTGGATGAAACATGTCGCGATGTTTCTCTCGTTAACGAGACGTATCAAAAATGAATGAAGAGTCAATATGACAAATCCTCCCACCCTTGTACTTTTGTAGAAGGAGGCCTAGTCCTCGTTTATGACCATGCTCATGATAAGCTAGGGACATGAAAGTTAGAACCTCTATGGCATGGACCCTACATCGTAAAACATGTATTACATAGAGGTGCCTACGCACTAGTTGACTACGATGGAGTCTCTCTCTGTGAACCCTGGAATGGGATTTAACTTAATAAGTACTATGCATAGCACATCAAACATGTGTGCTTTGTACACTATTGTACTATAGTTTTGTTTTGGTGTGTCTTTTTCTCTTACGTGTACGAGTTTTGATTTAGCCTCTTATACTTTGTCTTGTGATTATATGCGCAGATGGTATCTCCCTTTCCTACTTTTAACGGGTTTGTGGATAGCACTAGTCGACACACCCACAACATTGCATCTGCAGCTTGGGTCATTTACTACTCTGATGGGTTGGTGAGTTCAGGGGGCGTTTTCCTAGGGTCGAAAACCAATAACATGGAAAAATGTCACGTTGTCATTGGACTTTTAACCGAGGCCTCCTCCCTAGGTATATCTCATATAATCATTAACCTAGACTCTCAACTCATGGTTTGTCAGCTTAATCGAGTCTACACCGTTCACAACCCTACCCTATTGCATCTCCACCTACGAGTTCATCGCCTTGAAATAATGTTTGAATTTATAGAATACAGACACATACCAAAAGAACTCAACACAACTTTGGATTCACTAGCAAATTATATTTTGGATCGGTATCTTGTGCATAGATAAAATTTTATAAAGAAAATGAATCACATGTACATTAAAAACATCACACAAGGTAATTTGTAACATCATTGGCACCAAAAAAATTAGATATATATATATATATATATATATATATATAAACAACGTGATAGAAAAAGTTTGTTTACATCAAAAAGTACATAGAAGGGTAAAATATAGGCCCTCATTCCCATGATATCATCATGAAAAAACTACAAAAAACATCTAGAGGATCCTAGTCCTCTTGCACCACGTCGTGCTCTGAGAAGCACACCACTGCACAAGCCACTTATCAAAGCAAGTGGTTAGGGATCTTGGGAACCCCCACTATATGCCTTTACAAATGTAGGTGTACATCTTGCCTCCCGAGAGGTGGGACACCCATCGTAAGACCTCGTAGGTTCCTCTCTACCTCTCGGAGACCTCCCACCACCACCTCATTCTCTATGGCTATCTACACGTCTCTGTGATTCCCTAGTGACATTATCTCTGCCAGACGTGATGCACCTCTATCTGCATGATGAAATAATGCATTTGTTAAAAACCCCTCTGTGTACACATAAAAATAATATAAATTTCAAAATAAAAAAAACACATGACAAGGTTTTGGTTTCGTACCTGACGTATCCCAATCTATACCCTCTGGAAGTACTAAGTCCAGGCTACCCTGAAAATCTACTCGAGTGTATGGAAAATCCTCGATGACGATTACATACCTCAAAAAGAAAATCTAAACCATGGAAAATGATTAGAATGGGTTAATGAGAAACCTGATCTGGACAGATGTGAAAATTTTCAACCGTAGCTCTGGTGCCAAAAGATTGAAAATCACCCTACGAAGTCGAAAATACCAATGCTAGGAGAGATTGGTAAAAATGAAATGGTAAATAAGATTTTTTTCCTTATTTCACTATTATAGGGTTCATTTTGGCTAAGCTATAGTTTATTTTGGGTTTTAAATTTTTTTTCAGAGATATTACTAATACCTTCGATGCAGATTTGTCTTCACTTGCAGGTTTCAAAGCATTATTTTTCTATTTAACCTTGTCACACTGACGAGCATAGTCTTAGTTCTTTCTCACGCTTGAAAAAACATGAGAATGTAAATGAGTATACTTTTATCTCTTTTTCAGACTCATAAGGATATACGAAAAGGGAACCCCCTAAAGTCTCCTTGAATCTCTTTTCAGACTCTCTAAACATGAAAAGATTGTCGAGTGATCTTTCTTCCTTTCACACTCATTCAAAAGGTTTTGAAAGGGAATCTTCCAAGTAGTAGTTTATCTCTTTTTCAGACTTCAGAGACTAATATTACGAAAAATGACAACCCTGGAGTCACCTTTAAGTTCTTTTTAGATTCTCTAAACATGAAAAGCCACTGAGTTTTCCTTCTCTGGACTCGCTAAACTACACATTGAAGGGCCCATATGGGGACGAATCCTTACTTCTTCCAATTCCTTAAACAAAGGAAGAGGAACTTACTGAATGTGAGTTATTTCAAGCATGTGTTACCCTCCTTGAGCTTGTTATATTAAAAAGAGGTACTCATCTATCTGGGTGGGGGAAAAATTGAAGGAAGTGGGTCAAGGTTTTTGAGAATCCTTTATGGAAACTTTTTTTGCCCTTGAACATGGCACATGTTTGTGTCTCATCTTACAGTTGGGTAATCTGCTTGTCTCTGAGTCATATCAATTCCATGTGTCGCCATACTTTTTCATCCAGTCGAAGAGTGATCTTATTGTCATGACATTTCATTTTGGTACTCGTCGAGCCAATGCTACCAAGTGAGTTGTCGTGCCTCATGATGTTCAAGGGAAGTTTCACTTGAAACCATCAATCTGCACTATTACCATTTTCCATTTCCTGTGTTAGTCCATACTCATTTGATTCACCATATTACATCACTTTCCTATGTCAGTTTTGTGTCGCTGATGGGGGATACATCAAGGCCCTCCTTCAACGAGTCTATTCCTATCGACTTCAATACATCATCCAAGAATTAGACTTAGAAACTAGTTAGTACCTTGGGACCTACATGCCTCAATGGCAGGACTCCTCACCTTCGAAAATAAGTTTTCATCACTGACCTCTGATCGAATGATTCCATGAATGTTCGACTTCATCTCATTTATTCACATTCACTGGAAAGTACTAGGGTACCTTGGGATTCATTAACATCATTGGTTATTTCCCTCTCACTTGTTAACGGTTTACCTCAATGACCGGTAATCAAGTCATTTCTACCATGTTCGACATCAAAACATCTATTCACATGGCTAGATTCGTACAACATCGGGATTGGGACGAAGACCCCGGGTTGAGCATTGACCCTGTTAAACTGTTTTTCCCAAGCTATGAAGGAGATCATTTTAGCATGATGATGTATATACTATCACATAGATCTACACTGTATTGGTCCCTGGCTATGTTTTATCATCTCGTAGCTCCACTGTTTATTTCTTGTGGCTATGATCATTTCGTGTCATGGAGGTATGGATCCACATTGTATCTTTGGTAGCCATATCCTTAATCAATATTTTTTCATGGATCTATAGAATATTGGTCAGTGGCCATTCTTTGAGTCATCTCGTATTCTAAGCATAGGTATGCTTGCCTAAAAAATGGAACATTTTTTAATATTATTTGATGGTTGTTTGCATGTTCTTCCAGGTTCTCCAACTCTAGACCCTTGCATTAAAGATTTGTAAAGTGTTTCAGACATCATTCTCTCTTCTGACCTAACACTTTAGGGGGCATTCTGTTACACATGAAATTTTCACACCTAGGTACCTCTCCCTAAGTGTCGTAAGGGTCATATAAGTGTCTCATACACCTTGACACCATGGAATAACCTATGTCACAATCCCTAGTCAATGTGGAGGAGGGATATATTACATGAAGGCCAAAATACCAAGTGCACATGAATTATTATTAATATTCATGAAAAATAAATTAATTAAGTGTGAGAATCAAGTGCACATGAATTATTATTAATATTCATGAAAAATAAATTAATTAAGTGTGAGAATCAACCTCACATTTGGTTTCCTATTTTTTTGGGAAGGTGGAGGATCTCATGGATGGTTGAGATATTTCCACCTTAAAATCCTTTAGAGATATTTCCTCCCTAAAATCCTTAAGAGATATTTTCTCCCTAAATATCTTAGAAATTCTTTTTTAGTGGATCTGATGAGTGATCCTCTCCATGGTGGTTAAGCCTCCAAATCCTATATAATGAGGGCTTTCCATGGAGATGAAGGAAGAAAAATTGATTTATCAAACTTATGGTCTTGGGATCTTTGTGCAAGGGCTGGACGAGGAGGACTTGGAGACGTTGTTGCGAATTCATCTATAGTTTGTAAGTATCTCTTTTGAGTTTTCATTAATACATATGCTTGGCCTGTTTCCTTCAAGTTTGTGTACATTTGCATGGGCTTGTCTCTTTTGATTAATCTAGTTTTAAACTAATCTTGGTAGAATAGGAAGTATGTTTTGTCTTCGTTGTCTATTGGATTGAAGAATTCATTGAAGGACTTGAAGATCAAGTTCAACCCGGACCAAGTGAAGACAAACTTCAGAAAAAAGGTACTCATACTTTCTTCCTCTTTTCTCTTAACTAGTTTATCTACATTTAAAGGAATGTTACTGTTCAAAGTTAGCATTCTTTTGTCTTGGTCATAGGGGTCTAAGATCCAAGAGGACATTCACCTGTTCGCAGGGGATTTTTCCTACAACAATTAGCCGCTTGATTTTCCTTTCCTTTGATATGCTTTATTTCAAAGTCATATTCACTCATAAATTCCTTCCATCTAGTTTTCCTGACATTCAATGGTGGCTATGCAAACAAATTCTTTAAACCACAATGATTTGTCCTTATCTCAAATCTTCTTCCCATGAGGCAATGTCTCCACATTTTTATTGCATCTAAAAATTTTGTCAACTCAAAGTCATGTGCAACATATTTCCTCTCATGCTCCTTTAATTTTATAGACTCGTAGAATACCACATGATCCTTTTGACTAAAGAATCCACCGATGATTTCCTTACACACATCTATGCACACTACAAAGTCTTCATTTGGGTATGCAATCTTTAAGATTGGGGCACTTGTCAAAATGTATTTCAATTGTTGAAAAATTTCTTCACATTTGGGATTCCTTTCAAATTTCCCTCCCTTCTTTTGCAAAAAAGTGATTGGATTTGAAATCTTTGAAAACCCCTTTATGAATATCGGTAGTAACCAGGAAGACCCATAAAATATATAACTTCTGTGACATTTCTTGGTGTTATACATCCTCTAATGGCCTCTATTTTTGGGGATCAATTTCTATCCCATATGTTGAAATAATATACCCCAAGTAGTGAATCTTCTTTTGATAAAAAAGAACTTACTTAGCTTGGAATACAACTTATGTTCTCTCAAAACTTGCAACACCATTCTTAAATGTTTCTCATCCTATTATTATATCTTGGACTAGACTAGAATATCATATAAGAAAACAATTACAAACTTGTCCAAGTGATCCCTGAACACTCCATTCATCAGGAACATAAAAAATTTGGGGCATTTGATAGCCCAAATGGAACTATTATGAATTAATAATGTCCATATATTATTATGAATGATTTCTTATTGATGTACTCTTCCTTAATCATTAATTGATGATATTCCAATCTCAGGTCAATCTTGGAAAATATATATTCACCTTTCAACTAATCAAAGATATCATCAATTCTTGGAAAATAATATTTATTCTTTATTGTGACCTTATTCAACTACCTGAAATCAACACACATACTTAAGTTTCCATCCTTATTCTTTACAAAAATAACTGGGGCTCCCCAAGGTGACACACTTGGGCATATATACCCCTTCTTTAACATCTCTTCATGTTGCATTTATAATTATTTTAATTTTGGTGTGTCAATTCTATAAGGTTTCTTGGACACTGAGGCAGCTTCCGGCACCAAATCAATAGCGAAATCAATATATCTCTTTGGTGGAAATCAATGGATTTCCCCAAAAACATATCCAAAATCCTTTCAGACAGGATGGTCTTCAATACTTTCCACTTTATCCCTAGATGCATCTTCCATATGGGCTGCAAAAATTTGACATATCTTCCTGAAACACTTTTTTAGCTACATGGATTAGATTTCTCTAACAGTTACAACTCTTGGAGTGCCTTGAATAATTCCTTATTTTCCATCCTCATCAAGACAAGTTATTTTATTATTGTAACATTCTAGGACAACATGGTGTTTCTCCAACCAATCCATGCCAATTAGACGGTCATATGAACCCAAAGGTATAATTTTCACATCCACCTTTGTGTTGAGTCCATTCATGTCTATTTGAAAATATTTAACCAACTCATTGGTCTTCATCTTAGCCCCTGTGGCTAACTTAATTAACCAACATTTCTTATGCTTACTCCTTTGCAAGTGAAATCTTTCAACAATTTTAGATTTTATGTAACTATGGCTAGCTCCAGAATCAATTAAAATTGCTATGGGTTGGTTATGAATCTTACCTTACACTTCAATCATGGGGGATTGATACTCTGATTGCTTGTTATCCAAGGATGCATAAATCCTTGGCATTCTTCCTCCCATGTCTTCAACTATTTCAGCCTCTTGAATTGTATGAACAGTCCTTGGTCTTTCACCTTTGTTAGGGTAGTCCCTATATAAGCAATTTCGCTCACATATCCAACATTGTATAGGTTTTTGCCTTCACATTTTTCTAAAAGAATATGTTGTCCTTTTCTCATTTTGGGTTGAATGTCCTTTCTAATTTTCTTGGGAGATATTCTTGAAAAAGGGTGGTTTAAATCCTTTTTTCCTTTGCTCCTTCTTACTGTTCATCTTGTCATTCCAAGTCTTTTGGAAGACTGGACTCCCTCTACTCTGCTCATAAATATGTCGTGATATCCTTATTGTCTACTCCAAGTTCTTGGGGTTATCATATTGTGTCTTGTCACTATATAAAGATGGTAACCCACTTAGAAACCTTTGGAGTTTTACCTTCTCATCCTTTATGAAGTCCACATACTTCAACAACTCAAAGAAGCTCTTTTCGTACTCATCCATTGTCATGCTTCCCAACTTGAGATCAAATAACTCTTTCATATTTCTCTCATAGTAATTCTCAGACAAATATTTCTCTTAGAAATATCCTTTGAACTACCTCCATGAGACATTCCTCTCATCAAGGTTTTTTTCTTGCTTAAGTTTATCCCACCACATGGCTTCCTTTCCTTGCAAGCGGTAGGTTGCAATTCTTGTTTCTACCTTGGAGGGATAATCATGTGGCTGGAAATATTTCTTCATTTCCAACAATGAGGCCTCAACCTCTTATCCATTCCTATGCTCACCCTTGAAATTTTGGGGCTTGATTTTCCTTATTTCACCTTGCAATATGTCTCCCTCAGACCTTCTCCTTTGTCTCCTCACGAGGGGCGCACTTGGGATATTTCCTGGCCCTGAAATTGCATGATCTCTCCTAGTGTATTGATATTGGAAATGATGGAGCCTAATCATTCTCCTTGACTACCTTTTTCTCCCATTCTCATCCTTTCTACTCTAGGATTTGGATAATGTCATCTGCCTAGCACTAGCTGCTTGGTTTGTGCCAAACTCTTTATTGGCTTGCCTCTACAATATGTTTAGACTCTAAAGTATCTCTTCCTAATCATTCATAATCTTCTCATTATATTCCCTATAAATATTCACTTCTCTCTACATGCTTATCATATTTATCGGCTCCTCCCTCTCTCTTCTTCCATTAGATTCCGTCTAAGAATTTCCCATGCTGAGATGTATCCCTCTAAATTCCTCTCCATGGTCGTAGGACCCTTGGGAATATTCCATGGTTGTGGTTCTCATATAGGAACCAAAATTTCCTTATGTACCTCTAAATTATGGAAGAAAATGTGCATGCAAATAAATTTCAGTTAGACAAAAATATATACACACACATTTTTGGAAAAGAATACACAATTATTTTTGCTCTTTAATACATGCATTGACTATAACTTATGTTACCCAAACCAATTTTTTGGGTCGATAGTTGGATTCTCCTTTGGAATTTATTTCCAATGACTTCTATCCTGCTCAATTCTAAGTCCCGAGCAGAAAGTTATGGCTGTATGAATATCGCTAACTTGCCCCTTTTTATACATTCTTCATTCTGGTGCAAATATTCTCAAACACCAACTTATGCCACTTGTAGAAGTAAACCTGTTTATAAATGAAGAAACTTTGGTATGAGACATAGATAATAATTATGAAAAGGAACTCATAAAAACTCTTATATTGTCATTACGATGCTCTGGTAAAAAACTACAACAATATGGAAAAGACAACTTTGTCCTTTTGCACCCCTTTTCCCAGATTTGGAATTTTTAGCCAAACAATGCACTTCTAGAAAAAATTTACTACAAAAAAATTGTCAGGCTTGGTGAGTACACAAAATGTTGAGTGCATAAATGTTTCCATATTTTCCATCTAGAGACACTTTTCCTCCTCTGAAAATCCCAAAAATCCCTAAAAAGTGGCCTAGAATAGTGGATTTTGCCATGTTTTAGCATTCTCATTCCAAACCAATTTGGATTTATTCAATTCATTCCTAATTTATTTCCATGTCTAATTTCTAGACTCTCTCCAATAATTTCAGCTAAATCTGGACCCAGATCTTTAAAAACCACTAATTTGCATTTTATGACAAATCCAAGAAGAAATGGGAAATGACCCTCTATGGAACTTTTGTATCCCTCCTTATCGTAGAATAAACCTATAAGTTTCATCTCATTCCGAGTTACTATGCTCATGTTATGTTCAAAATAAGATTTTGGCTCCAGACTTTGTTTCTTTTTTTTTACACTATGGAACAGTTTTGCCTATGTGGCATCTTTTTTTTCATGGCTTTTGATGTTGCATTATGGGTCCACATGGAACCATGAGGTAATTCCATGTCACCCTCCTTAACTACCTAAACCTACCTCTCCAACCTTCTCTCTCTCTCTTTCTCCTCTTTCTCTTACGCTAACCTTAAGCATTTATAACATATTAATATTTTGCGAGCCCCACCTACCCAAATGGTACTCATATGGCCTCTAATGGGACAAAGGTCTCACCCTGACTGAAAAAATCCATTCGGTGCCCATTTATAGACCACGAGGATGGGCAAGTCTCATCATACACCTTTACCTTGGCACGTGCAAACTTCCATGGCTCCCATATATGATGGTGGATATCATGCAAGATCAACAAATGAAAGGCCATGTCACATCCCAAAAGTGTACGGGTGTTAAAATACTTTTGTGGTGCAATAATGGTTTTCCTCATGCTATGTAGCATGATATTTATGATTTCTCATAGTACAATGCCTCAGACCAAACCCATCCTCTACCCATGTGATAATGGTTTATGGTTTGGCCATACCACTACCTCATGTGGCTCCCACATCACTTACTACCATTCTTCCAACTGCCACCATGGACCTGCCACCATGGCCATCCCACCACAACCATCCATTTCCATGCCACCACCATGTGGACTCCACATCATGCTGACATCATGTACAATACAAATACCCAAAATTTCCCAAATTTTGAATTTTTCTCAAATTGCATAATTTCGAAATTTTTGGTAGGGTTACCATAGAACCCAAAATTAAGATTTCTCTAGCCAATTTAATCCATGTATGCATCAAATCAACTTCTTCTCATGAATTGAAATACTCCCATGTTGAAGTTTTCAACCAACTTTGCTGCAAAATTGGGGATTTTTCCAATTTCACCCAATTCTTCATGGTTGCACTGTAATTTATTGAATTCGATCGATTACATCCCAACACATGCATATTTAAATATTAAAATTGGGGATTTTAACCCCGAAACTCGAATTTACAAAAATTACAAACAATCCCCCAACTCTTTTTCCTAGAAAAATCTAACAACCACATTGTAGACATTCTATGAGATTTAACTTTGCAATTTTTAACTTTTGCATGTTGAGTCTATCCCATATAGGCTCAATGTTTGAACCTGTAGCTATGATACCATTTTTTAATGTACCCCAGCTTAACTAGGGAACATTACTTGCGAAAAAACACATAAAATCAAAATTTTATTTTGCCAATTAATTCATGTAGCTTACTAGCTACGAATTGAACACATTTTTAACTAACATATGATACCCATAACTAAATGCGTCTATAGAATTATAAAATAACATAATGAAGCCATAAAATTATCTACAATAACACATAAATACCATTCTCATGTACATTGTAAAACACAACCATACAACTCATAAGATAAGTCAAAAACATAAATAAACACTTATCTTTCTAAATCGTTTGTTCAACCAGGAAGGACATTTCACCTAACCATAGACCTGTTATTCCAAATGTCAACATCAATTCAACACCTATGCTAGGGATAGGAATCCACAAGAGAAGGTTGCCTCTAACAATCCACACACAGCTCTAAATCCACAACTCACCAGTATTCTCTCAGAACTATCCTAAATTTCTTCTGACTCTCTTCCTCTTGACCTGCCTAACCCAAGGAATGTAACCCTTCACTTCTCTCAGTCCCGCAGGTTTCCCATTCATTTATTAGGGTCTCTCTAGCATAGGTAACCAGGAATATCTCAGCTAGGAACTCAAGGGAGCTTTTTTCTAGGAAAACTTCTAGCAAAAACAACAACAAGATGTGTTGTTATAGTGAAACTTGCCCAAGAGTTCACTCTTGAAGCTTGACAACTTGGCTCTTCAATTTCTAGCTCAATTATGCTCCAAAAATGTTCCATAATGCTCCAGAATTCACCCATCCTTCCTGTTCTAGATCCAATCCTCTTTTTCCTTGCTCTCCCCTTGTTGTTCATGCAAAACCTGAATGTGAAAAAATTCCTATTCTCCCCCATACAAAATTCCTTTGTTTTCCCAAGATGGTTGACTTCTCACTCTGCCCAATGTGCATTGTAACTCATCCCCATGCTTCCAATCACTATGGATGTCACTTCTACACCCACCCATGATAAATATTTTATGATTGGGATCTCATATGTAAATGTGGATGAACCTACACATATAAGATTTAGTTAGCAAAGGACATACAAAGTTTGCATAATAATGAGAAAAAATGAAAATGAGAGAGAGAGAGAACAAAATAATTGTATTAACTGAATGAATGAATGATAAATTACACATGATATACTATGTATAACTCAACTAATGTGCACTGTAAGAGAATCTAATGCGCCATAGTGGTGGTATAGAGTGATCTAGACACACACCATAAGTTATGGGAGTTAACTGCCACCTAGTCTAAGTCAACTAGTCTCTCAGTCCTTAGTTAACTGATTGAAAGAATCAGTAATGCGCCACTCTGGTGATAATCCCAAGAAAAATTCACATTAGAAATGATGATCCCAATGTTTCATGGTGATGGAACTAATGTGCCATCAAGACTCCACTCAAATGATCCAATTGAAGTGTGAATTGAAGATAATATTCCTCTAGAATGTAGGAAAAGGAATATTCTCCCTAAAATGTAGGAGAGTGGATAATGAATAATAAACATAGGGAAAACCTTAGGAAAAATAAATTGTAGCTGTGTCTAAAGTATCGCCAACACCCCCGTTGAACATCACTATGGTGAAAATAAAAGAATGGGTCCCGCAACGATTCCATGTTAGGTACCTGAAAATAAAAGACACACTGAAATACAAGAGGAAAGAGGGAACCCCCCCCCTAAAGGTGCAATGTATATAAAAAAGAACTGGCAGTTGCTAGGAAGCTATGTCCTTCACTCCAAGATGACTGTGCAAAGAATGGAACTTTTTCTCAATGAAGGTCTTGGTGAAGATGCCTGCAGTATGTTCTATTGAAGGAAAAAATTGCAAGTCGATGATCCCCTCGTGTACTAAGTCCCAGATATAGTGCATGTGGATCTCAATTTGGTTCTTCTACTGCCTCTGAAATGGATCTATGCAGAAATTTAGAGTTATCTAGTTGTCACACCAAATGATGATCAGCCAATGAAAATGAATTCCCAACTCAGTGAGAATATTTTGTAGCCAGATAACCTGAATGGTTATGTTAACTACCCCTATGTACTATGCCTTGGATGAAGAGAGAGAAATAACATCTTGCTTCTTGCTTGACCAACAAATGAGCCTGGAACCTAGACTAAGTGAGTAACTAGATGTGGACTTGCGATCAATGTTTTTTCCATTCTAGTCAAAATCAGTGAACCCGATGAGGTCCAATGCAGAGTCTATTGCATAGTGAATCTCATAGGTGATGGTGCTCTGTACGTATCGAAGGATACACTTTGCAGCCTTCCAATGTAGCTCATGTGACTCTTACATGAACTGGGATACTTCTCCAACTACATAGGAGAGGTCTAGTCTAGAGTGTGTGAGGTACAACAAGCTCCCCACTAAATTTTGTTACAGTGTGTTGTCCACCATTGGAGTGTCCCCGCCATCCTCAAGTCTAACTCCTGATAGGAAAGGAGTTAGTGCAGACTTGCATTCTATAATGTGGAATCTCTCGAGAAGATATCGTGCATACTTGGCCTAAGACAGTTTTATTTTTTATGCATCTTTACTAATATCAAGACCAAGGAAGAAATGTAATGAACCCATGTACGTCATCAAGAACCTGTCATGCAAAATTCTATTGAATGCAACAACCGATGAAGTCGAGAAACTGGTGATCAACAAATCATCAACATATAGAACTAGGAGTAGAAGTGGATTAGTCATCTTGAGCATGTAAACATTTGGGTAGGAGTCCATCTTGGCATACCATGCCCTTGGGGCCTACTTGAGGCCATAAAATGACTTCTTCAATCGACAGAACAAAGATGAATCCTACATGAATCCCTGGAGATGCTCCATATATATCTCCTCAGAGAGATCTTCATGAAGAAATGCTTTCTTCACATACATGTGATGAACTTCCCATACCTTGGCTTCCACAATGGAAAGTGTCAAGCATATGGAATCCATATTCGCTACTGGAGCGAAGGTCTCATCATAGTCAATGTCGTGCACCTACTGAAATCCTTTGGCAACTATCATGGATTTGTATCTGTTGACCTACACATATGATACGCTCTTGGTCCTGTAGACCCATCTTCACATGACAAGTTTCCTTCTTGAAGGAAGGGGAACCAGAACCCAAGTATGGTTCTCAAGGAGGGATTTATACTCCTCCTTCATGGAGGATTCCAAAAAGGGATTCCCAGTAGCCTCACCATAGAATTGTGGATCTAAAGAACGAACTAAGAAAATATGTTTTGGTGGTATCAGTTCACTAGTTTTGAGTGCAAGAGGAGGCTCCTCGAAATCAGATCGAGTCCTCCTAGTATCATCTAGATCCCCAACAATATCTCCTACATCCTAAAGAGTAGTCTTGGCCCACTTGGGCCTCGGATCTGGCTCTGCATCTGTATATGCATGCACTGACTCCTAATATGACTATAATGACATGGTATCTGAATCAACTGAATTCTCTAAATCATAACTCTCATCTGAAGAAGAGTGAACATGTGCATGCTCATCATCTTTGACATGTGGAAGATCAAAAGTGTCTGCATGTGGCTCCTATGGTGCATGCGAGATACTTTCCTCAAATTGGAAACTGCACTCAATGATGAGTCGATCCATAGAGGGATCAATGAGTTTGTATCCCTTCACACCATTTGGGTATCCAACAAATATACACTATGTATTGTGTGGATCAATTTCCCTCCTGTTCTTATAGGGAATCCTCGTCCATGCACGTGAACCGAATATATAGAAGTGGATCACTTCCAGTTTGAGGCCACTCCAAGCCTCAAAGGGGGTATTATCCTTAACATATCTATGGGGAGATTTGTTTTGTATGTAGTTCACACAATTAATTGCTTCATACCATAATCTCTATGGAAGTGACTTTTCATGCAGTATGGAAGATTCCATCTCTTTTAGGGATTTATTCTTCCACTCGGCAACTTCATTTTTCTCCGAAGTATAGGGAACTGTGTGGTGCAATTGAATCTCGACCTCAAGAAAAATATTATGTACCTCATGGTTTACGTACTCCTCCCCATTATATATTTGAAGGACTTCGATATTCCTTCCTGACTATGTCTCAACATGGGCTTTGAAATCTTTGATATGTTGAAAGACCTCAGATTTTTTCCTGAGAAAGAAAGTTCAAGTGTGGCATGAGAAATAATCAACAAAAATGAGCCTTTACCTTGCTTTACTGATTGATGGATATGGAAAAGGTCCCATGATATCATTTTGTATCAGATACAAAGGAGAGGAGGCCTTATGAGTCTTTCCTTTGTCGAATTTCTCTTGAGGGTGTTTTCCAAGAACACATCCCTCACAAATTCATTTGGAGAAGTGGATGTTAGGTAGAAATTCAACCATTCCCTACTATCTAAGATGTTACATGTATATGAATTTTAAATTCCTGAACCTTTTGTGCCATATCCTACTTCTTTCATCAGCATGTGTAAGAAGTAATGTAGAATCTGGTTCAATAAATTCAGAAAATGTGTAGACTCTGGATTGGTGATTTACCTCACTAGTAGTAACTTTGGAATTGGTTTGCATGTCATAGATATCCACAACATTACGTGTGAATATTACTCTCTTTATGGTGTCATATTTTGTCATATGATACATGGAGAGAAAATTTACGGAGAGTTTGGTAACGTGTAGCACATTCTCGAAGCTCTTGTTTGTGAGTTCAACTCTTTCTTTGTCGGTGACTTCGACTGGAGACTCATCCCCCACTAGAATAGGAGGACCTTTGCATGCTTCCAATGAATATTAGACTTACTTTGTGGATTCCATATGGTGTCATGCACCTGAATCTACAATCCAAGCATCAGGAGAGAAGTTAATGGAAATCAAAGCATGGCTAGAATTACCTTTCTTGGGGTTTTTGATCTTCCAGTTTCTTCTTCTTGGCACCCTTGGGGATTCGATCTCCAAGGTTTTTTTGTTGATGTATCTGTTCCATTTGATCTATCTTCTTATTCACACATGAGGATTCTATATGGAATCCTCATTGGCAGTAAGTGCATTTCTCCCCTTTTCTTCCCTTCCCACCTTTGGATCCGAAGGAATCATTGAAGGGTTTTGAGTATCCTTCCTTCTTTGTATTTACATCTCCCTTCCCTTTGTATTTGATTTTAGATTTATGATTTTGGTGACTTCTACCATATTGCATAGAAATTCCATGCTCCTTTGAGCCTTTTATTTTCCCATGTTGATGAGCTTGGTTTTCTCTTGCGTCAGAGACTCGATAAAGGCCTCAAGAGAGGGCATTTTCCATGTATCTCTAGAGGTGAGCCTAACTGAATGAAATATGGATACAAACACTGAGTACTCTGGACCAAGTTTGGAAAGAATGGTAAGAACCATTTGTTTCTCCTCCTTATATTTGTCAACCTTGCAAGCCTTGATTTGCGACAACAAATCCTTATATTTGGTAAAACAATATTGGATATTTTAGAAGGTTTTTGGATCAAAAGTGAGAAATTCTACCTCAAGTATATGTCCCCTCATCTCATCCTATTTTCCAGAGAGTTTTTCTATGGTGGTCCAAACTTCATTGGGGGTTTTACAGGAGGATATGTGAAAGAGGAGCTCAGGAGAATTAAGATTGCAAATAGTTCCATACACTTCACCCATTTGATTTAGATACTTGGATGTTTCTATGGATGATGTGGGTTCAGTCTCTGTGCCCATGGTTAACCTGTATAATCATCTTCTTCAAAGATGTAATTCCATCTTTTTCTTCCATGCAAAGAAATTGTACAGTGTAAGAATCAATTCTTTTGGAAATTCCATTTTCCCGTTGTCTTCAATCTTCGGTACCTGCAAAAAGAGTTTGGTGTGTATTTTTCCTAGCAATCTATAAGATCTGATACCATGTAAACATGGATGAACCTACATAGATAAGATATAGATACTAAAGGACATACACAGTTTGTCGAAAAATGAGAAAATACGGAAATGAGAGAGAGAGAATACAATAATTGTATTAACTGAATGAATGAATGGTAAATTACACATGATATAATCTGTATAACTCAACTAATTCACACTGGAAGAGAATCCAATGCGCCATAGTGGTGGTATAGAGTAATCTGGACACACATCAATAGTTACGGGAGTTAACTGCCACCTAGTCTAAGTCAACTAGTCTCTTAGTCCTCAATTAACTAACTGAAAGCATCAGTAATGTGCTACTCTGGTGGTAATCCCAAGGATAATGTGCATTATCAGTGATGATCCCAATGTTTCATGGTGATGAAACAAATGTGGCATCAAGACTTCACTCAACTAATCCAATTGAAGTGTGAACTGAAGATAATATTCCCCTAGAATGTAGGAAAATGAATATTCTCCCTAAAATGTAGGAGACTGGATAATGACTAATAAACATAGATAAAACCTTAGGAAAAATAAATCCTAGGTGTGTGTGAAGTATATCCAACATCATACGCTCAAACACAAAAATAGAAGGTATCCCCAATGGTAAAATAATTTATAAGTCTGGGTTGAATTAATACCCATAATTAATTTCCTCCTTGGATTCCTCTTGGACACTCCTATACATCTCCCTCTCTTGTGGATAAATCATCCCCCATCTTTGTCCATATTCCTAGCAGTTGGTATCACATTATTTTCATTAAAAATCATAAATACAATTTGCATATTACATCACTTGGACATAGCCATACTTATATCTACATTATGCATAAATTAAAATGAGGATTATAGTGGGGATTCTACAATACTTGTTATCATTAACAAAGTTAACCAACCATATCTTAATTTCATCTTCTAGGAAGTTAGTGATATTGTAAAACTCACTACCCCATGAAATATTGAGTATGTTTAACTCAAATTCTAATTTCTCCTTGGTTAACAATGTAGAATCTCTAATCAATGGCGGGCCTTCAAGTTCCTTAACTATTTCAAGTGATTTTAAAAATGAATCACTTCTTTTTCCCTCAATCCTTTTACAACTTGCAATTAATTATCGAAGGACCTATATCCTTGCAAGCCAACCAAATTTTATTTATTTCATTCTATTTTTTGAGGGTAAATATTGTTTCTTCCATGTGTAGTAATTCATTTCTGACACTCATGCTACACATATACTCAAAGAATTTTTATAAAACACTTTTCATTGTCCAAATCTTGTTGTAGAAAATAAGTAAGAGAAGAAATTCTTTGTGAAAAAATCCTTAGGTTGGTGCATACTTCCCACACTTCCAAAATTGTATTGAGCATCTTTTTTATATTCTCTACAATATACATTATAACACCAATGATCAATTTAGAAACTTTTTTTACTCTATAGGATGTGCATGGTGTGTCCAATGGAGCTATTTCTAAAACCATAATAGATAATGGTTCTGCAAGCAATGGTCTTGGAATTAGAGCATCCTCCAATTCACTTATCCTCTTTTTCAGTCTAATATTCTCTAATTCATGTTATGTGATAGAATAGGCCAAAGCATATCCAAGGATTAGATGTAAATAGTGGATTCTAGAAGGTCCCACTCCAGATACATCCACCTATGAATTCCACTTCTATGTGGATTTTTTATTTTTAACATGGGTTTTCTCTATTTTTAATTTTCTTGCCTATTTATTGTACTTAGTATTATGGAAGATCAAGCATTTTTCTTAAAAAATTGTTGGCCCCTGAGAAGCCAAATCCTCTACTAATTGTTGAATTTCAATGATCAATATTGCTACCCATTCAAGCACTTGGTTTTCTTTATCAACTTCCATCTCAACTAAATCGTCTTTTGGGACTCCTGGGTTTTGAGAACTTTTGTTACTATTACTCCTTTTTATCTTTGTTTGTCCAACAATATGATTTTTCTCCATATTGAAATAAGGGGGGTCATCTCCATCACCTCCTCCTACACATATTTCATTATTCTTTCCTTTACTCACATTAAGATCTTGGCTTCTTTGGGTAGAGGAGGAACTCTTATGTGGGAAGGAAGTAGAACCAGTATGAGAACTAGTCTTAGTTTTGCCTCTTTGTTTACACTTTCCTTGTTGGTGTTCCTTTTTCAACTTTGTATTTTTAATATGGGTATTTGAATATACCCGTGTAACCAACTCATCATCATAAATTCGTTTCTCTTTTCTATAAATTGCTCAGTCAGTATTGGGGTCATTATCACCAAATCCCTTAATGATTTCTGGCATTCTTGCAAAAGAAGTACCATAGACAATTGAAGATAAATGGGAAGAAAATTTTCCTTCAGGTTCGATGCCTTTGAAGGATTCATCTTATTTCAAATGGAACAAATTCAATAATTCAGCAGTTTCGACCAAATTGGTTAGGCCTCTAATTGAAATTTCGGCGACGAAGAAAGGAAAGAAAATGAACCGTCACTTTTGCTTTTTATCAAAGAAGGAAGACTGATATTTGTATTGTCTACAAACTTCATCAAAAAAATATCTATCACACACAAAATTGAGGATGAATAGTTTTCCTTCAAACCCATACAGCCTGATGTAGTTGAATTCCTCTTCATATACATAAATCCATTTTTCCTTGACAAACTTTAAGGCTTCCTGTGTAATTCTCAATAGTTATGTCCCAATCAGAATGTGTCTAAATTATTTGAAAAACTTGTCTTGTACTTGGAATAAGTGGAATGATTCATTGTGCCTCCATAACACAGGGTACCAAAATTCAATAGGGTCATTGTCAACATCAACATTACCCCTTGGGGAAATCCTTAAAAAAAATTATAGTATGACACAACAAAAATCGAATAGGAGGTCATAAAAAACCTCTTTGTCTTCATTCAATTGGTCATTCAAAATGATTTATACCCAGTCAAATACTACTTGCATTCAGATAAAGAAGTGTAGAACATATAAAACTTGCCTTGGTATATAGGATGTGGAATCCTATCACACCAATCAACTTAAAATCCAAGAAAAATATTGGTATGGTTCAAATAGCAGGAATATATCAATGTTGGTTATATCAGCTAGCATTTCCAAAGATTGTGCCAGGAAATCTTTCAACAAGTTCACTCTTACACCCTGTGCATCCAAAAAAGAGTCTAACATTTGGTAGCTTGAGGGATTTGTTCGGAGTGGGGAGTTGCAACAATCTTATCATGAAAACATTTGGATTTACGATAATGGGATTACTCCCTTCATCAACAACTTGAATAATCCTATGCTTCAAGTCGAATTGACTTACACACCAAGAAACTAATTATCTAAAATTAAAAGCTTCAGGCATGCAACCAACCTTCGCTAGACCAGTTGTACAAATCTTATTAGAAAGTTTCTTATCATGAGTGAGGTTGGAATACCACTGATAGGATGTTGACTAGTGGAACTCTTTGTTTTAGTGAGTGAGGGAGTTGACAATATCTCCGCAGAAAGGTTCCATTTTTCTTCTAGTTTCTATATTTCCCACTCTTTCCAATACACTTTGATATATGTGAAGGTTATTAATATGAGTTATGGAGATTAATTTATAAAGGATAAGATTTTTAATATTTATTAATGATATATCCTTTCACTATATACACATTCCTTCATAAGAAAATGATATTTTCGAAAACACGACTATTAAGCCTCATTTACTTTTGAAAATTGTCTTTTACTTGTGAATTGGGACATCATAAATGCACCATAAATTACCTCGAGAATGAAAATCATGAATGGTTTCCTAGTGAGAAATACAATAAGTATGGGAAATTTAATGTAGTGGGAAGGAAGAGATACAAGTCTTGTGGAGGAGTAAGCCATGTAGAGAAATGAATCATGTGGAAAAATGATGTGGGAAAAAAGTTATGCAAAGAAAAGATTCATGCAAAGAAATGGTTGTGTCAAGTTATCCACATGGGATATGATTCAGGAATTGGATAGAACATATTATGGGGTATATAGGGAGTGGGGTAATTATACAGGAAAAGGTAATGCAAGAAAAATTCATGGGGGGAAGTGTGTTGCGGAAAAAAATTTATGTGGAGAGGAAGTTTTGTGGGAAAATGGTAATGTGTTGATTTCTCCACATGAGACACGATTCAAAAATCAACTAAGTATGGAACACTAATGTAGAGAAGAGGAGTGTCATTCAAGAAATTTTAAATGTGGAGAAAAGTTTTTTCATAGGAAGGTGGTCATATGTTGTGTTTTCTTCTTCCACATAAAACATAATTCAAAAATAGACTAAGTGTTATCTCATGCAAGAAAAGTGAAGTGGATAGGTATCTGGAATGCAGGGAAAAGACTTGATGTGGAGTAGGGAGAATGAAATTAATACAAGGGTTCTCTTCATGGTGCAAGTCATTAAAACAACTAAGTTTTGGGAGTGTATGATTTTTTTTATGATTTAATGAGGAGATGTAGAGCTTGTGTGGGATGTGAAGGATCATGGATTAGGATGAAAGGAGAGCTATTTTTCATAGTATAACCTAACATGAAGTATACAGTTGAGTCATGGAAATGGATCAACAACACCTAACAACCTAATAACATAGAAATACATAAATATTAACAAAAAAACATGGATACTATCTACTTCTTCCTAACCATCACCTGTGTGAGGTGATTTGTGCTTCTCATTTTCCATTGGATCCTTTATTTGATTAATTGTTTCATCTTCTTTGAGACCATATTGGATTAAATTATCTAAATACATATCACTTGAAGAAGTGGATGGAGTGTCCTTATGGATATGGAGAGCCATATTAGTAAGCATATTGCATTTTTCTTTGAAGGTGTCCATCCTCTCTTCTATTGAACCAATAAACTCATGATATTTACATTCTAATAAATGCAATGGTTCTCATTGTCTTGGAATTTATAATTCACATAGAGAAGTGATATTTGATTTGTCTATATAAAATCCTCATGCCTTATCAAAATTGTGTGAAGCTCCAACACATCCCTATTTTCCATATTCTTTAAACCTACAAGACAAAACTAGAAGTGGATATATGAAACAACGATGTATACCCTATCTAGAGGAATAAATATTGTGTCATAAATCTCTCTAGGAAATTGTTGTGCCCTCCACAAATGTAGATTTTAACCTTGTACAATATTTTAATGCAAACAAATTTTCAATAAAAGAACAAAAATTATACAATGGAAAATACACATATTACACATATATTTTTCCCCTAGAAACCCAAACTGGGAAAACCAACATTTTCTATATTCATTCACTCATACATTGTTTACAATACAATATACATATAGGATCTAGGGGCATCCAAAACCCTCATTCAATGACCTCGATTAGTCAACAACCCTAGTTACTTAACCGAAAATAGAAAACCATCATCGAAAAACCATGTGTCGAAAAATCACCCAAAAATGGACACAAAAATCGAGGACCACCCAAAAATGGACACAAAAACTGAGGGAATTTTTTTTAGGGGGGATCTTCCCCCCTTTTACCCCCCTAGGCTCCCGATGCAATGTAGACACTAGTTCTAGTCATCCAAAGAATATAACACATATCCAACATTCTCCCACTTGTTATTTTCTTTGCATAAAGGGGGTTACATGGTTACATAGTCAACAATCTAGGGAAACAATGCCCACATATCCTCTACACCAAGAGAACTTCTCAATTCTCACAGTTTTTGTTAATAAATCTGCAACATTATTAAAAGTGTCCACCTTAATCAGCAACACCTTCTTTTCTGCAACCATGTCTCTTAAAAAGTGATATTGAACATCAATATGCTTTATCTTTGAATGATAAGTTGGGTTCTTCACCATAAAAATTTCACTCTAACTGTCGCAATATATCCTTATATCTTGATGTACCAATCCAATACCTAAACACAATATTTGTAACCATACTACTTCCTTTCTTGCATGAGTGGCTTCCATGTATTTAGCTTATGTAGTTGAAAGTACCACTACAGACTATCCTTTGCCCATCCAATTGATTGCTCCTCCAAATAGGTTAAACAGATACTCGCTTGCAGATCTCTTATGATTCGTATCTCCATCCCAGTATGCATCCACAAAGCCATTTATGTCCAAAAATATTTCCAATCCCGGTATTCCTTGGTAGCACAATCCATAGATAGCAATGCCACATAAATACCTGAAAACCCTCTTTACTGTTGTCCAATGCTCCTTCCCTAGTTTTGACATATACCTGCTCAAAAATCCCATTACATGTGCAATGTCTGGTCTAGTACAGACCATTGCATACATCAAACTTCCAACCTCACTCACATATGAAACATGAGACATGTCCTCCTCCTCTTCCTGTGCCTTGGGACACCGATCTGCAAATAAATTCACGCCTACAGGAATAGGGACCTAGATCTGTTTACATTCCTACATATTAAACCTTTGCAATATTGTCTCGACATATTTTCTTTGATTTAACCAAAGTTTCTTGTTTTTCCGATCTCTTTTAATTTCCATTCCCAAAATGAAATTTGCAGCACTAAAATCCTTCATATCAAATTTAGAGGACAACTAAGTTTTCACATCTTGGATAATATCCTTTTTGTTTCCTATCAGCAACATGTCATCCAAATACAAGACCAAATAAATCAAATGATCACCAATTAATTTAAAATACACATAGTGATCCTCTTTACTTCTTGTGAAGCCAATTCCTAAGAAATAAGTATCAAATTTTTTATACCACATCCTTGGTGATTGTTTTAAACCATACATGGACTTTTTCAGCTTGCATGCCAGCGCCTTCTTTCCCTTCACAACAAATACTTTTGGTTTCTTCATATAGATTTCTTCTTCCAGATCCCCATGTAGGAATGTTTTCTTCGAATCCATCTGTTCTACTTAAAAATCAAATCCAACAGCAACATATAACATAACTCTAATAGAATTTAACTTGGAAACAAGAGAAAAAATCTCACCAAAATCAATTCCCTCAACTTGGTAATAACCCTTTTCTACTAACCGAGATTTTTATTTCTCCACTTTTCCTTCTGCATTCAGCTTCCTTTTAAATACCCATTTACTGCCAATGGGATTTCTTCCAGCTGGAAAATCCACTAGATCCCAAGCCTCATTCTTATCCAAGGCTACCATTTCTTCAACCATCACCTTTTTCCAGAGTTTTCCATCCTCGAAATCCATTGCCTCCCTAACAGTTCTAGGATCATCATCAATAATAGACAAACCAAATTTGAATGGAAATTAGATGGAGTATACCTTTCCAGTATCCTTTTTTCCCGCACTGATCTCCTCAAAGTATGAGGATCTTCTACTTCGGATTCCTATTATTTTGTCGAGTCTCACTCATCATCCTTTGGCTCAAACTCTATTTTCTATGGTTCTTCCTTACTTGGTAGGACTTCCTATTTGACAACATCCTTCATTTATATAAATACCACATCTCGACTATACACAACCATCTTAGTTTCTTGGTTCCAAATCTTATAACCTTTCATATCATCTTTATACCCAATAAAGATACACTTTTCAATCTTCTTATCTAGCTTACTCTTGTTTACCTTTAGAACATGAACATAGGAATCACAACTAAGTACCTTGAGATGTGTGAGAGAAGGTTTCTTACCAATCCATACCTCTTGTGGAGTCTTGTCATCCAATTTTGACGAGGGTGATCTATTGACCATGTAACATGCACTACCCACTACCTATGCCCAAAATTCTTTCCCTAACCCGACACCACTAAGAATGCACCTTTCTTTTTCCATCATCGTCCTGTTCATCCTTTCTGAAACTCCATTATGATGAGGTGTATATGGAATAGTATTTTTCCTTTATATACCACACTTCTTGCATAATTCTTCAAATTCATTCCTGTAGAACTCTCCACCATTATTTGTCCTCAACACCTTAATTTGTTTCTCTATTTTATTCTCAATAAGAGCCTTAAACTCTTTAAACCTATCAAATGATTCATATTTCTTCCTAAGGAAATATATCCAAGTATTCCTCAAGAAGTCATCTATAAATGAGACATAGTACACATATTTTCCCAATGATGGAATCGACACGAGTCCAAACACATCATTGTGAACTAGCTGTAAAATTCCTTCTTCCCTTGTTACACCAGAGGGGAATCTTACCCAATTATCCTTCCCATATACAAAATTTTGATAGAATCAAAATCCAGAGAGAATTTAGACATTCCTTCAACCATACCTTTACCATGTAGTAGTTGAAGACCCTTCTCTACGATATGCTCCAGTAGTTGATGCCACAACATAACCTTTTCTCTAGAGACTATAGGATTTTCTTCTTCTTCTTCTCCAATATAAGGAATAATGGAACTATTACACCCATCACTAATAGGGATTCCTTGTAGCTTATACATAGTTCCAATATGAACTTCCTTCAGCAACACCATTTCTCCTCAAACCATCCTGCATGTTTCTTTTTCAAATACCATTTTTACCCCTGCATCATCCATTTTGATTACAAAAATCAAATTTCTGGACGATACTGGGATGTGCAGAATAATAGGAAATGTTCCAATCCTTCCATATATGAGACTCAACTTGACTTTTCCTCGTCCTATGATTCTGGTTATCGATTCATCACCTAGGGAAACATTACCTCCATCATATTTTTCATACTCACATAACCACTCCCTGTGGGGAGTCATAAGAAAGGATGCACCCGAGTCAACCAACCATGCCTCATGATATGCATGTGTTATTGAAGAAGCCAAGTACACATCCCATCCTTCTTCCTTGGAGGTATTTTCTTCTGTAGAGGGAGCACCTTCAGATCCATTCACTTTATCAACACTTTTGGATTTACTTTGCTTCTTAAAGTTCCCTTCTTTTCCACATCTCTAACATACCTTTACAAAATTTCCGGGATATTTATATCTACCCTTAGAATTAGATCTCCCACTTGAGGACTTAGATCTATTTCTATCCTGGGAGCGTCCTCCTGCAAATAATGTATCTATTCTCTATCCTTCCATGTTCTTATGTCTCATATCCTATTATAACAAGGATGAGAGAAAATCATTGAAACTCAAGATAGTTGTAATACTACCTATGGCCACAACCATACTATCTCACAAGTCTAGTAAATAGAACAATAAATTGATACACTTATATTCATCTAAAATTTTAATCTCAACAGATAACAACTGTCTTACCACAGTGTTGAAGGCATACATATGCTCTGTCACCAAGTCTCGATCTCTCATCCTCAGGTTATACATATTTTTCCACGGGAAAAGTTTATTTACCAGGGAATTATACTGATACAAGTTCCCTAACTTATCCCATAACTCCTTGGTTGTAGCTTTCCCTAACACATTCAATAATATTGAATCTGAGAGACACAATTGGATTGTTCTCTTCACCTTCTGATCGAACCTTTTCCAGTCATTTGATGAAATTAATGTAGGTGAAGTAACTAGATCCACTGAAACCCACTGATCTCTGTCTACCAATAGATCTTCCATCTTGATCTTCCACAACTCAAAACTTTTCCCATTAAATTTATCGATCTCTATTTTCGAACTTCTCGCCATTTTGCTTCACATGAAGAGTCAATACCGTAGATCTCCCACTGTAACAAGGCTTTTAATAGTCCCAAGCAAAACCCCTGACCACAAAGGTGTCCCCCTAAAGCCAATAATTACTCTGATACTGAATGTAGATTTTAGCCTTGTATAATATTTTGTAGCAAACAAATTTTCATTAAAAGAATATAAAATAGACAATGGAAAACACATACAATACACAAATATTTTTCCCCTAGAAACTCATACTGGGAAAACCAACATATTTTATATTCATTCACGCATACATTATTTACAATACAATATACATATAGGAGATAACGACATCAAAAAACCTAATCCAATGACCTCGATTAGTCAACAACCCTAATTCCTTAACCAGAAATAGAAAACCATCGGAAAAAAACCATTTGCTGAAAAATCGCCCATAAATGGACATGAAAATCGAGGACCTCCCAAAAAAAGACATGAAAACCAAGGAAAAAAAATCCGTGGGTGCTACCCCTGAATCCCTGCGCAGGGGGTCTCTGCCCCTCTACAACCCCCCTCTTACCCCCTTGTGTGTCTGGCACAACGTAGACACTATTTCTAGTTGTGCAAAGAATATAACACATATCCAACAACAACCCACTAAAATTATCTATCTTAGAGTGTTTCAATGGCTACCTACCTATCAAAGTTCAAACAAGGAATTGTTCACTACTAGCTTGACTAGATATTCATATAGTACTACGATTATATATGTGATCTAGGGGGGTAAACTAAGGAAATTTAGTTGGAATAAATCTCTTTAGATTTCATTACTCATCTAGTCCCTACCCATCCACTAATAGAACCTTAAGCACATTTCGCAAATCTCTTTTGTGATTTTGCACATGCTCTCTAGACATATGATCATTTCCTAGGGGTTGTCAAGTCTCCCTCATTGGAATTTACCCTATCTTATATTTCTCGATTGTTGGGTATGTGTTATATTCTTTGAGAGGGGCAATATCCCCCTTGCGTAGGGGTTCGGGGAAACGCCCCCGAGAAATTGTTTTCCTTGGGAAACATGTCGCATTTTTTTCCTCATTTTTTGTGTCACCTCGATTTTTGTGCCCATTTTTGGGAGGTTTTTCGGCACATGGTTTTTGCTGATGGTTTTCTATTTCCTATTAAGTAATTAGGGTTGTTGACTAATCAAATTCATTGGGTTAGGGTTTTTGATGTCGTTAGATCCTATATGTATATTGTATTGTAAACAATGTATCACTATGAATGAATATAGAATATGTTGGTTTTCCCAATTTGGGTTTCCAGGGGAAAAATCTATGTATAATGTGTGTATTTTCCATTGTATCTTTTTTGTTATTTTATTGGAAAATCTATTTGCAATAAAATATTGTACAAGGTTAAAATCTACATCGACGACACCTTCCAACTAGATTATCTCGACAGTATTGTCCAAAGGTTGTATTGGAAGGAATTGCATCTAAAAATAATGTCTCCTCCCGACCACATCCCTCCCACACATTCCTTTTGATACATGAGGTATCTATTTTACTGCAAAGCCTTTACTTTATACATATGTGTCAAAACATGATTATCCTAAGAAACTTTCATGAACCAATTACTGCAAATCATGTAAGGGTGGTCCCCTCACTGGATTCTTCATTATATTTAATTAACCATAGACCCTTTTTCTACGTATCATGTACTTTATATAAACCTCCTTCAATACATGCACACTTCTTGAGAAATACCTATTTTATTGTCGAAACTTACCATGATATTTTACCCTAACACCTTTTGGCGACTCCTCCCAGATGAACGTGTCCCAACGCTATGGCTAGGAAGCAACCATCAACGGAAAAATTGTTAAATGTCACCCTTTACACCTTATAACACCCCTCTTTTGATATATCCTTCCGACGATACTGTTGCAACACATATTTCTAGGTTACCTCTCCAACATGGCTTCCCCCTATCCAAAGGCTCATTCTAATGGATAATTTAAGGATCATAAATAAAGTGTTAAATTATAAGGTTATGTATATGCTTATGTGCACTTCCTGAGGTATAAATGAATGTTCCTAAAGGTATTTAAGCACTTCAAAAGAAACCCTTATGATAAACCCTCCTGACAACTACACTGTCGTAAGAACTATTCAAACCAGCTCTTGATCCCATCTCTCCAACGATACACTTACGATGACAAGAAAAAAAATCGCTTGAGAGAATTAATGGTGATGTACGAATATGTACCAATGTGAGATGTAACCCGTTAAACATTAATTATGGAGGATTTCGGGGGGGAAAGGTAAATCATAAAGACTCCATTTTAACCCTAATTTGCATATTGTTCACCTCCAAGAAATATGCAAGAAGTATATGTTCTCATAACATGGCAGATTACGAATTTAAAATACCTTCGAAATCCCAGATCAAGTATGTACATCTCATGATTTGAATTATATTATGTTGGTGATTAATTTATAGTATATTGAATCTAATACTATCTGTAACAGTAACTCAAAAAAAGATAAATGTCTCTCCCACAATCCAGGAAGACGAAGAATCTGAAATCCACTATACCTTCTTCTATTAACAATCCAGACCCGATCCTGATCGTAGACACCGGTTTCTTCAATGGAAGAGAACATGTCCCAAGGTATGATGAAATCTATCGCATCTTCAACACTAGATATTGTTAGAATATTTTTCTTGTTTACCATAGACAATATTGCACCATACTCACCCAACCATATGCATAAAGCCAACTTTGAGCACCTTAACCTTTGCTAGATAGAATGATTCTAGGAAGCCACACTAGAACCAACAGATAAACAAGGAGAGCACAAATTCTCCAAGGTAGCACACAAGTAGGAGTACCAAAAAGGATGAACAAGAGTGTGCTACACCACTACAGTTGCTGCTACTCCTCTTCCAGACTTGTGCACTACTTTTTTTGCTACTACACTTCTAATATATGTGCACCAACTGAGTGAGTGTGTGTTTTTCCAAATGAGATAAAGCACCTTCTATTTATATTAATACGTCCAGGTGAACATGTGTCTCTTCAAGCAGGGCCGACCTATCCTTTTCTGCATATAATAATTCAATATTACTTATTCTATCGAGCCAACTTATCTTCCATGGCTTTCACACATCTACTTAAGTTTTCTCTTGCTTCCAGAATATTCTATTCTAGTCAAAGTTTTATCCATGGATATTAATACCTCTCTCAACTACCAAACCATCAACACTCCCTCTTAGATAGGGAGGTATTTAACCATGATGTTCCCTTCTAGTCTTCATATCCTTGCTCATTATTCCATGATCCTCTCGTCATGGTTATGCAAACCATGCTACTAGTAGCATCATTATGTCAAACATGGCTACACCCATGGGGACCTATCAATATTGTATAAGGGCCACAACCTGCTAGAGAACACTAGAGCTACACCTCATAGTGTGTGTCACCATCATCATCATGGGATACACCCACATGATGTGCTCACCCATGTCATGAGTATCATCATCACTATCATCATTATCCATCCATCTCACATGGCATGCAAAATACCTACATGGTTTTGTAGACCAGTAGCATCACTAGAGATACATAGTATATCTCATGATCACCCATATCATATTACAAGAAACACCATCATAGCCATACAGATTCACGACTATGCCACTAACATACCAGACTGTCTCACTCGTGTAGAAAAAAATCAGCATACCAGACCATCTCATTGGAGTATCCTACAACTCGGCATAAATCCTACAACTCGGCACAAGGCCTACAACTCAGCATGAAGCCTACAACTTGACATGAATCCTACAACTTGGCATGAATCCTACAACTCGGCACAAGTCCTACAACTTGGAATGAAGCCTACAACTCAGAATGAATCCTACAACTTGACACAAGGCCTACAAATCAGCACAAAGGTCTACAAATCGACACTAAGCCTACAAATTGGCATAAAGGCCTACAATTATGCATGAAGCCTACAAGATCCTTCTTTTTGAATTCTTCCATCAACTCCCTCTAACTGAGAGAATCCTTGAACCATGCTTCCATCTACTGCATGCCCCTATGCATCCTGCAAAGTGTCACAAAACCTTGCTTCTTTCTAATAATTGATTCCCTCTGAAGTTTAACTCCCTCTAAGTCCTTTCAAGTCTTTATTTCAGTGGTAACGTTCCTGGAATACATAGGATAACCTGCCTAAGACAAGAAAAACAAGAGAAAAGGAATTTCCAATATAATAGCATTTTATATAAGAACATATAAATTTCATGGTAATTCATTATAGAATTACGAAGGTGTCTTTCTTGAGAGCAAGAACAAGAAATATATCCTAGAGGAGATGTTAGTTCGTATTGCAATTAAGTACAATAAGCATTTATATTAATAATACATGCTACTAAGTATTCATTTTTTCCTAGAATTAATAAAATATAAAGGATTTCAATACTTAAGCGACAATAAAAATATCAAACCCGATATGCAAACCTGGAGTCTGGCTATTGTTCTGCTTGAGTTTATTTTCTTCTGAGACAAGTATTCTTTCCAACCTAGAGAGTGTGTTGTTTCTCTGAATGTATTATATCTGAGAACTTTCAGGCTCTAAAATTTCTTCTTGGACAAAGATCCCTTCTCTTTCCAGAGATTTAGATTTGCAGTAGTTTTTTTTATTGTTTCTCCTACTCCATGTTCATGTGCTTGGAAGCTCCAAAAATCAAACTCTTCATCCTTTAATGCCTGCTCTTCAATTTGTGGTTCCATAATTTGTCCCTTTATTCTTTCCAAGGATGTTTTCAATCCTTGTCTTCCATGCTTTACCCAGAGACCATGCTTCGGCTGTGCCACTCTGATTTTATGGAGGAAGTTGTGACTATCTTTGACTTTGACCTTGACCAGTATTTTGACTTTGACTAGTCAAACCTTGACTTTGATCAGTCAAACATTGACTTTGATCAGTCAAACATTGACTTTGATCCAAAAATTACACTTCGATGTTTTTTATGGCTAAGGGAACTAGGATATGTGTTGGGTTGGGGCACACTAGGATATCCAAGAATTTTGCCAAGCGCTTCACTTAAATTTCCTGAACAATCAAGTTAGGGTTTGTTGTTGGTGGAAGATCAAAAACCCTAGTTGGAACTCCAATTGTGCTACAACGAGTTTGACAAAGAGATGCAGATCTACCTTCCAGTGGTTACACTATTCTGAATGTGGTGTGGGACAATAACCCATTAGAATATTGTGCTCGTTTACCATAGAAAATGCTACACCATTGTCACCCAACCATAAGAACAAAGCCACACCCAAGCACCTTAACCTTTGCTACATAGAATGATTCCAGGAAGCCACAGTAGAACCAACAGATAAACTAAGAGAGCACACCTTCTCCAAGATAGCACACAATTAAGAGTACCAAAAATGATGAACAAGAGTGTGTTGCACCATTGTGGTTGTTGTTGCTCCTCTTCCAGACTTGCACACTACTTATGTTTCCACTGCACTTGTAATATATGCCCACCAACTGATTGAGTGTGTGTTTTTCCAAATGAGCTAAAGCGCCTTCTATTTATACTAATATGGCCAGGTGAATAGGTGTCTCTTCAAGTAGGTCTGACATGTCCTTTTCTGCATATAATACTTAATATTACTTATTATGTTGAGATGACTTGTCTTCCAAGGTTTTCACACATTTGTTTAGGTTTTCTCTTGCTTCTGGAATATTCTATTCTAGTCAAAGGTTTATCAATGGAGGTTAATACCTCCCGAAACTACCAAAACATCAACATATACTTCCCATCTGATGATGAAAAGATTGATGCATAGCATAATATCATAAAGAGGGGAATTCAAACTTTTGTAGCTCACCCTATGCTATTCTTATACAATGACATTGCATGGAGGTGTTTTACACACCTAGAAAAGGACACAACCACCATATAAAATGAATCCAATGTCCCCATTGCTTCTCTGAAGCCTAAATACATCATAACCAAATATTAAATCGCAGGGCCTACAATACCATTGAACGAATCATTTATGGAGACGTTTGGGGTATAAAATGAGAATTTTGAAGGGTTAATGGAATATGGGTATAGTGACGAGCTGAGACATGTTAAGAAACAAGAACTATATATCCTATCTCAATACCTAAAAGAGCTATATAGGTTATTGAACATTATGATTTGCAGGTTGTATGGTGAGGATACCAACACACATTTTTGGATAGAATGGTTTCTGATGGATTATACAGTAGTAAATATAAGACAAACATTCATTTGGGAAAACATCTTGGCATTCAACATATTCAATAGAGCTAAAGAAGCACCATGTATGAAAAAACCTAACTTTTATATGTAAACTTATCTCATTGATGCAATTTGCATTACCATTCATTTCCCTACATTTGAATGGAGTTGGACCCTTGGTCAACCCATGATTCAAATTTATTTCTCATAGTTGTTGGATATAAATTATAAATAACACATTTAAAATATATTTGATTATTTCTTAGCCCCTTTGTAGAAGGTAACTTTCAGGGGTTTTCCACACAGGATATCACACAAGGCCATAACAACCTTGAAAGAAATAGGAGATTGGTATGTGAAAAATTATTACACTTATATCATGGTATATGGAAGTATTGGGTCACCACACCTTCTGTTGGAAGATTGATTGTTGTCATTGATGTCAACCCTAGTCATGGGTTTTGGACCACAAGATTGATAAAGGTATTTGGACATGAAGGAAAATGCACATGCATATACAACACTGATGAATGGATAGTATACATCATGCTGTTTCCGGTGGTATGTGGCATTTCACATGGATCCTCATGGTTGAGGAGAAATGAATTTTTGAATATGACAAAGTGAATTGAAAAAGGAAGTACATGTAGGCCCTGAAAATAATTAAAGAAAATAATTACAAAATAAGAAAGTGTCAGGT
>ML778434.1:907473-918318 GCA_009831015.1 Picea engelmannii | reverse complement strand
TGCATGGTGTATTGTGGTGTATTGGTGTAACTCTTATACTATTGTTCATTTCTCATTGGATATAATTGAATGGTTTAAGTATAAGTTGAAAAATGTTTTTAAATTGTACTGGATATTGATTCACCCCCCTCTCAGTATCAACACCTTCTACCAAAATATGTTCCTGATAAATTGTTATCCCAAGAAATTTCTTACCAAACTATAGAAAAAGAGATCATAGAATACCTGTTAGCAAAAATAAAAAACTCTTGGCCCAGTTTCTCACTACACATAGGAAGATATACTCTATGTAGAAAACCCTGTGCTAAGAAGGAAATTGAATCCCTATAGGAGATATGTTTATGCATAGGGAAAATGAAAGGGAATGATCCCCGTAGTATGTTATTGAACATATTAAATTAGTCAAGCTAAGTCACCCAGTCATCCATGAAGTAAACTTCCCTGAATATCTCTTCAAAGGAGATTTAATTTTTGACGAAGTATTGTGGAGGTTATAACATGAGCCAGCCATAGAAAAGATTTAGAAGGAAGAAGATGAATAAAGGAACAAAGTGAAGGAATAATTTAATTTTCTATTAGAAAAATAAAGGGAAAAGTTGGAAGAAAAGGAAAGGGAAGAGGCAAAGACAACTAAAGACAGATCAAATAAATCTAGGGAAGTTGAAGAGAGATTCCAACAGAAGAAGAAAGTAGAGCTAGAAAAGAAGCACACCAAATAAGATGAGAATGAGAAAAAGGATGAATTTGTGAAGAAATATGTTGAAGAAAGGAAAAGGAATCCAAAGCAAAACTGGATGAAGAATTGGAAAGGAATAAAAAGGAGAATGAAGAGAAGCAAATGATAGTTTTTAAATATAAAGAGAAAATAAAGAAAGAAGAGGAGGAAAAACAAAAGGCGGTTGAATTAAAGGAGAAAGTAATGGAAGAAGCAGAATGGGAAAAGAGAGAAAATCAATATGAATTAAACAGAATTCTAACAATCCCTAGTGCAAGTATAGTTATTATTCCTATTGAAGAATTCACTCCTCTAATGGCCATCTCAAGATTTTTTCCTTATACATCTCAGGTAATAGAATTCGATGATGTTTTAGTGGTTGTAGGTGAATATTAGTATAGAAATAAGACCAGGGCGATTGAGAGAAGAAAAAACAAGAGGAAAAGGGGGGAATCTACCCTCAATAAAGAATATTCTGATAAAAACATCAAATGGAAGGCGGTCCCAGAACCTAATGAAAATGCAATGTTGACTTATTCAAGACTTAATTCATTTGCAAGAGTAAATCAAATGTCAATGTATTATTTAGGAGAGGTAATGGAAATATATCCAAGGCTAGGGTATTTGATCTTGAAGGACATCTAAGAACCATTAAAGATATCCCAACCCATGAATTTAGGAAAGAGGCTAAGACTGCAAAACAATTGCACAAAGAGGAAATGTAGAAAGACTTGCAACTCTAGAAGAATAAGTTGAACGCGTGAATTTTAGAAAAGGGATTATATAAAAAATAAGTTACACCAGGAATAATTGGAATCTCTCAATCTCACCCACTCATAAGAAATGGAACAACTCGGGATGAAACATGCACAATAAATGGCAAGCCTACAAGTAAAATGCTTGGAAGTAAGCATCTACAATGAAAATATGGAAGACATAATCCTGAATTGAAGTAATATAATTCGGTCCTTGAAAATACCATTGAAGAAAACAAATAAGGGACCCTCATCCTAGAAACTTGTAAAGAAGAATCTAGAGCCACCAATGAAGAACTTGGGATTATACAAAAATAGAACTTTTGGACGACAAATGAGTGGGGGCAGGCATATAGAAGAGAAGACAGCCAAGCTTCAATCACACTTCTTTAGGAATCTTAGTTTACCAGCTGCTTTCTTACTCTGCCTATCGAACCTTTACTTACATCATGCTATCCCACCTAGTTTACCAGACTTACCGCTTTCACCCACTTAGGAGATGGAGTGTGTTTATATATATTGGATGAAATTCAGAAAGACGGGAAATACCAAATCAAAATGAATGATTAGTTGGAATACATAATGATCAAATACCAAAAGTCTTAAAACTCCTTTGAAACAATTATAGACCCACAATATGTGTATAATAATCCACCTAATACTATGTCAGTCTATACAACCAAATAGAAGATTAAAAAAAAGTCATTTTTGATACCTAGAAACCCATCATGAATGATATAAAAAGAACACAGGAAGAAATCATCAATGCATTTAAAAGGTTATACAAGGCCTCTAATAGATCGATTGATGAGTTTGAATGGATGTGATGGAATACTTAGAAGAATCATCCCCAATTGAGTTAATAATAAATATGTAGAGACCAAATGAGATGTCAGCCGATAGACCATTGAAGAAATCACTAAAGTAAATAAAAAGGTCATGAAAGAACAACTCATAAATCCAACCAAGCTAAACACACAAACCATGGACTTCAATAAGAAGACAAAGAAGAATCTAAATATGGAGGTAACAACCCAAATTTGTGACAATGAGATAGATATGGAAAAGATGCAATTAAGTAAAGTGGATGTGATCTTGAAGGACTATGAGCTATGGAAGAAATATAGAGACAACATGAAACTATTGAAGACTTATTGATCATTATATTTTGTAATAGATTATCTTTATTTTTATCATATGAAAAATGTAAAGTTCTAATCTAGAATATGAAACGAAATATTGTAACTATCATCTGACATGATGACAATTACAGATTGTGATAGACCCTCTTATGTTATAAAAGAAATTGTTTTGAAGTAAGAAGGATTTTTTCCCTTTGTAAATAACATATGGTACTATTAGTTCCAAGTGAATAAAGAGCAAGTGGCATTCTGGGAATTTGTATCTTTGGTAGATGTATATGAGACTCTTATTTGTACATTTTCTTTCTTTTTAAGTAGCATAGAGTTATGTTGTACGAACCATTTCTTCAACCTATTATATTTATTCATATTTCCATATGCTTCCTTATGGGTATAGAAATAAAGTTATGAATTCATTATAAAACTAATTGTTATTGTATATGCAGCATCGTTATTATCACTCACCATTGGTATACATGAATTATTTCATATTCTAGTGGTATTATCTTTCACTATACTCATACAATTAGTTTTATCTTGATTAGGATAGGATATGTTAGGGTAGACTTAGATTAGTATAGTGTTATATAGTTCTAATTTAGTATTTAGTGAAGATTTTAATTCATGTGACAACATTATGTTCTCAAATTCATAATGAGAAAATCTTTTAAATGGAAAAAAGACACACATACTGGTCAGAAATGCTATACCAAATGAGAGTAGGTCTAATTGGTATCTACCATCGGGCGTTCTCTCTTACCTACTTGACAAGATAATATGAAGCCATCAATAGAAATGGTGCTAGAAGGAGGGCCATCAAACTAAATGACTGCTAAGAAATTCCAAGACCCTTCACATTCTATTACACTGATAAAACATATTAAAAAGGGTGATTTCCCTCATACAAACCCAAAACAGTCCTTTTATCCTCTATTATACTCTATGGATACTCCCACTTAGGCTTCCACTCAACGAGAACCAACTTGTTTCGAGGATATATATCCAACACCTCACATGTTTACAAAAGAAGAGCTTGATACAATAATAAGAGAAACCCATGAGAATGTGTTAAATCGGTAGTGGAGCAGGAAAACCATCCAAATTCCTATCGAATTTTTGGTACCCCAAGGACAAAGAGGCCCTACGTGGGAAGAACCATCTCTTGAAAGACCCCCTACCCATGAAGAAAGTGCAGTTTCTGACACACCCAATTATCACTTATCACAAATCTTGCAAGGAGTTTCTAAAACCTCAGACGTTGATTTAGAAACTTACTTACTCTGCAGTGGAGGTAGACCCCCTATTCCTCCTAAATCACCACCCATAACCCCTAAAGTTGACCCTAAAGAAGAAACGAACGGAGAAGGAGGGGAGGCCAACGCTACGAATCCAAAACCAATGGTTGGATTCAATGCTAAAAAAATGAATCTCAATCAGCCAAATAACCAACCTTGGTTAGCTCATGATGTTGTGGAAGTATGTTGTAGTCCAAGGAAAAGATAGATTCAAGAAGAGAGCTATGTTATAGGAGAAATATTAGGGACACACACGTACTCAAGAAGAGAGATATATGTGGGAAGGATATCCATCTACCTTTCTATTCCATCTTCATGAGTATATATATATATATATATATATATGAGATATGGTTGGAGCGGTTGTACCCTCTCCAACTAATCCTTTTTTAAGTTCTCTTTATGCATTTATCCTTTACATATATTCATATATTCACTTATGTGTAATGTATGATAATTTGTAATGTATGATAATTTGTAATGTGTGATAACTATTACAAGGGCATAATATGCCTCCCAACATATCCCCCACACTCAACTCCGTACTCATCCAAGGAAAGTGTGAAACATCGTCTTAGATATCTACTCTTACAAAAGTATCCTTATTATGCATCAACCATGCATATCAATCTAAATTAGTTGCAATAGCCACCAAATATATAGGGATATACATGTATAAAAGGTTTACTATGATTGGATTCTAATGGATCTGAGTGACTGCATATCTCATATCTTGACTCCTCAATCTCCATATGATTGACTTTGTCGATTTATTCTTCGGCACCATTGACTGCCATACTCACTCGCAACTTTGTATTCCTCCCAAGAGATGACAGGGAACTCTTTAGGGATGCTCCAACGATATGCAAGGCCTGGGCATAATTTTTACAGAATCAACGAGGGTTTGTGGCATCATCCAATGATGTCATTCCTATGATTTATGTGTCACAACCTGGGGAACTATGCTGCAATTCCTCTACCAAGGGGCTCAATTAATTCAAATGTTCTTATGTTATCACCATATATTTTAATCTCTTATGTGTGTGTCTATCATTTGATGTCGCTTTCTTGAATTCCTTTAACAACTGCCAAAATATCTTGATCAGTGCTCCATGTGCTCAGTGCATGTGTTCTTTTCAAACTGCTACTTAGTATAAAATATCTACTCTTGTTTAGATGATCATAAATTATCTTATTGGATCTTGCACCATGTCTATCTTTTATTGTGTTGTTGATAACAATCATGGCTATTTTTTTCAAATTTGTAGCAATGTATGGAGTCTGCATATAAAATTACATGAAGGATAACTAAATATGATTCATTGATTAGACTATACCTAGGACGTGACTCTCTAACTATTAGTAAGACTCATTTTTTCCGATACCGAGATTTTTCAATTATAATTAAATTATGTCGACTAGGTATGGACTGATGTCGAAAAGAGGTTGAATTGTTTTACATATGTAGAGGGGATTGCCTACCTATGAAGCTGACTTGCATTACATAGGTGGAGGGGATTGCATACCTATACGACTCACATTTAACCCCCTCATTCTTTAGAATCTATTTTTAACTTAATTGACCCATTTGTACACTTTACTCATTTGTAACTATTGACTGATTTGTAATTCTTTAGACTCTGTTTTAACTTAATTGACTCATTTCTACACTTCCATAGAATCAAACACATCATTCCATTGATAGAAACATCCAATCCATGAACATAACTTTTCATGAAACGATAAGAGCATTCTTGAATTGTATCTCCAATATGAACATTCAAATAAAGCCATGAGAAATGATTCTAATATTAGCCACACAACATCTTTTCACTATATTTATAGTTATTATATTTCCAAAACAATATTTTTCATTTCTTCCTATATAGACTAGAATTTGTGAATTAACATAACTTTCTAAAATAATTCATTTGACTTTCTGAGCAATCATTCCACTTGCAATATTTTTACTCACCATCTCTTTCAGATTCGACAAGCATACATATTTTTTGAGAACTCATTCCACTTGCATACATATTTTATGAGAACTCATTCCACTTGCAAGTGAGCATACATGAGTGATCATTCGAACTTATAGGTCTTCTTTATTGCAACTCTCGGCCATGGAACCAACAGAACCAAAATGTTTTAGTCTAGGGAAAATATACATTCAAGAATATATCTACATTATAGGAGAAATATTAGGGACACACACGTACTCAATAAGAGAGATATGTGGGAAGGATATCCATCCACCTTTCTATTCCATCTTCATGAGTATATATACATAGGAGATATGGTTGGAGTGGTTTCACCGGCTCCAACCAATCCCTTGTTAAGTTATCTTTGTGCATCTATCCTTTACATATATTCATATATTCACTTATGTATAATGTATGATAATTTATAATGTGTGATGACTATTACAAGGGCCTAAGAGGCTTCCCAACACAGTACTAGGGGCAGTTCATGATATGCCCAAACATCATGAGAAGTTTTTACCTAAATTCAATCTTGATAGGAAAGATTATTTCGAAGACCACATAAAAAAGTTTATGCTTTTTGTTAGACTTATGAATGTACAATATGAAGATGTTATTTGCATATTATTTCCTTATATATTTGAAAACAAATCTTTGACTTGGAATTTTTCTCTAGCTCAAGCTTCTATTACTATCTTGAATGCTTTTGAAACCACTTTCATTGAAAATTTCAGTGAATATAAGACCCAATCAACTTGAGTACTTGATATTTCAAGAATAAAAATGGATGTTAAGGAAAAAATGAAAGACTTCAATCAATTTTTTCTTACAGGCAACTTGAGAACTAAGTCTTCAAAAGATAAATCCACTACCAAAACTAAAGTTATTTTGACCAAACGCTCCGAGGAGAAGAAATATCTAGATTCTACAGACATGGAAGACGTCCAAAGGATTTTTAAGAAACTATAAAAAGAGAATTTATCTAAAAAATAATTGTGGAGAAGTCTCTTCCAATCCAAAGAAGTTTTTCAAATTTCAAGCCAAAAAGGAAAAGACGACTCCTCCTACCAATAAGACCACTCCCTCTTTTGAGGGTATAAACATGGAATACTTTGTACAAGACCTCAAGGATTGGATCATTGATACCCAAAATAAATCTAAACAAGGAGAGGGGGTGGTTGAGTGATCAACAATATCGATCTCAAGAAACTGATGAAACAGAGGAAAAGAAAATTAACTCTTTCTTGTACATATCTTTTGGATTGGGAGAATAGGAAGAGGAACATGTTGGAGAAATTAATATGTCCCAAAACATAGTAACTACAAGGAGTGAAAGTAAGGTACCATCTTATGACCCTCCTTCCTCTTCTGAAAATGTTAATACAACACCCAACACATAGAAGGAACCCTCTGGTAATAAGTAGATTACCTCTTCCACTCCTCCATATAGACTGGATTAAGATTTATTGGAAGACTTAAAGAAAACCAAGGACAATATATCTATGTTTGAACTCATGAAACTGCCACAGATTCAAGATAATTTCATTAAAACTTTATAGGGTACCACTTCCAAAACTACTCAAGAAGCTAATGTAGGATTGAATAAAGGAAAAGAAAAAACTGGTCAGACCACTAAAAAGACAATACCCAAAAGATAGTTGGTTGTAAATGCATCCTTTAATGGCTAGAGATCAAAATACAATAGTCATCCTTTCTTATTGACCTTTGAAAAGTTAAAAAAAAATGTTTGCAACTACATGGTAGACTCATGAGCTTCTTCAAATGTTATTCCCTTTAAAATTTGTGAAAAACTCTAAGTCAAACCCAAAGAGTCTGATATCCAAATCATCCAGTTAGATAGGACAAGAATCAAATTCATTGGGGATTTAAAGAATATTTTGATCAGATTATCATCCAACCCTAAAGTGCACCAAACCATTGACATTACAGTAGTAGATATTCCTGATACATATGGAATGATTTTGAGCAGAGATTGGTCTTCTATGCTTGATGGATATTTTCTATTGATTGGTCACACTTATGGTTTCCCTACAATGGAAAACCCAATCAAATCAGAGTAGAAAAGGAAAGATAAATGAAGCATGCGGTAACAGATTTAAATGATTGCAATGAACTCATAATGTTTAATCATTCTATTTTGGGAAACCATAGTTATGACACTTTCTTTGGGAATAACATTACTGATATTTCTCCTTATGAAAAATCAGACACACAATATGTGTTGAAATAATGTAACTGCGAAGAGCATTCTTATTATTTTTTTATTGGATTAAATCCCCATTGTGGATTAATCATGTCATTATGATTATTTTTATTATTAGATTAATCCCCATTGAGGATTAATCAAGTCGGTAATTGTATAAGGACCAAATCCCCTTTTGTGGATTGGTCATCGGACAATTATAATGTGCAGAATAAGAAGTCGGCTCCAGCAGTTATAATGAAAGGGCCAGATTTAATTATTGTTGGATTTACCCACCCAGTGTGAGAGGTCGTCCCTACCATATGATGACTCTTCACACGTGCCAGATTGATATAAATAAGAGGCTAGCGCCTCACTTCTAACACACACTTAACTTGCTCATTCTCTTATGAGGCAAGTTGCATTTTCAAGTTGAAGAGAGGAGAAGAAGGGTGGCACATCTCTTGGAGGAGGATTTTCTGTATTGGTTGAGTTATCTCTTGAACATTGTATAAGTTATTTATGATAAGGAAGTTTTTGCTGGGTTTTCTTCCCCTAGAGGGCTTCCCAGGATAAATGTTGTGTATCTTGTGGATGTGTATTTCTCAGTGATCTTGTTCTTATTATGCTCTTATGTTATGAAATGAAAAGAACTATAATAATGGCATAAACATTAACATGGTATCAAAGCCAACCTGAAGAAAGCACAATCTGCAAGAGGAAAAACGTCACTGTTACCGGACCCCAAAATTAGGGTTTTGAAAAAGTGAGAGTTTTCAACTATCTAGCACCATAGAAAGTTGTGCCCTCACCCAAGGATCATTTTGGCACTTAGAGCGCACATTTTCAGTGGTTATATCTCCCGGAAAGTGAAACCCTAGTTTCACAAAGTACCAAAAAACCAGAAGTACCAGAAGTACCAGAAGCACCAGTCCATAAAATCCGTAGAGCAGATTTGAAGGGGTAAAATTTGGATTTTCGAAATTCTGAGTACACCAGCATACTTGCCTCAGCTCAGCGCATCTATTCCCTGGATTAGATTTTCAAAATTTGAAGTTTGAAAAATTAGGGTTTTCTCATAAAACCCTAAGTTGCAGTTGCAGTTGCAGTCTCAGAACCAGTTGCAGTTGCAGTACCTGTTGTAGATGTAGCCGTAGAACCAGTTGCAATCACTCTTGAAGTTTTTGGTAATGATTACCGCTGCTACCAGATGGAGCCACTACCTACAAATGCTATCCAAGGTATGTACTCACGTATGGTTAATGGTTAAACCCTAAAGAGTATTTGCAGGAGAAGAGATATTTTGCCCTAGATCCAGAAGAATCTCAAGATCCAACACATTCAGAGGAATGATGCAACCCAGGTGTGATTATTCTAATATCCATCTATTTGTTATGAAATTATCTTGATCAAGTGTTGCATGTTGAAGCTATGATCAAATCATTAGAAGGATTGAAAGTTGATCATAGAGCTTATCCTCTAACCTAACCTTTTATCAAGTTAGTGTATTGTCTCAGTACAGAAGATAGGTTGAAGAAAGTACTCATCACTTGAGTGAAGGAGACCTGGAAGAAAAGCAAGCACTCACTCTTGAGGACAAGACTCCAGGTTTGATTAATCAAGATTCAAAGGTACACATGACAAGATAATAACTTTAGTTGAGATAGCAATCGTCGTAAATTATTATACTTGATAACATGTGAGAATACTTTGCCTGATATGACTAACACCTCCTCTAGGAGAAACCTCATGTGTTAGTTCCAGGTTGCCATGGAAGAATGCTTGGTCACAACACTATGAGAGTGTTGACCTCATTTTGTATTGTATTGCTAACCTTTAATCTTTGCTAAATTATAAGTAATAAGCTCTCAAGGAGCTACTGTGATGATTGTTCATGCTATTGCTTTATATTATCAAGAAGGATATTATTCTTGCTTGTTGTTTTGTTGACCTTGCTCCAAGTCACATGAGGAATCTATAGTGAAGGTTGCAGGAGGCAACATGCTAAAGGAGAGATCATAAATGAAGAAATCATCAGTGGAAAAGAAGAAGGTGGGTCACTCAAAAGTTGCCATGACCCACGCTATTGAAGAATCCATGTGAACTCTAGAAGGCGCTACCATACATATGCAAAGCTGTCACAGGTTTACCAGAACTCAAGGTTGATCAGGAAGGCATATGCGATGGATGTGCGCAAGGGAAGAACACCAAGAACCCGTTTCCGAAGAGGGACAACAAGACAGAAGGAGTCCCAGAACTCATCCATTCAGATGTGTGTGGCCCAATGCCATCATCTTCCATTAATGGGTATGTATACTATGTATCATTCATTAATGATTATTCTCATAAAAGACTTGGATATATTTGAAGTGTTCAACAAGATCAAGGAATTGAAAGCCTTGATAAGATAACCCTTATGTAAGGAAGATTAAGATACTCAGGTCAGACAATGGAGGATATTATACCTCAGAAGAATTCGTGAATATCTGCAAAGATGTTGGGATCAAGATCTCCAACAAAACGGTGTAGCTGAACGGAAGAACAGAACCATGCTGGAAGTTGTGAAGATCAAGATCTTCCTATGTGCTTATGGGTAGAAGCAACAATGATAGTTGTTTATGTGCAGAACCGATTGCCCCATAGTGCACTTGGGCTCAAGACACCAGAAGAGATGTTCACCGGAAAGAAGCCAGAGGTAAGCCATCTCAAAATATTTGGCTGTCCAGTGTTTGTTCATATACCGAAAGAGAAAA
>ML778434.1:872070-889808 GCA_009831015.1 Picea engelmannii | reverse complement strand
AAGGAGCCCGAGTGAGTTTGACCAATGTCCGCTCCAGGTACAGTGAGACTTCCCGTCACCGTCACCTTGTGTAAGACCCTAAATATTATGGCTACTAAGGTTACCAGTTCGCAGTCATCCCCTGGGCGGGAACAGTCGACAGTCCGATTGGAACGTACAGTCAGGGTATCAAACCCGAAATCAACTAGAAGGCTTCCACACAATAATTGTGGATTTACCTCAAAGTGACCCCCATAATACGATTTGACCACCACAATCAGTTAAACGACAGAGGGTTAGTCCCCGTAGCTTACCCGAATGCGACCTCGTGCGTAACCCCTGTGTGAGAGGGGGATCCCAGGCAGACTTATACGATAACTGGATTTACTCTCCCTAACTCAGGATGCTACTGTTTGTTTTGGAAACTTTGGAGAGTTATGCTCACAGCCTAATCCAAAGTACTACACCTATTCTACTGTTGGTGGAGGATCTTAGCAAAGAAAAAGTTCTAGATAATTTTTAATTAGCGTTGATTTTTATGGCTGTTCTTTACGCAAAAGGGGTGTATGGAAGTGAAACCAATGGAATTATGACTCAGACCCAAAGAATGCATCGAATATGATAAGCATTCATTTCCTTTCAATGAACGTCTATCTAAGGGAGAGAGAGAGTTCTTTTCACTTAACTAACACGGATACGGAGTGTCCTCAAACGATTCTTTTTCTCAATCAAATCCTGATGTAACGCAAAAACTTTTAAATGCCTTCTAATATGCACAATCAATCATGGAGATGCTTTTTCATTGTTTGTATATGAGTTAAAGATCAATTCAACACAATGCTTGTCTTTGCTAATTGTCTTTGTATGAATGGAAATCAAACTAGCACAAGCTAAAGACATACAAACAATGCACCCTTTCGTTACAATCAAAACGAAAAGAGAAAGAAAAGAAACAATCAAAGAGAAAACAAAATTCACACCCAAAAATAAAAAGTTGAAGAACAAAGACCTTGACTGAAATCAAGGTAAAGAGGTCTGTAGGCCTTTGATGACCTTCACCAGGGTTTTTAATCAGCTGATGAGGAGAGAAAACAATGCATGGGTTTCGAACTTCACTCAACAGGAAAAACTCAATGAAAACGGTGAAGAAGGATACAAGATCACACTAATGAGATGTTTATTCTTCAAACGAGAGATGTCAAGGCTAAAAAGGAAGAAACACTGACTCACAAGGTTACTCAGCAGAGAAAACACAGAGGCAAAATCCAAAAAAAATGCAATTCTGGAAGCTTTTTGAGCCAAAGAGGGCTGGTGCTCTGTTGCCAAGGGAAAGGAGCATTATAGCGCTCTGTGTAAATCTATTAGGAGCGTTGGCGCTCTGTTAACACTAGGACAGGGGCGCCAGGATCTAAAACTCCAAAAATTGTCAAAAAAAATCAAAAAATTGCAATCCAATTCCGACAATTGTGTTGAGTGTGATGGGGTAGGGAGCCAATCATCTCATGAAACCAATCAAAAGAGGAGTGAACCATGTCTGAAACAATCAAGGGATAGAACTAGGCCAATGAGGAGAAAAATCCAAACAAGAGGTTTCGATTTGAGGACAACTCCCCAGTGGAGTCGCCAGTTTCTGTTGTAGGAAAATCTCCCTGCGGACAGGTAGATCGCCTCTAAGAGATTGACCTTAACCCTAGACAGAAAAATGATTAACGTGGACACTGAATTCCTTTCAAATCTATCTACACTAATACATGAGAAGGAAGGATAACATAAGTACCTCTTTATCGACGTTTGTCCCTGCACGCTCCGAGTTGCGCTCCAATCTTTTGCTCCTCGCTGAGTTCTGCAGACAAACAAGATACAACTACTTCCTACTCTATTGATATTAGCTTGAAAATAGATCTATCAGTTAATGATAAGTTCATGTAACATCAGACACAAACTAGAAAGAAACAGGTCAAGCGTGTCATATTAATGAGAATAACGACAACAATACTTGCAATCGTAGATGCGAATGCGACAACTTCGTCAAGTCCCCTTCGTCTAACCCTTGCTTGAAAGATCCACAACCTGGCTGACAGCAGCTTCACTGATCACTTCTCCTTTGGCTGACTGTGTGTTTCCTATGAGATCATAGGTTTCATGCTAGCAATTCTTCCCCCTTTCCACCATCATAGAGCTTGCTTATATAGGTTGAGAGGAGCTTAACTTCTTGAGTTATCTTTAGAACAAGTTGGGAACCTCCTCCTTAGATCAGGGATCTCCTAATGAAACCAATAATTCGAGTACAACTGCCTCCTAATCTCGAAAGATTCTTTCCTTATTCTCCTCACCAGGCTAACAACTGACCCAGATTAGGGAGCGCTCCTTCAAAAGGGATATCAGAGCGCTAGAACGCTCCCTGAGAAGCTTAAGGGGAGCGCCAGTGCTTCAAAAGTGGGCAGCGCTCCTTCAGAGGGGTGAGGAAGCATTATAACGCTCTCTGAGGCCTTATAGAGGAGCGCCAATGCTCCTAAGTCTATTTCATGGGAGCGTTCACCCTCAAAACTCTTGATTGAAAGCCCTCTTCAGGTGTTAAGAGTTACCTGACTCTAGTGAACCAGTTCTCCTTCTTCAGACCAAGTATATCAGATGTTTTAAGTGTCTCCTTGGTGTCGTCATTATGGTAACATTATTAAACAACGTTTGCGACACTTGTAACCAACTTGCGACACTTACGAAAGTCGTAAGGAAGTTGCGACACTTACACCAATTGAGAGGAATATGCGACACTTATCCAGTTGAGTAATTTTGATGTGTAACACCTGATACTTTTTTTGTGGAATTAATGTTTAGGACTTTAGTTCTTCATAATGTAACCAATTGGAGAGTCTTTGATAATGATCAATAGATTACAATTTTCCTACACCTTGAGGGTAACTTCAAATACTTTTCCATAGATGAATTCCAACATGACCAAAATGTAAATTTTGATGATCCTTTTTTATGATCCTGACTCAACAAGTCAGGGAGCGAGGAGCAATTTTTATTTAATCAACAACATCCCCAAAAATGTTGTGAGGCTTGAAAATCTATATGATCTTCAAGAAAAATTCAAGAAATTAAAAAACTGCAAAACAAACAGTTCAACAATGCAGTTTGAAGTAATAAACTTGGGAACAAGTAGTGTGCCACAAAACATCAATCTTGGAAAGAAATGCTCCCTAGATGAAAAACAAGTGTTCATCAAGTTGTTCAAAGAATAAAAATATATCTTTTCTTGGACCTATGATGACCTCAAAACCTATGATACTAAGGTCATCCAACATATAATCCCCATGAATCCCCAAACAAAGTATTTTCAGCAAAAGTTGAGAAAAATGTGCCCCAACTTAGAACCTCAGGTAAATGATGAATTGAAAAAGATGTTGGCACCAAGAATAATATTTCCAGCTAGACACACCCAATAGATTGTTAATATTTTTCCTGTGAGTAAGAAGAATGGGGATATAAGAATTTGTGATTATTTTATAAACTTGAACAAGGCTTCAGAAAAGGAAAATTATCTTGTGCCACCTATGGAGAAATATTAAAATGTGTCTCTAGTTATGAAATGCTCTCATTATTAAATGGTTTTTCTAGTTTTAATCAATTTTTAGTGTCTCGTTATGATCAACTAAATACTACCTTTTGAACTAAATGGGGAATGTACTCTTACAAGAATATGTCATTTGGATTAATAAATGCGGAGGAAACCTTCCAGAGATCCATTGAAATTGAATTCATGGCAATAATTGGTGACTGTGTGGTGGTATACATTGATGATGTAAATGTCTTCTCAAAGGACAAAAGGGATAATATATCCCAGTTGAGGAAAATATTTAATAGATGCAGAAGGTAAGTCATTTCACTAAATCCTAAAAAATATGCTTGTGCAGTCAATGAAGGAAAATTATTGGGATTCAATGGATCTGAATATGGAATGATGATTGAACCTAAAATAACTAAATCTATCTCAGGGATTCCACTTCCCATAACAAAAAGTACATAAAGTCATTTCTGGGAAAAATTAATTTTGTGATAAGGTTTGTCCCAAGTTTCGTTGAAATTGTCAAACCTCTTCAGGACATTATAAAGAAAAATGTAGATTTAAAATGGGGGCCTAAGGAGAAAGAAGCATTTATAAATATCAGAGAAGAAATAGCTCAAGCTCCTGCATTGATGAGCCTAGAATTTTGCAAAGACTTCATGCTCTATAACTTTGTTCCGACAATGCATTTTTAGTTGTCCTCACTCAGAAAAATGATGAAGGAAATGAATTTCCAATTGTTTTTATGAGTTTTTAGTTTTCAAGGGGAAATGATAGACTATCCATAGGTAGACAAGCATGCCTATGTACTTTTTAAAGTTGTCAAACATTTCATAGCATATCTACTAAAATACAAAATTGAATTCATGGTACCATATCTCGTTGTGAAGAACCTCCTAGTACAAAGATATTTGGGAGACAAGAGAGATAATTGGATGACATCCTTGTAAGAATATGATATGGACATTAGTCTTGCAAATATTTTTGAAGGACAAGGGTTGTGAAAACTGGCGGTTTAATCATCAGGAAATATAGATTATGAAGATGAGTTCTATGAGGATCATAGTCTACTACAGAGAGAAGTGTGCTACATCCTAGTCAACACTGATCCATGCTATTATGAAATGAATTACTATATAACTCATGGCTCAACCCCACAGTACATGGAACCAAAAGAGAGGAGATATATTAGGCTCAAATCATCCCAATACCACCTAACTCAAGGAATGTTATTACGAAATAATTATTATGGTGTTTTCCTAAGGTGTCGGGAAAAGGAGGATGTTGATAGAGTCTTATATGAACTTCATGATGGTCCAACTAGAGGATATTTTTGGGGAGAAAACGAAACACATAAAATCCTTAGATCTAGTTACCAGTAGTCTACTTTATTGAAATGTTCACATGCATAAGTAAGGAGGTGTCAACAATGCAAAAAGTTGGTAGGGAGAGAAAAGAAACTCACTTTTACTCTACAAATAGTTTCAATTGAACACCCAATTCAACAATGGGAATTAGAAGTGATACAGGAAATTAATCCTAACTCTTCTCAACTGCACAAGTACATCCTCACTACAACAATGTTAAGAACCAAATATCAATATAGCATAGAAAAACCTCAGAATAAGTACTCAACTCCTTGAAAAAGAGATAATTTCATATAATAAGCCTCTTCGAGGGGGAAACCTCCTTATACACCACATAAATGTTCAAGTAAAATATGATTCCAAATGAAAATGTTTCCTTGGTATATATATAGGAGACTAGGAGGTACAATTGCAACTAATGGACTCAAGCCGACATAAATAAAATAAAATTACTAATGTAATATGCCCCAATTAAGGGGTAATGAGCCACTATTTAGGGATTAAAATGCCCCTCCCCTTGAGACAAGTTTTGTCCGCAAAGCTTGAGTAACTCTGGATGCTTCTGTATAAAAGACTCATCTTCCCAAGTGGAATATTCATCCAGTAGTTTCCTCCATTTAACAAGATACTCTAAAATGGATCTATTCCTCAGCTGGTGAATTCTTGTGTCAGTAATGACTTTTGGCTCCAATATGATTTTTCCTTCCTCGTCAAGTTATGGAAATATAGTTTGAACTGGGATCTTTTCACCTATAACCTTCTTTAAGCATGAAACATGGAAAATTGGGTGTACTCGTGAAGATGCGGGAAACTCCAATTTGTATGCCATAGTACCAATCTTTTGCAACACCTTATAAGGGCCATAGTACTTTGGTGATAATTTATTATCCTTCTTGTCTTGCTTGAGGGACATCTGTTTGTATGGTTGTAGTCTTAAAAACACCCAATCCCCTACTTCAAAACTTCTTTCACTACGATTTTGATCTGCTTGTTGTTTCATGTCATTATGTGCCATGGTTAGGTTGTCCTTTAAGATTTGGAGAACTTGTTGTTGATGCTCGATGTGATATTCCACTGCTTGAACCTTAGATTTCTCTTTTAGATTTATCAATTGGCTAAAGAAGGTGTTTCTCCTTGTATCCTCATCGTGTGCTATCATTTCTTCCATGAAAATTGTCCAAGTGATGAGTGATTTGCAAGAACAAAGCCATAGATACCATACAAATTGATTGGGTTCTAAATATAAAGAATCAATTCGTACCTTTTGTGTATGTGGCACATTATGTATATCAAAGAATTGAGTCATTTAAAGTACCCATGTGATTAGGTCTTTGCCATCAATTTCCTCATATCAATCTTAGGAACGTGGTTGGTCTTCAACCCAAAGTTGGAGTTTCTCCATTCTTGATTCATCTTCCTTGTGTCCTCATCATGAATTTCATGGGATACGTTTTCACTTTTAGGTATCCTCTCTATTATGAAATTTTTCAATCCTTCCATGATCTCCCTTTTTAAACCATCCATCTTAGTATCCATTATTGCCTCCAATTTAGCTTCAGTTGAATCCATCATCCCTTGTAATTCATCTTTTGTCACTGTCTTATTTGTAATTCATTTATGGACCTACACATTTCTTCACCTTCATCAATAGTCCAAGTAGGAATGTCTAGAGGCTTATTTGGTGTAGAATTTCCCTTTTTGGGTGGCATGTTGGCCAAGTATCACTTTTGAACCTTGATTTTGAGGTGGTTCTGCTAGACAATCTTTCTTTTGTTGTATCTCCAAAGTTTTGGCCCTTCTGGGTATAAAAAAATTATTTTTTGTAGTTCTCTGATATTTCTTCTCTGCAATGCCACAAGTCTGATCAAAATTGGTTGTGCCAAGTGGAATTTATGGTAACTTCCCCACAACTTGCTGATTTTTTTCCTTTCTACGAGATCTCACTTGTATAGCGTGCCCCGCACAAAATATTTGATATAAAATTCTGAAAATCATACCAGAAATACTACGGACTGTCCACTATCCAATGAAACTAGTTTCACTCAATTTGGATACTCTAGGAAGAAGTTATGATTGTTTTACCCGGAACACTGCTTGAGACTAGTCAATGGGACCAGTCTGATACCCTATCTTCCACACAGTGTATCTAAAAATGTATGATGACCTAGAAGCTGAATTTTTTACCATAGATACCTTAATAATTTCTATGAATATCCTCTGGATTTCAGGGTCTGAAACATTACACAAAAATGCTTATAGAAAAATTTTGCAATTGCTCAATTCAGTATGATTCTAGAACCCTATCTTACACAGGCTATATCTACGAAATTATAATGCCTCAGGAGATGAAATTTTAACTCGACGTACCTTGATCCTTCTAAAAACTATCCTCTAAGCCATTCTATTTGAAACATTGTAGAAAAAACGTTATAGTGAAAATTCCAAGGTGTCTCAGATGTAGCAGCGAAACCCCAAGACCTTGAGCTCTGATACCATAAGTTAAGAACCAGATATCAATATAGCATAGAAAAACCTCAGAATAAGTACTCAACGCCTTGAAAAAGAGATAATTTCATATAATAAGCCTCTTCGAGGGGGAAACCTCATTATACACCACATAAATGTTTAAGTACAAGATGATTCCAAATGAAAATGTCTCATTGGTATATATAGTAGACTAGGAGGTACAATTACAACTAATGGACTCAAGCCAACATAAATAAAATAACATTACTAATGTAATATGCCCCAATTAAGGGGTAATCAACCATTATTTAGGGCTTAACAAACAGATTATTTCACCAAGTGGACTAAAGAAATTCCTCTAAAGGTGGTGAATGAAAACCATGCGATATCACTCCTTGAATCTCATATTGTAACCATGTTTGGTGTTCCAGAATATCTAGTGTTTGATAATGCTAAATATTTTTCTTCATTGAAATGAAATGAAAATTCTCTTGAAAAGAACATTAAAATTAAATATCCAGCTAACTAATACCCTCAAGGAAATGGGCTAGCATAATATACAAATAAGAATCTAATTAAAATTATGAAAAGAATTGTAACAGAACACCAAAGAAATTTTCATTTATCTCTCCCGAGTGACCTATGGGGTGATAGAGTAACACCTAAGGCTTCTCTGGAAAATTCTCCTTTCTTTCTATTCTATGGACAAGAAGGTATTTTACCTACCTATACATTCTTACTTTCACTGCAAATGGCTCAATCTATCCAAGACAAAGAATGCACAGTTATGTAGTAGAGGTTGAATATCCTCCTTAAAACTGAAGAAGAAAGAGAAAAATCTAAAAGCAACTAATGAAACATCATGAACTACCAAGATATGGTTTGACAAGTCATCTACGGGAAATAATACTTTCAAGAGGGCAATCTAGTCCTTAAATGGGATAAAGACAATGAAATGAAAGGGACACATACTAAATTTTAGAAATTATGGCTAGGCCCATATCAAATCCATTAGAAGATCAGGTTAGGAACTTTCAAACTCAAGACAATGGATGAACGCATGGAGGAACTCCATGTTAATGGCCAGATGATTAAGAGATACTTCTCCTAATAACCTTTGGTGATGTAGTATTGTATATAATAGGCATGTTTAATTTTTTGTTTTTCCTTTTTGTGTTTTGGATAATCCTTTTAGAATAGGAACTTTACTCTTCACTTTTGTTTTTCAACTTATTTTTCATTGCTTTCATAATAAATCATTTGTTGACCATGCTCCACTACTCATGCACAAAGTCTAACCTGGTTGAGAATGCGTTATGGAATTAAATACTTAGTTCTTGTATGAGTAACTTTTCAAGTATACATAAGTGAAAAGTATACCTTGCAATATTCTTTGAAAGAACCAAAACACATTAAGTGGTTGGGCTATATGGGAATGCTTCATTCAACTATGTTTTTGAGAGAACCTCATATTGTGAATTAAAACAAATATATATGTCTTAATTTATAGACTATCTATATTTGTGTGATCACTCTCACATTAAGCTTATGAGTTCTACAAGAAAAAGGGAAGGTAAAAGTTATATATTTCCTCTGAATAATATTTGTGAGACTTCCCCCTCTTTATATGGACACAAAATCTTACTAGGATCTTCTCGGGAGTAGATCCATGAGGATAAAATAGTGAATGAGGCCATCATATCAAAGAAAATATTGTATCACCCTGCTTCATAAAAACCCAAGTTGCGAAAGCATTATGTATATATTGCAAATCTATAAGGGTAAAAATAAAATTCACAACAACAAGGAAGTTGAAAGCACCATGATCTTGTGGGAAGTATAAGTAAGCCCGTCGGGGATATGAAAATTCCCTCGAAGTGGGGAATTGCTTGTATGATACCAAGACAAATTCATTGGGGCTATGGACACTTATTGGAAGTGAAGCAATGTCGAGAAAGAAGAGACAAGGAACACACATCGACCTGTAAATAGCTAGGACCACCCCTCTATGCCTTATTGTCTCATAGGAATCATTCAGAGGATCATCCAAGCTATATCCATTTCCCATTTTTGGGGAAAATCTTATGATTTTGGATCCACGATACAGAGGAACCTGTAAATTCTCCAAAACAAAGATGGATCAAAGTGTATACTCTGAAGGTACCTCTAGATCAGAGATAAGTGGTTCTTCCCATTAATTCTCCACTTGTTTTTTCCTCCACAAAAACCCACTAAAATTCTCTATCTTAGAGGGTTTCAGTGGATACCTACCTATCGAAATTTAAGCAAGGAATTGTTCAGTAGTAGCTTGACTAGATATTCATACATAATACTTACTACTACTATTCTATATGTGATCTCGGGGGATAAATTAAGGATATTTGGTTGGTAGAAAGATCTTCATATTTCATTACTCATCTTCCCCTTACCCATCCACTGATAGAACCTTAAGCTCCTTTTAGAAAGCTCATATGTGGTTGTGTGCATGATCTCTATCCATATGATCACTTCCTAGGGGCTTTCAGGTCTCCCTCATTGGACTTTACCCTATCCTACATTTCTCGACGACACCTTCCGAAGATCCTATCTCAATAATGTTGTTGGGAGGTTGTATTGGAAGGAATTACATATAAATATCATGTTTCCTCATGACCACATCTCTTTGACACCTTCCTTTTGATACACAAGCTTTCTATATTACCGCAGGGCCTTTGCTTTATACATATGTGTCAAAAGATGATTATCCCAAGAAAATTTCATGAGGCAATTAATGCAAATCATGTAACAGTGAACCCCTCAATGGATTCTTTGTTATATTTAATGAACCATAGACCATTTTTCTACATATCATGCACTTTATATAACCCTCCTTCAATACATGTAAAATTTTCGAGAGATACCTCTTTTATCATCGAAACTTACCATGAGATTTTACCCTTTCTCCTTATAACGAAACCTCCCAGATGAACTTGTCTCGATACTATGGTCAGGAAGCATACAACATCGAAACAATTGTTAAGTTTCACCCTTTACACCTTCTAACACCCCTCTTCAAATAGATCCTTCTGACAATATTATCGCAACACATATTTCAATGCTACTTCTCCTACATGGCTTCCCTCTATTCGATGGCTCATTCCAATGGATAATTTAGGGTTCATAAGTAAAGTGTTAAATTCTAAATTTTATGTATATGCTGATAAATGAGAACAAATATGTCACCTTTTTCCTTTGGCGCACTTCTCGAGGTAGAACTAAATATTCATAAAGGGATCGTCATTGAAATATCTCAAGGTATTCAAGCACTTTGAAATAAACCCTTCCAATAACCCCTCTCGATGATTTCACTATTGAAAGGACTTTTCATACTAGCTCTCGATCCAATATCTCTGACGATACACTTACGACAACAAGCATAAAAATCTCCCGAGAGAATTAATGGTCATGTATGAATCTGTCCCAAGAGAGTTTTAACTCGTTAAAAATTAATTACAGACGGTTTTGGGGGGGAAGGTAAAGCATAAAGAATCAATTGTACCTTCTCTTATTAACAATCCAAACCCGATTCTAATCGCAGACACCAGTTTCTTCAATGGAAGAGAACATTTCCAAAGGTATGGTGATATCTATCACATATTCAACACTTAATACTTTCCATTTGATGAAAAAGATATTGATGCATACCATAATATTAGAAAGAGCAACATTCACACTATCACAACTTGCCCTATGATATTCCCATACAACGATGTTGTACAGTGGTGTTTTACACACCTCGAAAAGGAAAATTCCACCATAGTAAATGAATCCAAAGTCCCTATTGCTTCTCTAAACCTTGAAGACATCAGAATCGTATATCAAACCACAGGGCCTACAATATCATTGAGCAAGTCATTTCTGGAGAATTTTAGGGTAGAAAATGAGAATTTCATAGGGTTGATAGAAGATTGGTATAATGACAAGCTAAGACATATTAAGGGGAAAGAGATATACCAGTTCAATACCTAGAAGAACCATACATGTTATTGAACACTATGATTTGTAGGTTGTATGGTGAGGAGACCATCACACATTTTTGGATGGAATGGTTTCTATTGGCTTATAAAATAGTAAAGATAGGACAATCATTCAATTGAGAAAACATCTGGGCATTCAACATATTAAACAAAGATAAAGAAGCACCATGCATGAAAAAACATGGATTTTATATGTCAACTTATCTCATTGATGCAATTTTCTCTACCAGTCATTTCCTTTCTTTTGAATGGAGTTGGACCCCTAGTCAGCCCATGATTCACATTTATTTCTTATAGTTGTGGGATATAAATTACAAGTAACACATTTAAAACATATGTTATTATTTCTTAGCCTCTATGTACAAGGCAATTTTCATGGTTTTTCCACATAAGATATCACACAAGGGGGGCATAACAACCCAAAAACAAACAGGATATTGGTATGTGAAAAATTATTACACTTATATTAGGATATATGGAAGTACTATTCAACCACAACTCCTAACAAAACATGTTCCTGATAAATTGCTAGCTCAAGAAATTGCTTACCAAACTGTAGAACAAGGGATCACAACATACCTGTCAGCAAACATAAAAAATTATTGGCCTAATTTCCCATTGTACATAGGAATATATACTATGTCTAACAAACATCATGCTAATAAGGATGTCAAATCCCTACAGGAGATATTTTTATGCACAAGGTAAATAAAAGGGAATAATCCCCACAATATAGTGATTGACCATATCAAATCAATCATGCTGACTCACCTAGTCATCCATGAAGTAACCTTCATTGAAGGCCTCTTCAAAGATTTTTTTTTTTTTGAATAAGTATTTTAGAGGCTATAACATGAGCTAGCTAGAGAAAATCTTTAGAAGGAGGAAGATGAAGAAAAGAACACAGTGAAGTAACAGCTTAAGTTATTGTTAGAAAAAGAAAGGGAAAATATGGAAGCAAAGGAAAGGGAATAGGCACATAAATCTAAAGACAGAGAAAATAAATCTAGGGAAGCATAAGATATATTCCAACAAAAGAAGAAAGCAGAGCTAGAAAATAAGCACACCAAACAGGATGAGAATAAGAAAAAGGATGAAAACCTGAAGAAAGATGTTGAAGAAAAGAAAAGGAACGTTGAAAATGAATCCAAAAAAAAATATGATGAAGAACAGGAAAGGAATAAAAAGGAGGATGAAGAGAAGCAAAGGATAGTTGTTGAAGCTAAAGAAAAGAGAAAAAGAGAAGAGGAGGAAAAATAAAAGGAAAATGAATTAAAGAACGCAATGGAAGAAACAAAAAAGGAAAATAAAAAAAAGTAAGATAAATCAAACATAATTGTAACAAACCCCAGTACAAGTATAGTTACTATCCTTGTTGAAGAATGCACTCCTCTAATGGTCATCCCAAGATTTTTTTCTTATACATCTTAGGTACTAGAACTTGATGATGTTGTAGTGGTTGTAGGTGAATACTATTATAGAAATAAGACGAGGGATATTGAGAGAAGAACAAACAAGAGGAAACAAGGAGAATCTTCCCTCAATAAAGAATCTTTTGTTAGAAACATCAAATGGAAGGTAGGCCCAGACCCTCAGGAAAATGAAATATTGACTGCTTCAACACTTAATGTGTTTGCAAGAGCAAATGCAATGTCAGTGTATGATTTAGGAGAGACTTTGGAAATATCCAAGGAGAGGATAGCTTATCTTGAAGGATATCTAAGCACCATTAAAGATATCCTAGCCTATGAATGGAAAGAGGATAACACTATAGAAAAAATGCACAAAGAGGAAATGCAGAAAGACTTGCAACTAAGGAAGAACAAGTTAAATGAAAAATTTGAGAAAAGGGATAATATAAATCAGAAGTTACACTAGGAAGAATTGGAAGCTCTCAACCTCACCCACTCACAATAAATGTAAAAAATCAGGATGAAACATGCACAAGAAATGACAATACTATAATAATAATGCTTGGAAGTAAGCATCTATAATGAAAAGTTGGAATATAGAGTCCCAAAATTGAAGAAAGATAATCGTGTCCTTGAAAATACCATCGAGGAAAAAAAATAAGGGACCCTCATCCTGGAAACTATTAAAGAATAAGATAGAGCTACCAATTAAGAACTCAGGATTATATGGAAATAATGTTTCTATATATTGAATGAAATTTAGAAAAACAAGAAAGAGAAAATAAACTTGAATGATTAGTTGGAAGACATAAGTAGCAAATACCAAAAGGATCAAAATTCCTTTGAAAAAATTATAAACTGGAAATATGTGCATGATAATCTACCTAATACCCTGTAAGTCTACATTGGTAGACAAAATATTAAGGACCAAGTCCTTTTTTATACCTGGAAACCCATCCTAAATGATATTAAAAGAACACATGAAGCAACTATAAAGGCATGCAAAAAGTTATCGAAGGCCTCTGATAGCTTACTTGAAGAGTTTGAATGGATGTGATGGTAGACTTAGAAGATGCACCTCCAATTGAGTTAAGAATAGAATATGTAGAGACCAAATGATATGTCATCAGACATACCATTGAAGAAATCATTGAAGTAAATAAAGAGGTCCTGAAATAACAAATCATGAAGACAACCAATATTATCACACTAGCTAGGGACTTCATTCAAAAGATAGAGAAGAATCTAAAGATGGAGGTAACAACCCATATTTGTGACAGTGAGATATATATGGAAAAGATGCAATTGAGCAAAGTGGATGTGATCCTAGAGGACTACAAGATATGGAAGGAATACATAGACAACAAGCAACTATTGAAGACTTCTTGATCATTGTATTTTGTAATAGATTATCTTTATTTTTATCATATGAAATATGTAAAGTTTTAATACAGAATATGAAATGAAATATTGTAACTTTCATCTGACATTATGACAGTTACATAATGTGAATAGCCCCTCTTGTGTTATAAAAGAGAGTACTATGAAGTAAGAAGGACTTTTCCCCTTTCTAAATGAAAGATGGTACTATTACTTCCAAGTGAATAAAGAGTAAGAGGCATTCTGGGAATTTTTTTACCTAGGTAAATTTATATGAGACTCTTCTTTGTACATTTGATTTATGTTTAAGTAGCATAGAGTTATGTTGTATGAACTATTTCTTCAATCTATTCTATCTACTCATACTGTCAAATGTTTCCTTATGGGTATAGAAATAATGCAATCAATGCATTCTACAGCTAATTGTTATTGTATATGTAGCATTGATATTATCGCGTACCATTGGTATACATGAATTATTTCCAGTTCTAGTGGTATTATCTTTCACTATACTCATACAATTAGTTTGATCCTGATCAGGATAGGATATGTTAGGATAGAATTAGATTAGCATAGTGTTAGATAGTTATAATTTAGTATTTAGTGCATACTTTAATCCATTTGAGAACATTTTGTTCTTAGATTCATAATTAGAAAATATTTTAAGTGGAAACCATACCGACATACTAGTCGGAAATGCTACACCAAATGAGAGTAGGTATAATTGGGACCTTCCATTGGATGTTATCTCTTACCTTCTTGACATTCCAATATGGAAATGTCAATAGAAAGCACAAGATCCCAAGTTCTTTATTGATATCAATATCCCATTTTTTAACATTAAAATCCCTTTGCAAGTAAAACCTGGGTTCTAGTCCAGTGAAGAATGGAAACATGCAAATGCATGTAGAAAGAAAAAAAATGAATGTTCTTCCCCATGGAATGATTCTTCCAATACCTAAAATTCATTGGAAGGAACTATTAACAAGCAGAAAAAAAAATGATGAACAATAAAATAGAAGCAAAAAATCTAGAATTGAGCTACACCTCCCCACAAAAAGAGAAAAACCAAGATTTATTCAAAACCCAACCCTCAATATCCACCACATTCAATTTTAAAGCATTCCAAATTAGGAAGAAATGATTGAAAAAAATCCCATGACCAAGAACACTTAATAGATGGCCAAGTGATCTAGGGAAGCGACCAAATTGTTTCCCAATTCCAAACCACAACCCTACAATTATCCCATAAGGCTTAAGCTTCTTAGAATCAAAACATTCAATATCCATGAGCATATAAGAGGCTCGCACATTGTAGTGGATATGGCATGTACTCATCTATATCATCTCAATGCCACTGTGGATATGTGAAAGGATTTGAATCATGTGGTAATTAGTGGGAATGAGATTCCTTACAAATGAATACTTGACATCCATTTCAATCCAATACTTAGGGGGATGGATATATGATTGTACACCCGATTTTTAAATTTAATTCCTTGGCTTAGATATTTGGATTTTTTAGTGCATTGATATGATTCCACATTGAGGTTGAACCTTTTGATGTGGAAGAAGGATATTTTATAGGGCCTAGCTTCCTTTTTAATCAAGCAATGATGAGTGCTAGTTTATTTATCAAGGGGGTNCTACCATCGAATCTCCAAAAACTAATAATTCTATAATATTGGCTTGTTTTTCCAAGAGAAGGCCACACACCAGTGTGTATGCTTCTTCCTGGTTGTTTGTGATTTGTCCAAGGCCTCAAGCAAATGATAAAAGGGTGAGTGCAAGATGTTAATGGCCGAAAAAGTGGTAAGGGAATGAATAAGAACACACTCTTTCGGGAATGTGTGCACATTATTAGGAATGCACACGCATTCCTATACCTATAGGTTTGGATGTGGCAGAACCTCCACATTGATTTCCACGTAGGTTTAGTGGAAGGAACACATGCATGGTCTTAAGAACACGTGCATGTTCTTACTGATAATATTATTTAAGGGTCCCAGATGCAATATAAGAGAGAATTGATCTTATGGTATGTATAAGAGATATATTTTTTCATTAATTTTGATTTTAACTTCATAATCTTCTCATCAAATAAATCACAATGCCCAAAATAATGAAACCTAACATGACTTGTTTTTTTTCCTCTATTACTCATTATCTTTAACCTGCACATAGATATTTATTAATCCACTTACATAAAGAATATTACTTTGTGTATTTGTGAAATCAAATCTCATACCTACTCTTTTATGCTCGCCCATCCTCAAGGAAATTCATATCAACAAAAAAAAAAAACTGCAAAAGAAAAATTGTAAATGAAATGAATGCAAATGATGTTCTCTTTGCAGCGCATTTTCTTATCTCCACCCCTTCCCATAAAATATAGAATATATCCCTAATAACAATATGATCCAATCCAATACTCCAAAGGGTGCACTACAATCTCACATCTTTCCACCTCAAATGGTCATTTCAACTCGGGTGTACTGCAATCTCATTATGTCTGGGCCTCCAAATGATTCATTGTAATCTCATTATATCTGCACCTCTAGAAGATCCTTTCAATTTGGGTGCATTGTAATCTCATAATCTCTAAGCCTCCAAATGGTCATAATGTCCATTTCAATAAGTTCCATTCCTCCAAATATCTTGTCACCAGTTGCGCTATTTTTTTTCCATTTTTCATCCTATGTATTTTATAGATACCACTTTCTATATTGTATTACATATTAATAAAAATGATAACCATTTTTCAAATGACTAACAAAACAAGGACTTACCATGTCAAAAATTATCGGCATCTCAATCAAGGAGACTAGACAAAAAAAGCAATGAAGTAGGCCATGAGAGCAATGGCTCGAGACTTTTAACAAATTGAAATGCATAGAAGAAATCTATGTCTCCATTATTGGAGTAGAGTAATTAATCACCTTAGGGAATTAATCCTCCCTCCATACAAGAGTTGAATTAGATAAATCACAGCTTACTAGGTGATAATAATCACCATAAGTGATTAATCCCTCTATTCAAGGTTAGATAAACTTGTCCAAAGTTGGCTTAAAGTTAGGTGATATTATTATTTTCTAGTCAGTTTGAAACAATTCTTTATCCTATGACATGTTGGTTTTTCTCACTATTATTTGCAGAGGGCCTTTGTTTGTTAGCCTTAATGTACATCTTGAAATTCATAAAAAGGGCAGAAAATGGGAAACTTGACACCTACACCATGTTTACATTAGTGTTATAGACTTACAAAATGATGTATATATCCATATGATAATGCTGTATATGTTTGAACCCATCTCTATATACACTATGTCAATGTTTGTATGTCTGGCAGTAGCAAGAAAGTATCTATCAAACTAAAAAGAACACTAAAATAATCAAAACCTATCTCTCAGGGATGATTTTAAGGATGGAAATTTATTTTAAAATGTAGAAACCTTGGCGAATCTTACTAATTCGTCATATGTCAACTATAAATGTTTGGCGATATTTTTGTAAAAATATTCAAATTTCTAAGTATTTTATATAGTTTTTA
>ML778434.1:845592-856520 GCA_009831015.1 Picea engelmannii | reverse complement strand
GTTATTAAAGGTTCTTTTGAAAAAAGCCACCAAAGCCGTAAATTTTGGAAGTGTTTGAGATTATTTTATTTTTAAATGTGGGTGGAGTTTTTTAAAACTCTTCATGTAAATTTGAATATATTGGGGATGAAGTATAAATAAAAAATCAAATTGATTTTAATAATAAAAATTATTATGATTAAAAATAAAAATAAAAAATAAAAAGATAGACATGATGGTGAAGATGTCCCTTGAAGATTAAAATAGAAAAAAGTAAAAAAAAAATAAAAAAAAATAGACATGATAGTGAAGATGTATCTTGAATAGTTCTTCAATGATTTTTAAGAAAATTTTAAAAGAAGAGAAGAGTTGTCACAATAAAGTATAAAAACTTCAATGATTTTTAAGAAAATTTTAAAAGAAGAGAAGAGTTGTCACAATAAAGTATAAAAAAAAAAGTAAGATTTTAATTTGTAAAAGGATTATTTTGAAGCAAAAAAAAATGTTTGATTATATTTTAAGAAAAGATTCTTTGTAAAGCCAAATGGAATGCAAAATATTATGTGAAGACACTTACAAGATCTCGGAAATGAAATGAATTTATTAATTTGGATGATGAATTATAGTAAGAGGAAGAATGAATTTATTAATTTGGGAGATGAATTATAATAAGACGAAGAATGTGGCTTCTGTAAGTTCTTCCTCACAAGGGGAACAACAACATCATCCATTCACAATCAGGCTTTAGTTTCGATAACAACAAGCAATTTCATTCAAGAGAATTTTAAATAATAATTCAATTCCTACATTTTGGACTTGTGTATGTTTAGAATTTTATGACAACTCTGCATTTTGGATTTGTGTCTATTCAAAATTTTATGACAACTCATGCATTTTGGACTTGCATTTGTTCCTAATCTTATGAGTTGAAATTTGTGATACTTACCTTTTGCAAGTATCAAATACTATTGAAGTTGAATTATGATTGTTAGTGGGTGCATTTTTTGTTGAAGCCAACACCCTTCTATTGATTTTAAATTCTCTATTGTTGAGTTGGATTATTGTAAAAGGGTGGAATTGCAAGAAACCCTCACTATGTCTGCAACAAAAGAAAACACATTCTGAACATGTTTTTGTTCACAAGTTTTCGCAGTCTTCTCACAACCAAATTAGTGAAGTCAATGAAGCTGATAATGATCAAATGATACATCAGTTTTTTTATCTTCATCCATGTATGCATTGTGAAAGTGTACACATTGTTCCAGAAGATTATACATGTGCTTGATCTCTTCTTGGTCGTACTTGTGAATGATGGTCAAGGGAATTTGAACCACTTGTCCCTGACAGGAGGGATAACATCTAAAGTTTTTAGTTAGGTTCCAAGTTTTATGTAGTGTAGTTCCTGTTATGTAAACTTGTTCCTGAACATATTGTTGTTTATATGGTTTGTGGTAATCCTAAAACCATTCATAGTTTTTGAGCCATTAGCCCTTGATAGTTTTTGGTCAACTTAAAACCACCAATTAAACAGAAGACATGAAGTTTTGCTTTCATATTTTTGAGTTGGTTTGTGGTAATCCTAAAACCATTCATATTTTTTTAGCCTTGAGCTCTTGATAGTTTTTGGTCAGCTTAAAACCACCAATTAAGTAAAAGACATGAAGTTTTGCTTTCAATTTTTTTATCCTTCTCTTGCTAGTTTATGGTCAACTTAGAACCATGTCATTTAGTAGAAAACATCAACTTCTGCTAGACATTCGGTTTATGGTCATCTTGAAACCACCATATTGGTTTGTGGTCATCCTTAAACCACCAATTTAGTAGAAGCCTTCATCTTCTGTTGTTTTTTTTCAGAGTTCAGAGAGGATCTTAAGCCCTCTAAATATTTGCTTGACATATTACTAGTTGTCAAGAAATGGCAGTTTTTCAAGTAAGAGTGAACTTATGATTAAGGGGGGATGTTGTAAACTCTAATCTTAGTTCGTTATCTTACCCTAATGATCATACCATTAGAGGACAGTTGTGAAATATGTATTATATACATTATTGATGTACACATTAATTGAATTGGCTTCGTGCCTTTTTAGCTAGTCTTATTTTCCTTCTTCATATTGTTAATTATTTACATTCCTAACTATATTCTTAACACTACAACTCATCACCTTGTCACCCTTAAACAATTATTAGTGAAGATGGTAAAGAAAAAAAAACAATATGTCATGTGTTGTTATTTTAATTCTCAAAAAAACTTTAGACAATGTGTTTTAAGAAAAGTGTGGAAAAATTTGTAAAAAAGGAATCTCATATTAATAATGAAAATTTCAAGTTATTATTTAAAAAAAAGGATATTGAGAAGATGGAATATTTAAATGAATTATAATATTAGTGTACTTAAGCATTGTTGCATTTTTTCACATCTTTTTTAAACATCTATATTTTTAAAAATGAACATTTTAAAAAAAAATGAATACAATGATATTGAAATGGTAGACTCATTATTATCTTTCTATGATATATTAAATATTTTATTATTAATAATAATAATCTATTTTTAAGATTAATATCAAACTAGACACTAAATTAATATAAAAAATAAACAATTTATATAAGAAACAATTTTATTTTAATATATTAATTGTAGTATTACTTCATGTAACATATTATGTTAAAGCCAAATACCACACTTTTTAAGTCAACTTTTTAATCAAAACATGATCTAGTTCTTTGGATAATAAAGTATTTTTTAGATATTTAAAGTATAAATATAAATTTCTCAAGTTAAGAGAGGATAAGCTACACCTTTTTGAAGTTTAAAGATAAACATGAAATTATTATTTCATTATTAGTAAGAACATGCTCACATATATGTGAGCCTGCTCACATATATGTGAGTATATGTGAGCCTGTAATTTGAGGACAAACCAATCTTTTGGGAAATCTAGAATAACTTGATGTTTATATTTTTGTTTTCTAATAATATTAACATGCAAAATCATAACTATAGCACTAGATATCTATATTAAATTAAAATACAAATTAGAATTCCAAATTAAAATGTAACATGTCATTTATTTTTAAAAATTTTAAAATTTATAATATTCGTTATTTTTTTTTTATTGTTTTCTATAAAGAATTTGTAATATTATTTCCAATATTTTATATAAAATTCAATAAAATTGTAAAATAATTATAACCTATAATTTAAAATTAAATGAAAGATTAAATATTTAGATTATAAATATGAATTATTAAAATTGAGTAAATATAGGATTTCATTAACCACTCCATGATTAAAGTTAGTAGTTGGAATAAAGATTTAAAGCTTGGGTTAACAATTAAAATAATCAAATTATAATGATATATGAACTAATAAATTTTCGCATTCTTAAAAATAGTTATGTTATTTTTACACTAGTGGAGAAACTTAGTATACCAGAATCCTGAACAAAACATCTGAGTATACCATATTTTCTTATATAGTCACTAAAGGACATGAGCTCCAAGGTTAAAACAAGCAAGGTGGATGTCTTGGCCCACCATGGGATTTTTAAGCTGATTGTGTGTGAAACTTTAGAAAGTGATCTTCCCCAACTTCCATGGGAAGACTTCCTTGCCTAAATACTCGCCTTAGACCTTGCCTTGTGTGTCGTCCGTTGTGTTGGCGGAAGTTTCACCGGATCCTGTACCCCCATGCCTCAGAACCAGTCTTTGTTCGCCCCCCAAGCCTAGCTCAACTTGCCTAATAAAAAAAGTACTCCAGTACCCAATCTCAATTCGCAGGTCTCATCTCAGTATTGAGTTAGAGAATAAGCTCACCTAGCTCAAGGAAATAATTAGAAAGCTAAAGGGATAACCTCGCCTCCTCATCTCCCCCTCAAGAACTTCTATATGACTGTTACATCACCATAGCATCTCATTAGGGGTCTCTCCCACACCTATCTCCCTTAATAACTGCTCTAGAAGTGTCCCACCCACATAGAGATTCTAAATATTAGCTTAACTAACTAGATATTTTAAAACTTGACTTAATTACTTGACCATAAAAGAAAATAGTCAAATTAATAATATCGACAATAATAATATGGAATTTTACAAGTTCACACCCTTAAAAAAGTTTGAATTAGATATCCTTAAGCTTGCATTAACTACTATGATATAAATATTTTATAGATCATAATTTGATTAGTTAATGAAATTATGTTTCCAACATTATAAGTTTAAACAATAAAATTAATATTTCCAAAATCATGACTAATACATAGAAAATTAAGATAATACTTAGAATGATAATCAAATCATTTAAAACATGAAATTTAAACATAACAAAGATTTTATAATTCTTAATTTGGTTCATGAATTTTTTTCCAACACTATGATTTTAAAGAACAAACGAATGTTTCCAAAATCATGATGTACTTACTTATTATCTTTATAGTTGAAATGGTTTGTGGACTAACCCAAAACACCTAGAGATGGGTGAATCTTTTAAATTTGTGATATTCACTAATATGATGTAACCACAATGTGCATAAATATGGTCTTGGGAAAAAATCAAGGGTGAGAAATGAACGCTCGTCCTCTTAGGGAGAATGCCTTGAAGGGATCCTTCCTTATTTCCTTCTCATATATAAAAACTATAATTTGATATTGGTGTTTTTATTGTTAGAAAAGTAGGTGTGCTCGTTTAACCATAGACAATATAGCAATATTGTCACCCAACCATAGGCCGAGGCCACCCCCGAGCACCTTAACCTTGATAGAGAATAATTCTTGAAGAAAACCCTAGGCCTAATAGCCAATCAAGGTAGTGTATCACTCTCCAAAGTTAGCATACCAAGCAGAAATTCCAAACCATAACCAAGAGAGAGTCCAAGCCTAAAACCAAAAATACAAGTTGCAGTAGTTGTAGCTGCAACTACTCTCTAGACTTGTGCACAACCAATTTTTTGCAGTTGCGAGTGAAAGTGTGTTAAATGAGTTGTAACGCTCTGTATTTATATTGTTCCTTCTTAGCTGTCTGGGCCAACTTCTCTTCCTAAGGGATAAAACTCAATATTAAATTAATATCTTTAGCCGACTTGTCTTCTAGGATTATTGTTCAAAGTTTTAGCGTTTCTCTTGCTTCCCAGAATATTCTAGTCTTCTCAAGGTTACTCGTGGATGTTAATACCTCCTGCAACTACCATAATATCAACACTCCCTCCTAGCTAGGGAGGTATTGAAATAATGGTCTTGAACACAAACATACCATTCAACCGATAGCATCATCATAGCCACACAGGATATCTCACAATTAAATCATGAGTACCATCATCACTATTAGTATCATCAGATAGCATCAACTGCATATTCTCTCAAAGCCATACTCCATCTGAGTAATCATGCATGATGTTGAATAAGTCACTTACTCCACAGAGTGATATAATAACCATTCCTCTAATTTGGACATATGTCCTAGAAGAATAATTGTTCCAACAGATGTTGGAAGCCATGCCATGGGATACAAGGACTATTATTCTAATCCGGACATACGTTCTAGAAGAATAAATGTCCTAGACCATTTTCCGCATGGAGAAGGTCTGTCCACCAGCGCACTGATTATCCAACTATTTGGTAATCATTTCCAACACTATTGATAGTCTTCATGGAAATCAAAACAATGTCATTCAATATAAGACAATTGTGTTTATCCATAGTAGTACACACCTAATATCCAGTGGTACACAACCACACCAAGTAGCACACAACTACTTGATCAATGACACATAGTAACAACCAATGGAACATATCCACCACAGTAGCATACGTCTATTGTCCAAAGACATACAGTCTCCATGAAAATCATATCATCTGATATCAACCTGCATAAAACAATATCATGATATAAATTGATCCATCAAGGCCATTCTTCCACTCACATATGTGATATATGGAAGAGCATCTACCCTCAGAAGATAAAACATCAGCCATGGGATATCTGGACTATTCTTCTCAAGCGGAAAAGAATAACTATCCCTGATTTCTGAGCCTGGACCATTCACCTAACTGGGCCATTCCTCTGGCACTAATCATAGTGCAACCTGGAGAATTCTGACCTAGGGAATGCATGTCCCGGATTGCTGAACCTGGACCATTCACCTAATTGGGCCATTATTTCGACACTAATCATAGTGCAACCTAGAGATAATGAGTCTTCCCTAGGGAATGACTTTCTGGACCATTTCCTGAGGAAATGATTGTCCTGCACCAACCTCCAAAATAGACCATTATTTGAAACTGCTCAAAATTATGAAATTCGAAAGAATGATTGCCCGGTGAGGCGGGCCATTCTACTTGACCACTACTCAGAGTGACTGCCAAGAAGAATGATTTTCCTAGACCATTCCCCCACACTAGCCACAAGGGGAATCATTGTCTATGTTACATCAACAATCTATCGAACCATTTTCATTACGAAAATGATTGTCCGATATGGACCATTTTCCAAACTGGAAAATTCCTGTCCGTCATGAATCTCAAACCACTTTCCGAACTGGAAAGGAACTTCTCATCCTGGACCATTGTTCGAAATGAAAAATGATTGTCCATAAATCAATAACACATCAATGATCCCTCCCAACTTAGGAGTAATCTCTTCCTTTTTCAATAAGGAAGTCGTATCCACTAGCCCCAACTTGTTTCTTAAGTACGCAAACTTTTCATCTTAAATAGAGGCTTTACCAAAATATTTGTTATCTTCTCATCTATGGAGATATATTGGAGGACCACTTCTCTTTTCTATACTTCATCACGAAGAATATAATGCTTGATATCAATGTACTTCAATCTGTCATGGAACACTGGTTTTCTTTTAAGGCTTCATATAGCTTTGATCATTACAATATATCATGGTCGAGTTCAACACTTTTGTTTCATGCTAGCTCATGACCTCGTGGAAAATCTCAAACTAAAACATATCCAAGTAAAATTTCTTTTGTCATCGTGAGAGTTTTCAATGGATTAGCAATACATCATCTCGGACTTCTGAGTAACTATTATGATACACTATCTCTGTTATAGAAAGTTTTCACCACGCTTCTGCTATGTATAAGATACTCTGCATCAGGTTGTTTGAATCCATACAAGGTCTTCTTATATCTACATACATGGGTCTCTTTCTGGTATAAGCTTCTTTCTCACTTGATTTATTTGGGAAGAACAGTCTTTTACATGTAAATTCCAATCCATGGATATTGGTGAGTTGTCATTATAGTTTTTATCCCTCCTTCTAAAAGAACCTATGAATCTCGCAATTCTTCCACTCACAAGTCTTTTTCAAATTTTCTTACATACACTATTCTTTATCATAATTTTCATTTCTTATGCTTGATTGATTCTAGTGGGTTCAAACCAAGCTAGTAGTATTGTGATTCTCGGTATAATAAATGGTTGTTCTGGATTTTCTTTCTTTCTTGGAATCTTCATGTTCTTCCTCATGTTTTTTCTTTAGCTCTTGGGTCCATGGAGTCTTCTATAGATTCCATGCCCTGAAGATTCCAACTTATTCCTTTCATCATAGGATCATGGATGTAGATGGACAACCAAGAATACTTTAAGGCTTATTTTCGAAGAAGACTTCTTCTAGAGTCAACTTGAACATGTGCTACTTATCATGGCTTCTATTTTCAATGGGAACATGGACATATACTTCATCATCCTTAATGGATCATATCATTTAGGATTAGCTCCCTCCTAATCCTTGCTTCATGCATGAATGCATGCTCTTCTTTTAGAATTCTATAATTAGCTCCCTCCATCTAAGAGAGTCCACACTTCCGTCTGCATCCTTATTTCCTTCTGCAAAGTGTCACAAGTTTTTTTCTAATTTCCTCTTGATTGTTGAATTCTTTCAGTTTTGACTTCTTCTGGGTCTCTTCAAGTTTGATTATGATTTCGTCTTATCTGGCAGTTGTTACTTATATAATTTCTTTTCCACATGAATTGTTACCAAAGATTGTCAACGTACTTCATATTTTCATGTGTATTGCTTGACTTATAGTCATCGTGATAGAAATCCTTATCTTGTTGTTCTTCCATAGGTGTTGTTTTACTTGAACATATTATCTTCTAAGAAATAGATATACATGATATGTACATAAACTATTTAAACATGGTATGTACAAGAACTTTGAAGAATAATTTTTACCTTGACTTAGAAGAAGAAGTTTGTTTTATCCTGCTTGGCCTACTTTGAGGGTTGCCTTTTTTCAACAACAAATGATTCGTCTATTTCCTTCCTTTTCTTTAACTCGGGACAATGGTTCCTGTAGTGACTATATTTTCGATAGTTGAAGCATTGTATCTTTGACATATCCTTTTCTTGATTTGGTTTCTTCCTTAAGCCAAACTTCTTCTTATTCCTAAAATTCTTGAACTTTGTTGTGAAGGGTTGATATTCGTATTTATTTTGGGATTTCTCTTTTGCGTTAATCCTTGATTATTCTTGTGCACAACTAGTCCAAATTTATTCAAAAGTGGGATACTCTTTTCTTGTGTTCATGCTTGCGACAAAAGAATCCCATGTCTTGGGAAGGCCATTGAGTACTATATTTAACAGTTCCTTCTCTGAAATGATTTCTTCAATAGCTTGTAGTTGATCTATTAACTGAGAGATTGTTACAAAGTATGATGTTATGTTGTTATTATCATTCATTTTCATGTCACAGAGCTCATTCTTCAGATTCATTACTTGTCCAGTGTTTCTGACTGAGAAGAGGTTAGTTAGGGCATCGTACATCTTCTTAGATAAGATGAGAGATGTAGGGTATCAAGTGGTCTTTTACAAAGTCCACTATGATACTCATGGCATTGATTTCATTGTCCTTGAACTTCTCCATAACTGCAACGTTTTGAGGTTCCTTCTCTTTTCCTTCTTCAAACTGTGGTTCCACGATATTTCCTTTCATGTTATCCAACACTTTATTCTTGGCAAGGATGAGGTCAATCCTTGTCTTCCATGCTCTGAAGTTAGAAGCCCCTTCTAACTTGTTTTCTGACTTCATAGAGTAAGTCATGACTTCTTTGACTTGGTCAACCTTTGACTTTGACCAAAAACTTAAACTTGACGTCTTAGCTTGCTGAGAGTACTAGGAGGTGCTCTAGGTTAGGGTGCACTAGGCTATCCAAAAATTGGGTCAATCTCTTCACTTAATTTGCCCCAATAGGAGGGTTAGGGTTTCATTACTGCAGCAAAAACTTTGACAGCAACTACAACTATAACTGAGCAAATCCTCCCAATCTATATTCCAACGTTTAGACTGTTCGAAGATAGTGTGGGCCCATAAACTATTAGAAAATTAGGTGTGCTCGTTTAACCATAGACAATATAGGAATATTGTCACCCAACCATAAGCTGAAGCCACCCCCGAGCACCTTAACCTTGATAGAGAATAATTTTGGAAGCAAACCCTAGGCCTAATAGCCAATCAAGGTAGCATACCACTCTCTAGAGTTAGCATACCAAGAAAAAATTCCAAACCATAACCAAGAGAGAGTCCAAATCTAAAACCGAAAATACAAGTTGCAATAGATGTAGCTACAACTACTCTCCAGGCTTCCGCACAACTAAATTTTTGCAGTTGTGAGTGAGAGTGTGTTAAATGAGTTATAGTGCTCTGTATTTATACTATTCCTTCTTAGATGTTTGGGCCAACGTCTCTTCTTGGGGCCTAAAACTCAATATTAAATTAATATCTTTAGTTGACTTGTCTTCTAGGCTTATTGTTCAAAGCTTTAGGGTTTCTCTTGCTTCCTGGAATATTCTAGTCTTGTCAAGGTTACTCGTGGAGGTTAATACCTCCAGCGGCTACCATAATATCAACATTCATTTCAACCATGTTTAAATATAGAAATGGAATTCTCAAGCTATTTTAAGTCTTCTTCAATGGAAAATACAATTTTTATTTTGTAATTTAAAGTTAATGATTTAATAGTGGAACATCTATGAAAGGAGGACAAAAAATTCTACCAATCCAAACAATCATTAATCTTTAAAGGTGGTTATAATAGTGGTATTAACAATATTAATATAAAAGCACATCTTCCACTATCCCCAATAATTTAACAAAAAAAAAATTGTATAGCTAGTCTAATCTCTTTTAAGCCTTGATAATGACTCTTCCTTAGATAATTGGATAATAAAGAATATTATTATTAATTTTAAGGATATTAATTATAAAACCTTTTCAAATTTACTCCATTTCCTTAAAATATATATATATATATATATATATATTATTATTAAATAAAAAAATATTATTATTAATTTTAAAAATATTAATTATAAAACTTTTTTAAATTTACTAAATTTCCTAAAAGACCTATAATACACCTATATAGAATCATCAAAATAATACATGCATCAAGTGTATCCAACTTCGACCCTTTTTTTCCAACACCACAACTATAGAGATTTATATTAACTTTAACTAAATAATCACCTTGATGTATTTATTAATAATTATTATTTTAAAATTTTGGTACTTAACAAAGTTATAAGTAAGAAGGTGATTTGCATTTAATCATACTAAAACTTACTTAAAGTTAAGAAATTATAAATATGTTATAGGTTTAATATTCAAAGACATTTGGTACGGATTAAAGTTTATTTTTTATGAACCATCATTGGATTATTTTAAATGATATAATTTTTTTTAAATAATAGTGATGAATCAACCTACATTTATTATTACTAATATATAATAATATATATTTGTTAATACTGATATCTCATAGTAAGATATCTAATAGTAAGTTAAGTTTTGTCATCTTCAAAAAAAAAAAAAAATTGGCTCTTGTTCAATAAAGATGAATTCAATCTCATGCATAGATGAGCTGAGCTGGACTGGCCAGTCAATCTCACGCAGAGATGAGTAGATAGGGAAGCTGGCTGGTCAATCTCAGCCGGCCCC
>ML778434.1:831339-845542 GCA_009831015.1 Picea engelmannii | reverse complement strand
CTTTTTCAAATTTTCTTACATACACTATTCTTTATCATAATTTTCATTTCTTATGCTTGATTGATTCTAGTGGGTTCAAACCAAGCTAGTAGTATTGTGATTCTCGGTATAATAAATGGTTGTTCTGGATTTTCTTTCTTTCTCGGAATCTTCATGTTCTTCGTCATGTTTTTTCTTTAGCTCTTGGGTCCATGGAGTCTTCTATAGATTCCATGCCCTGAAGATTCCAACTTATTCCTTTCATCATAGGATCATGGATGTAGATGGACAACCAAGAATACTTTAAGGATTATTTTCGAAGAAGACTTCTTCTAGAATCAAATTGAACATGTGTTACTTATCATGGCTTCTATTTTCAATGGGAACATGGGCATATACTTCATCATCCTTAATGGATCATATCATTTAGGATTAGCTCCCTCCTAATCCTTGCTTCATGCATGAATGCATGCTCTTCTTTTGGAATTCTATAATCATCTCCCTCCATCTAAGAGAGTCCACGCTTCCGTCTGCATCCTTATTTCCTTCTGCAAAGTGTCACAAGTCTTTTTCTAATTTCCTCTTGATTGTTGAATTCTTTCAAATTTGACTTCTTCTGGATCTCTTCAAGTTTGATTATGATTTCGTCTTATCTGGCAGTTGTTACTTATATAATTGTTTTTCCACATGAATTGTTACTAAAGATTTGCAACGTACTTCATCTTTTCATGTGTATTGCTTGACTTATAGTCATCATGATAGAAATCCTTATCTTTTTGTTCTTCCATAGGTGTTGTTTTACTTGAACATATTATCTTCTAAGAAATAGATATACATGATATGTACAGAAACTATTTAAACATGGTATGTACAAGAACTTTGAAGAATAATTATTACCTTGACTTAGAAGAAGAAGTTTGTTTTATCCTGCTTGGCCTACTTTGAGGGTTCCCTTTCTTCGACAACAAATGATTCGTCTATTTCCTTCCTTTTCTTTAACTCGGGACAATGGTTCCTGTAGTGACTGTATTTTCAATAGTTGAAGCGTTGTATCTTTGACATATCCTTTTCTTGATTTGGTTTCTTCCTGAAGCCAAACTTCTTCTTATTCCTGAAATTCTTGAAATTTGTTGTGAAGGGTTGATATATGTATTTATTTTGGGATTTCTCTTTTTCATTAATCCTTGATTATTCTTGTGCACAACTAGTCCAAATTTATTCAAAAGTGGGATACTCCTTTCTTGTGTTCATGCTTGCGACAAAAGCATCCCATGTCTTTGGAAGGCCATTGAGTACTATATTTACCAGTTCCTTCTCTTAAATGATTTCTTCAATAGCTTGTAGTTGATCTATTAACTGAGAGATTCTTACAAAGTATGATGTTATGTTGTCATTATCATTCATTTTCATGTCACAGAGCTCATTCTTTAGACTCATTACTTGTCCAGTGTTTCTGACTGAGAAGAGGTTAGTTAGGGCATCGTACATCTTCTTATATAAGATGAGAGATGTAGGGTGTCAAGTGGTCTTTTACAGAGTCCACTATGATACTCATGGAATTGATGTAATTGTCCTTGAACTTCTCCATAACTACAACGTTCTGAGGTTCCTTCTCTTTTCCTTCTTCAAACTGTGGTTCCATGATATTTCCTTTCATGTTATCCAACACTTTATTCTTGGAAAGGATGAGGTCAATCCTTGTCTTCCATGCTCTGAAGTTAGAATCCCCTTCTAACTTGTTTTCTGACTTCATAGAGTAAGTCATGACTTCTTTGACTTGGTCAACCTTTGACTTTGACCAAAAACTTAAACTTGACATCTTAGCTTGCTGAGAGTACCATGAGGTGCTCTAGGTTAGGGTGCACTAGGCTATCCAAAAATTGGGTCAATCTCTTCACTTAATTTTCCCCAACAGGAGGGTTAGGGTTTCATTGTTGCAGCAAAAAATTTGACAACAATTGCAACTGTAACTGAGCAAATCCTCCCAATCTATATTCCAATGTTTAGACTGTTCGAAGATAGTGTGGGCCCATAAACTGTTAGAAAATTAGGTGTGCTCGTTTAACCATAGACAATATAGGAATATTGTCACCCAACCATAGGCTGAAGCCACCCCTGAGCACCTTAACCTTGATAGAGAATAATTCTAGAAGAAAACCCTAGGCCTAATAGCCAATCAAAGTAGCGTACCACTCTCTAGAGTTAGCATACCAATCAAAAATTCCAAACCATAACCAAGAGAGAGTCCAAGTCTAAAACCGAAAATACAAGTTGCAATAGTTGTAGCTACAACTACTCTCCAGGCTTGAGCACAACTAAATTTCTGCAGTTGTGAGTGAGAGTGTGTTAAATGAGTTCTAGTGCTCTGTATTTATACTATTCCTTCTTAGATGTCTGGGCCAACTTCTCTTCTTGGGGGCTAAAACTCAATATTAAATTATATATTTAGTCCACTTGTCTTCTAGGCTTATTACTCAAATATTTAGGGTTTATCTTGCTTCTTGGAATATTCTAGTCTTGTCATGGTTACTCGTGGAGGTTAATACCTCCCGCGGCTACCATAATATCAACATTCATTTCAACCATGTTTAAATATAGAAATGGAATTCTCAAGCTATTTTAGATCTTCTTCAATGGAAAATACAATTTTTATTTTGTAATTTAGAGTTAATGATTTAATAGTGAAACATCTATGAAATGAGGACAAAAAATTATACCAATCCAATTAATCATTGATCTTTAAAGGTGGTTATAATAGTGGTATTAACAATATTAATATAAAGGCACATCTTCCACTATCCCCAATAATTTAACAAAAAAAAATTGTATAACTAGTCTAATCTCTTTTAAGCTTTGATAATGACTCTTCCTTAGATAATTGGATAATAAAGAATATTATTATTAATTTTAAGAATATTAATTATAAAACCTTTTCAAATTTACTTCATTTCCTTAAAAAAAAAAAAAAAAAAACTATTATTAAATAAAAAAACTATTATTATTAATTTTAAAAATATTAATTATAAAACTTTTTTAAATTTACTAAATTTCCTAAAAGACCTATAATACACCTATATAGAATCATCAAAATAATACATGCATCAAGTGTATCCAACTTCGACCCTTTTTTTCCAAGACCACAACTATAGAGATTTATATTAACTTTAACTAAATAATCACCTTGATGTATTTATTAATAATTATTATTTTAAAATTTTGGTACTTAACAAAGTTATAAGTAAGAAGGTGATTTGCATTTAGTCATACTAAAACTTATTTAAAGTTAAGAAATTATAAATATGTTAAAGGTTTAATATTCAAAGACATTTGGTACGGATTAAAGTTTATTTTTTATGAACCATCATTAGATTATTTTAAATGATATAATTTTTTTTAAATAATAATGATGAATCAACCTACATTTATTATTACTAATATATAATAATATATATTTGTTACTACTGATATCTCATAGTAAGATATCTAATAGTAAGTTAAGTTTTGTCATCTTCAAAAAAAAAAAAATTGGCTCTTGTTCAATAAAGATGAATTCAATCTCATGCATAGATGAGCTGAGCTGGACTGGCCAGTCAATCTCACGCAGAGATGAGTAGATAGGGAAGCTGGCTGGTCAATCTCAGCCCGCCCCACCCGTTTCACTTTTGTCTTTCCCCTTCTCGCTCGGGAAAGGTCCTTATCTATATAGTATAGATATCTGGTGAGGAAAACTTACAGATAGATAGTGAGTTCGATCGATAAGCCCTATCTGTATATTATCATGATGATCCGGCGATAGGTGTGAAATTCTTTGGTGAGGGAAGTGATAGAAGCATACATAGCTTTCCGAGGTTCTTGACCGCGCAGCCTCTTGGACTCGTCCCACCCAAGGGAACACCTGGTCAGCTCGCTACGCTAATAGGGTAGGTAGAAAGTGGGGGGAGCTTCGTTATCGATCGAGGTACCCCTCAACACGAAAGAGGATATGCCAAAAATGGGGTAAATTGCCTATTTTGGGTGGGGATGATATTTTGATTTATAAAGTCAGCAAGCCCGGGGATCCAATCCTTCCCCTTTATGTAAGGTTAGAAATCCAGATCCTTCCCTCTTATGTTATTGCTTTACGCGTGTGGCTTTGAGAAAAGTGCTCAACTAAAGGTATGGGAAAAACACAAAGTGCTCCACTGAATGTATGGGAAAAGCACTTGTGAGGAGAATATTATGTTATTGCTTTACGATATGAGAAAAGTCCTCAACTAAAGGTAGGGGAAAAGCACAAAATGCTCCACTGAAGGTATGGGAAAGCACTTGGTGGGGAGAATCACTCCATCTAAAATATATATACAACTACTCTCAAACGGTTGTAATCAATCTATCAAAATTAAGAGGTTGATCTCATCACTCTATTAAATAAATGAAGTTTATAGTTATTTTCTCCATTTTGCGTCCTCCAACTTTCTCTTCATCGGATTCATTCTTTTGAGCTTCTTCTCTTATCTTCCTACTCAATACTCAATTGATTTTGATGTTTGCTAAATGCTCCCTAATAAGTGAATGAAAGGAAGTAGTGACTTTATGTGCAAATGGGCTACATAAAAATGCTTTAAAAACCAAGATAGCAACTCATTCCCCATGCATGTTTTTATACATTTATCATGCTTGAATCTTCTTGGAGAAGCCTCCCAAAGGTGTCACACTCATCCTAGGATGATCTTTTTTGAAAATCATCCTAATAGTGACAACCTTATCGGAGCTATCTCCAAACCTATAATAGCAACATGCACATTTTACAATCGTCTATCTCTTTCACAAACTTTACTCGGCTATCAGATGGATTTTCGCATCATTGACACGAATATATAAGGATCAGCCATGTCGTCGACACAGAGATTGGAAAATTCACCACTTAAACTATCAATATAGGTCAATATAATGGCGGTGAATCAACAGGATTTGGATCTTAATCTACCTATATTTCCTCTACATCACTTCCAGGAACAATGGGATATGTCTTACAAGTGATCGACCTGGGGTTGGAAGGGGTGCTTGTAAGAGAGTTTCCCTAGCTAATGTCCCTTCCCCGAAAAGTGTGAATGCTTCCCCTCAGCGATGATGGGGTAGGAAGTGGATCTAAGGTAAAGTATAGTCCTCTAAGGTCCTTCCCTTCAATACTAGCATTTTTTTTTTAACCCATGGGAATGGGTTACTTGTAGGTTTGATCTGGGCTCGGTCCAAAATCAAGTATACTAGTTGTCAAAATAACCTAAGAGTATATCCAATAGCCTCCAAGCCAGATATATCAATAACTTGTGACTTAGCACATGCTGAGGCATCCCCAAGCCCATACCACCTCTATCCCAGGGTCCTCTACCCTTCTAGCCTTATCATAAGTCAAGATCTATGTTAGGCATAAGAGTCAACTATATATGTCAGGTTGGTGAATCTTTCCCATTCACCGCTCACTAATGAGCCCTTTTACTCTTGATGAACCTATTTCAGAATTGACTATTGACGGCACAACCCATCAACTCTATAAGTAAAGGAACCTACCCTCCATGAATGAGTAACAATGAGGAGAACACTTTATTGACCGTACTCCATAATTATGTCTATAGGCTTCCCCCTATTGGAATAGTTAGATTAATCAACCTTATAATTATGAAATTGGCCAAGAATTAAAGAAGTTGGCATATTCTAGTCGTGCTTTCCAAATCAATGAATGAGCTTGTGATCATTAGATCCCTTGCATTTATGAAATCGTCAGTTTATCATTACTTAATTTGTTTACTATTTAACTTTTACATAATATGATTAAGAATTTAATGCAGTGACTTATCAATTGCCACATAACATACGTTTACAACTCCAAACATCGTTATTAAGTTTTAACATTTACCTTTTCCCTATTAATTTTTTACATTTTACCCAACACAATGGTTTAACATTTACATCTTACCATTTTATAAGTTTCAAGAAATTCTTTCACTTTGTGGTTAAGTTTTACTACCTCTCTTGTGATTACTTTTTACCACCTCCCATACGAAGGATGGACACAAGTAAGACTGAGATGAAAATGAGATATAACTACCACCAAAGGAGAGATGACTGCAACCAACTTATCATCAATTATTTAAAGACCATGTATGAAATTACTTTAGACCATGTACGAGATGACTTCAAACTACTAACCATGCCAATTGTTTTGGAAATTGAATCATCCAATGTATTTCCACTTCTGGTAGACGTATATACACCTAAAGGGTTCAAAATGAGCTAAGAGTGCAAACCTGAAATAACATTTCTCATATTCATTAATAAATTGGATTGAGGACCCTGAATGAGGTGTCACTGCGAGAATAGCACCCAAGGGGAAGGTCAGAGTACACCTGGCATAGTCTATCCACGTGCCTTGCCACCTTCCCAACCTCTCCAACTACTTAATGAGGGGAATTAACTCGCGACATTCTATTCATCCGGCCGAGTACCCGCACCAACTCCTTCACATAGGAGAAGTAATGGTGATGGGATGGAACTCCAGCAAGTCTTGTCAAGCGAGAAGGCTCCTCCAACTATTTCTCTCAGCGTTGTGTTATCTCGTCCACTTTCATCTTTTGGATTCTACTCTACTAAGATTCGACCTTTATTCACAGTCCCCTCTCCATTTCGTCCCTCCTGCTTTCCTTCATTTCCTTTCCCCCCCTCTCCTCTACATCCTCTTGATGTCGAGGCAAAGAGGCAAATCGAAGCAAGGGCCAGAATGGTATAATACTTATGGGCGTGGCCGCTGCCATAAACCCGACCCGCAACCTTCCTTTGCTCACTCTTCAACCTTGGACCTTCCTCCTATGTCCTCCCCTTGGGCTTGCAGGGTCGAATGTTATGACAGTCTGGGAAATTCACTTGGTTTTGCACCCAAACTTAATGAGGATGATCCTTTGAATCAACTTCCCCCTTCTCGCTCGATCACCTCTCCGACCGCTACACCTAGTCATTCCGGCTCCTCCCATGATTCTCCTACCTGTCCACCCTCACCTTCACCTCCTCCTCCACCTTTTTGTGCACTCTACGATGAAAACCTAGGGATTAAGAGAAAATTTGCAATTACTCAGGACCTTGTCTTTGAGGTTCTGTGCGACTTGGCGGATTTTTTGTTCAGATTCGAGCTATGGGAACGATGAGAGGAGCGCCTTGAGGCGATGTTATCTATTCTCCTTCACAAGATTCTATCTCCAGATATAGTGGCCCCGAATTTGGAGCCAACAAAAAATGATGGCGGAAATTTGCTCCATTCAGCCATGGGCTCAATGTGATGACTGGTTTCTTAGGTTCATAGTCAAGTTTTTGCCAATGGCATTTTGGTTATCCTCTTTTGATTCAGCCCTGCATGGCTTAACTATCTACAAACATAGCTCTAGGAATAAACATTTGGATATAGACTGTGATAGGAACTTCGTTTTTAAACATTGTTATGGATTGATAGATGGTTGCATTGGTTTCCCACCTGGGTTATGCAACCGCCTCACTACTTTTTTAAGTCAATAGTTGTATATTTTTGACTGTGCAATGTCCTTCTAATACAAATCTCTTACTTATGAAAAAGAAAAAGAAAAAATGGATTGAAGAATGAAGTAAGTATTTTCACTAAGCTTGTTGCGAAAAGTTAAGTTTAGTGATATGTGAATCATAGAAAACCATTAAAAAACTTTGTGGGCACCATTGACTCAAGGAAGAACTATTTTAGTTATAATAAATATTAATGCCCATAACAATTACATTTACATTTCAGGGAGTTGAAATAAATGTTCTTCTTTGTAATTAATTACCATCAAAATAGATTCATGTAAATCATTCCAACCCTTTTTTGATAGCTATGATATTATATATAATGAAAAGATACAATATCCTAATTATGTGGTATTAAATCCTAAATTTTGTATTTAACACGGTTATTAAATATTAAACTTAAAATTTGTATTAAATCCCACGATATTCTACTTCATTTACCTCAAGTAGTTGAGGTAAATGTTCTTCTTATAATAATTGTTATGGACTATCGAGATCGAGACAGATGCCTCTGACTATGCCATTGGGGCAGTCCTTACTCAACATGGGCATCCAGTGGCATATCACAGTGAGACACTTTCCAACACAGTCTGAAAGTATCCCATGTATGACAAAGAAATGTATTCCATTGTGCAGGCTTGTCGGCAATGGAAGCATTACATTTTGGGAAAGGAAACGGTCATCCACACAGACCACCGACCCCTGCAGTTCATACAGACACAAGGTAAGTTGCAGAATGATAGCCATCAGAAGTGGTCCACATACCTGCAACAGTTTCATTTGAACATTAAGTACAAGAAATGAAGCACCAATAATGTTGTAGACTGCCTCAGTCGACCACCCATTGTGACGCTAACCACTGTGCTCAACTCTTGTGGGCACGAGACTTCCGATTGACCACTTCTCTACACAAGTGATCCAGAATTTGGCCACACATACAATACACTCTTGGAGGGTAGGCAAGTTCCCAATTTTCACCTCCAGGATGCCCTGCTTTGTCACCTGGGATACCTTTGTGTTCCTTCAAGCGAGCATGCCAAGATGATTTGGGAGGCGCACTACAGTCGAGTCGTTGGGCATTTCGGGGTCGAGAAAACCATGGCAATAATGCAAAAGTATTTCTATTGGTCGAACCTTCGACAGGATGTCGAGAAGTACATCAAGTCCTGCACTGCGTGCGCCATTGCCAAACCGACCATCAAGAAGCAAGGCCTCTATACTCTGATTCCTACCCCCATTCGACCTTGGGAATCCATCTCTATGGATTACATGTCGGGCCTTCCTTCTACTACGCATGGAAATGACTGTGCTTTTGTGGTCGTCGACCGATTCTCGAAGATGTCCATTATGATGGCCTGTAAGAAGAATATCACAGTAGAAGCCACTGCTAAACTCTTCTTTGAACGAGTGTGGGTACACTTTGGGATCCCACAGTCCATCATCTTAGATCAGGACAACAGGTTCCTCAGTACATTTTGGTCCAGCCTCTAATCGATGCTGGACACCAAGCTCACCAAGTCCACAACTTTCGATCCGCAAACTGATGGCTAAACAGAGGTCATCAACTAAATGATTGTACACATTTTGCGCATGTACAACTTAAAGAATCCACACACATGGGATGAGAGCCTCCCCTATGTACAACACAACTACAACCGGGCTCTCCATAGCTCAACTAGCCACAGCCCCTTTCAAGTGGGCTTGGGATTCCAGCCACTATGTCCCATTGACGTAGCCATGCCATTTGCGGCTACTCGGGCAGATTCAACTCATGTCCAGTCTGAGGTTGACAAGGCAAACAGCTTCATTGAGTGCATTCATCACATCCGCCAATAGGTTCATGACATCTTGGACAGAGCTAATGCTAAGTATAAGAAACGACATGATCAACATCGGGTGCCACACAACTTCTAGGTGGGCGACAAAGTGTAGCTACATTTGCAAAAGGAGCGCCTCGCTGGACCCTACCGCAAGATTCACCCGCTCCGATATGGGCCATACACCATCACCAAGGTTGTAGGGGACAATTCCTTTGAGCTCGGTATTCCACCATTCCTTGGTCTGCACCCAGTGTTCAATGTGGACCGCCTTCAGCCCTACTTTCCACCTCTACTAGACACATCCGACATGGTAGAACAACTCACACCAACAGAGTTAAACCTAGATTGCATGGAACAAGGCACAGATGATCGAATTATGGACACACAGATCAAGAACACCCGCCAACAGAGGATCCATCTAAATCGAGTTGTCAAAGCAGGCCAACTCCTTCACCAGGGACCAAGTTCAGCAGAAGTTTCATCATCTCACGGAGGAAATCAACGCAATGGGGACCATTGCTTCCTAAGGGGGGAGGACTGATCTAGGTGTATATTGGTGGTCACTCGCCTATTCCACTTGGACCCACACCATTGTTTCTTTCAGTTTTTCAGTTTCCTTAATTGTAGCACAATTTACTATTTTTAGCAGTTCTTCGGGTCTTGAACTTCCGGAGCTGTTTTGAGGCCCTAAACGACATTTTTTGGGCATGAATGGTCCGCTGAATATGAGTTTGTTCCAAACTTGATATTTGTTGTCAGTAGTGTAGTCCTCGGATAGATCTTTCTAATGATGTATCATGTGCGTCAAACGGAGATAGTATGCCAAAGTTACGACCCTGGGAAATTGATGTACCAATTTACCCCAACGGGGCCCGTATTCTAGCATTTGATCTCCTAGGGTTAGGTTTTTGGATGTTTAGGGTTTTCCATTGTTTCTCAATAATATATAGGCCTTTGAGCCTCATTGTAACACAGAGTTCAGAGGCCAGTAGCCACCACATCTCTTCTCAGAGATAAGCTACCAGAGCCCTAGCTAGTTTATTTCCATTATGTCTGTAAGCACTTTTCAGTCATTTGTTATTAATGCAATGAACTCTTATTTCCACTGCATCTCTGTGTTTATGTGTATTTTTGTATTTCATTGTGTTCCTACATAAATCTGGATCAAGACACTTCTAAAATTTCTTTAAAATAGAGTCATAACCACCATCGACTCAAGCGAGGATGGCATAAAGATGCTCGGTCTTGGCTAAACTATTGGGGAATCATGGAAGACACCATTTTTCATAATAAAGATACTATTAAAAAAACATCAAATCAAAATTTAAGAAGAAAATGTGGTGTGTTAAAGGGTTAGAGGAAAAAAGAAAATTAAGGCATTATAAGGATGTAATCAACCCTAATAGAAGATCAAAATTATCTATCTATTTTTCCAAGTGTAAAGAAAAAAATAAGCATTGCTAAGACAATAACAAATTCTCACGACCTCCATAGTGAAACTGGGCATTGGTCAATTCCTAAAACGTCATGGGATGAAAGAGTGTGTCACCTTTGTTACACTAAGAAGGTTGAAGATGAAAAACACTTTCTCTTATATTTTCTAGCCTATACCCATATTAGATCTCATTTTCAAAATATTTGTCACACTACCAACCTTCCTAACCTCTTAACTCAACAAAAGTATGGTGATATTGGAAAGCTTCTCTTAATGTTTTTCGAGCATAAAACAAAATTCTAAAGATCCAAGAGTAATAACTTACCCTCTTAAGGTCCGATAGACCAATTTAGTCTTAGTAGACGTTAATCATCATCATCGTCAATTAACTATGAATATTAAAACCTTGACTCTAAATGTTTTAAAAAAAATTGATAAATTATTTAAATATTTTCTTTTTCACACCTTCCTTAGTTTCAAACTGAGGTCGACATCCCTAATTTCACTATTGGTTCACTTTCTTGATCACAGTGTCTTCACTTTCTCGATTTTCATAATGTTTATATATATATATATATATATATATATATAACATCACTTATTATACTCCCTAATGTTAAACGTAGATTGAGGTTTATAATTAATGAAAAAATTAATATTATGTGATGTTATAGCTTATGTCATTTACAAACTCTGACATTGAATGACCCGCCATTACTTTCCAAAAACCACATGGCAGTTACTAGACTATTTGGCTGTGCGTGAACATTGAATTGTGTCATCGACGACAAGGCTCGGGTAGGGAAGGGAGGGTTTGTCCCACATGCAGTATTTTCAAAGGGAGTATGAAGTGTTGCTTACCACCACGTCACCCATTGTATCTATAAAAAAAATTTGAAATGCTTGCAGTCTCCCAAGGATGGATCGAGATTAGAAACATATTAATCTCCACCATTACGCTGCACAATTCCAGACCATAAATCTCCACCATTACAATACAGAGTTCCCGACCATGTATTAAGGTGCCTCTAATAAATGACATATACGTACAAACTGTTGATCGGTGAATTCATTTGACACTGGTTACGTCCAAGGTGTTCTTTTAAGGGGAGGTTCTTCAGAGCCCTTCATCGTTTGTCCAATGCATATAGGAACATGCCACTTGTCTGTCTTGTCTGTCTCCCCGTCATCCGTGTGTCATCATTTTCCTTGATTTATTATGCGTTAAATGCACCTGAATGGTCTCTCTCCTCAACTATTCCCATCCCTTCACTTCATTGTTGCGTGGTATTTCGTTTGGATTTGATTCTTGTTGTTGCAGTCATACATTATCTATATTATTTATCGCTTCATTAGAGAACTCCTATTGTCCATCATTTGATGATCATCATTTCCTTTTGTTTTGGCTTTTGAGTTTGTTTTCTTGAGGCTCGGGGTTTGTCCAAGTTGATTGATTATTAATGGCCAGGGTGGACGAAGAATCGAGGGATCGATTCTCAAAGGGACAATACAATAAGTTGTCTCTATGCAAAAAAATCTGTAATTTGATCAATTAGTTGTTTTACTGCAATTCTAATGACATGGATCAATTCAGAAGTCTTGAATCATGCATAGAGTGAAGTTTTGAAATTATTTGAAAATTTACTAATATTGTAATTTCAGCTACGAAAAGGTCTTGCAACTTATTATGGCAAGGAAAGGGAGGTTGCGGGCCTCACCTCAGTTTTTCTTCACTACAACAGAGGAGATGTATGTTGGACCATGTTACTCATGGTGGGCGATTATTTCTCATCAATGAAAGGCACTTATTTATTTCTTATGTCAGCCATCAATGCCCTTTCTCTATGTCCCTAGAAGCTAGGTCTATTGTGCCTTTGGAATTGGTTATACCCTCATACAGGGGCTCTTTGAAAGGAAGGAGATCGATCAATATATCTCCATCTTCAATGCATCATACTCGTATATAATTGAATATAATATTTGCTTAGCTCTTCTTTCTTGAAAGTCTTACTTTACAGTTGTCTCAAACCAAAATCTCTTGACGAGTGGAATCCTAATGCTCCACTTTGATCTCACTTATTGACGTTGCTACTACAATTTTTCATTGTGAGCATGGGCCCCTGGTTGTGCAAGAACTGTTCCTAATTCTATCCCAGAAGCATCTATATGGACATGAAAGTCAGGAAAATTTGAGGGCATTGACTACAAAGAGATCTCGATGATCATGTAATTTCCCATGGCGAGGTACATTCTAAGAACAGGCCAGCCTTTTATTTATTCCCTCAAAGCCAAATTCAAAATATTTTATGTCTTTGAAGGTAATTACTGGATAATTGGATTAAAACAAGAATGCTCGCTATCCATGAGGAGTTGGTTTGTTATTACATATTTTTTTTTGCATAATCTAAATTGATACACTGTAACATATTTATCTATGTCCTGCCCCACTTTTCTGAATATAACACCATTCCCTTAAATAATAGGGTTATTCTGTATATCGATATTTCTCTATTACTGAAAAGGTCTTCCTACCTATAGAGCCAACAAGATGCTATGGTAGTAGCCTCCCGAGTCCCTTCATCTATAGTGATGTGAAATTCCACTCAGAGAGAGTCGATCTCGTTGGGCATGACGACCCCAATCACGACCTGGGCCAATATGGGGAAAAAAATTTGTTGAAAATTTAAAAAAACAAATAAATTTGGTTAAAGAATAACCTCAGCGCTAGCGATTTCCCACCATATTGTCACTCAGATAGACAGACAAACAAAGGCATTTGGCAGAAAATCCAGAGGCATTTGGCAGAAAATCCAGAGAGTGGAAAAGTTCAAGCGAGCCTAAGGAAACAAGAGGTGGAACGTCACCCACAAATTCAGAGTCATGGTTGGTTTCCCATCGGTGTTGTCGGTGGCCTAACCCTATCTCCTGAAAGTTGTGCATGTCAGTGGCCTAACTCTATCTTCTAAAATTTGCGCCGACTGAGAATGATGTGAAAGTTGTCCGTACTCAATAACTTTTTGTCATTTCAAGCAAACTTGAGAGTTTTCTGTCATTTCAAAATGGGTTAATGGCCAAGTGGTTGTAAACCAAACATGATGGTCAATTGAGAAGTAGGCAGAAAAGTTTTATAAATTTTGTTAAAGTGTATTATTATGCCAGGTGAATATAGGTATAATTTTTATTATAAAGTTGAGTTGATAAATGCATCTCAATTTTTATCTGTTTAGAAAAAAATACATTTTTCTAATGTTAAAGTAACTCTTGTGTTTTCTGTATAATTTTTTAATGGAATTTATAATTAAATTTGAATTTTACTAGTGGATAATGTCTCTCTTCATCGGTTCGACATTTCTCTAATGTTGAAGTAACTCTTATCTTGAATAAATGTGTTTTTTTTTTTTTTTTTTTT
>ML778434.1:820884-831293 GCA_009831015.1 Picea engelmannii | reverse complement strand
CATTAAATTTGAATTTTACTAGTGGATAATGTCTCTCCTCATCCATGCAGAATTTCTCTAATGTTAAAGTAATTCTTATTTTGAATAATTGTGTTTTCTGTATAATTTTTGAATGGAACTTATTATTAAATTTGAATTTTACTGGTGGATAATGTCTTTCTTCATTGGTGCAGATGTTGATGATGGATTTGGCATAAAAAGTGGATCATATATTAATATAACATATCCACACATTAAATAGGTCGGTCAATGGACTTCTGAACATTACATTGGCGTGTCCTGAGCAATTTTCCAATTTTATTTAGTTGGTCAAACATTGGAACATATCTTATGGATAGACTCATCATTTCTCCCTTAAATATATCTCAGAAGATGAGATGATCGTCGAATCTAAATTGGATGGAAATGAAAAAATAGCCCACGACACCCTAATCTACATATCTATATAATGGCTCGTCTACATCCTAATAAGTCTCGAGTCTCACTTATCTCCCCCTCAGATCAGTGAAGTGAGTACATGTTATTGCAGTGCATTAACAATCGATTGATTGTATGAGTGTGAGTGTGAGAGTGGAATCATCATATAATATCATGGCATGCACATGAAATCTTCTTTTCTTGCAAATTTGTTGTCTTTCAACAAACATATGTTTATATGGAGGAAGGGTTGGAATTACCATGTAGTTTGTAATCCTATGAAAATTTTGGCTACTAACGTGGATCATCATGTTGTATGGATTGTAGGTGTATTGCTTGTAACAATGATGGTATCCACTACACAAGGAAATAGGATGAGCGATCAGAGTCGTGAATATTCTATTCCTAGCATTTAATAGTAATGTCTAAATGTAATTCTAATTCCAAAGAGGCTCTGTTGTCATGATAATTTTTATTGGATTTGTGATGTATGATATGTACATCGTTCCCGTTCATTTTCTATGACATGTCATACACGACTTGTGCGTCCTCCAGAGACGAACAAATCCAATCCTATTGCAATTGTTGTCTTCTCAAAAGAGCAATGCTAAACACGGGCCACTGCATTCTTCATATCAACAATGGCACCAAGATCTCTTGTACTTGATAAATTTATAGAACCCACGGAGTCAATGGAAAGTTACAAATGTTTATCCATAGCTTTCCTCTTTGTCTTTTAAGTAAATCATCTATTTTTGTGCACTTCTTATACTATACTTTTTGTGTACTTATTATGGCAAAGATTTCCTCTTTTTCTTTTAATTAAATCATCTATTTTTGTGCACTTCTTATACTATACTTTTGGTGTACTTATTATGATAATAAGGATGAAATTTGATAGAAAAATTGTTCATATTAGTTAACTTTCTTCTTAGAAATCATCAAAACTGGCTCGTCAAAATTGATTTTGAAACTCATGCTATGTACTTCATATTATGACAACAGGGATGAAATTCGATAAGACAATTGTTCATATCAATTAACTTTCTTCCTGGAAATCATCAAAACTGGCTAGTCAAATTTGATTTTGAAATTCCTGCTAGACAATATCCATGTAATGTATTTCTGAGTGTCTAAGAGTATCCATGTAATGTATTTGTGAGTGTCTAAGAGTATCCATGTAATGTATTTGTGACTGTCTAAGAGTATCCATGTAATGTATTTGTGAGTGTATCTAACTGGTACTCAATGTATTTGTGATTGTTTCAGAGTATTTTTGTGTATGTAATTACTATTCTACTCAATGCCATGTCATTCTTGTTTTTTTCTTAGCGACCTTTTCTTCTCAATGCCATGTCATTTTATATTCATAACATTTTATATGTCGACGGTTGAATATTATTTTATGTTTCCCGCCATCTTTTACATTATTTTATGTTTCCCACCATCTTTTTACATTGTTTTCTTTGAATTTAGTTATTAATGAGTTATGTATTTGATTTTGATCAATTTTATTTTTTTTAAATTGTTAAATTTTTATTTTTAACTTTAATTAAATATTAATAGCATTCCCCCCGGATGGGGTGCTAGTGCGAGCCAATTGGCGCGAGGAGGAAGAACGGATCGGCCAACGAGGCAAGGAGCCATGTGATGAGCTCGTGCCATCGCCCGCCACCCCGACCTTGCATTAATTTGACATTACGTCGTTGCAGTGGCTTTAACTCTGTTGCATCCGTCTCTTTTATGAATTATTCCATGGCCATGTTGTTTGTGCTAGACTCTCGCCTTCGTTCGCGGCCCGACTTTCTCTCCCCTCCGTTGCCCCGACCTGGTTCAAACTGGACCTTCATGGTGATTATAGCCCCTGCACATCTCCAGGCTCTCTACCTTCGCCTGGTGCACTTGGTTTTCTTCGGCATTCATTCGACGAAACTCATGCCATGTCAAAGGGGACGGCCGCAAAGAGGCTCTCCATGGAATCCTCACCGGCCCCAGCCCTCTGTCTCGCCCCCTGGGTCGCCTTCCACAATCTCCTCACCGCCCCTCCAGCCCGAGCCAACACCTCACGCCTCCTCCACCCCGCCTGTCTCCCGATTTGATTGCTTAGCCATCATTGACAGCTCGTCGGGTTCCTCCTCACGATACCTTCCCGTCCCTCCAATTTCCAGAACTGTCGAGCCTTCCCACGCACCAGTAGTTGGCTCCTCAAGGATGCCCATGGGGGCGCCACCTCCATTTCGAAGGCCCCGAAACAACGAGAACCCGTCTTCTAACTCCTTCTTTGACACGCAGTTGAAAGATAGTTTTACTATTCTCTTTGGTCTGGTCTTCGAACTCCGTCAGGGGGTGGAGGACCTCCAATTCCGTCTGCAGACCATGGATGGAAAGGTCACGACCCTCCTTCAAATCCTTTCCTCCCTCCAAGATGATTTTCCCCCTGACCCAGTAGGCACGTCTTCAGCAGCGGAACCCCATGCAGAGACCAGCGAAGGAAACGCCCAGACGCAGCGCTCCACAGAGATTGATGTGGAGCAAGCCGAGCATGAGGACACAGGCGTGGAGAAGGCCACGGGACAGCATGCGCTACAGGACACCTCGCCAGTCGCTGACAAAGATGAGAGCAACGTGGACGCTGGCATGCAGTTGGAAATTCAAGGGACACTCGTCGAAGAGGAACCTTGGTACGAGGTCGTTCTTGCCACCTAGCCAGGTTATTTGCCAAGTGTTTAAGCCCACAGGGGTTCTTTACGTTTTAATAGTTTTTTAGCTATTGTCCAATCAGCCTAATGCTAATATATAAGACTGTTAAATTACCTATGCTTGATTCACCCGGTTGGCTGGATTGGTTTCCCCTCTATTAGGGCAGTTCAGTAACTACAGTACAGTTACTATCTATTTTTTGTACCTCTAACTTGATTTTTTGAAGACCTTTTATATATATAACTTCTTACTTACAAAAAAAAATATATATATATTAATAGCATTCAAATTTATAAACTAAAGATTATATAATAACATTCAAATTTATAAATTAAAGATGACTAGTAATTTAAATTCTTTATGAAGTTTTTTATAAAATAATAATTTTAATTATGTTTTCATAGCAGCTAAACATAAAACATTTTATTTTATAAATGCATTTACTAACTTTATTATTTCAACTAATGTGTAACATTTTATTTTTATTACTTCAATTACTATGTTAGATTACTTTAACTATTTTTATTTATAATAGTTTAATAGTAACATCTTTATTTATAAATTATAAATTATTAGTAATTTAAATTTTTTATGAAGCTTTTTATAAAATAATAATTTTAGTTATGTTTTCATAGTGAGTTAAACACAAAACATTTTATTTCATGAATGCATCTACTTACTTTATATTTCAATTAATGTGCAACATTTTATCTTTATTACTTCAAGTAATGTGTTGGATTGCGTCAACTATCTTTATTTTCTTATTAATGTTGTTGCACTTGTTTAGTTTATTTATTTCTCATTAATGGTGAGAAATAATATTTTAAATCTCAAGATTATATATGTGTATTTGTATTAAAAAACAAATATATATATATATATATATATATATATATATATATATATATATTAAAAAACAAATATCTTGGTATATTTTGTTTTCTTTGTTAGTGATTAAATTTCAATGAGTATATTTAATTACTTAGCCAACCATCTTATATAAAAAGTATACAAAGATATGTGTTAATGTTATGGATCTTATATAACTTATACAAAAAATTAGATCCTAGTTTGTATTGATATGATTCCAAAATCTTTTCATTATTATTATTTAAACAAATTAAGAAATTATTTATTAATCCCAATTTAATGGAGGAATATTGAAAATGTAATAGGATTTGAAATACATCAAATAAATAATTCCATAGCATATATGAAAATGCATGTAGTCTAAAAAAACATTTTTATTTAATACTTGGTCAATGTTGTTATGTATAATGCATTGCTCCTTCATTTGATAGTAACATCTATTCGTTCTTCCTATGACAATATGAAATTGGAAAAAAGAACAATACAGTTTCAAAATTGTTCGCCCTTTTTTTGTTTCATGTATCTTTGATTTCTCTTGTTTTCTATAGCATATTTCCCAATTATCACATACATATAAACACAGCCTCATACTCTCCAATGAAAGGAAAATAACAAAAGTTACATCACAATACATGAAGTAAATACATACAAATTCCTATCAGTTAAAGAAGATCACAGTATATACACAACACACACTCTAATGATAGGATAATCACAAAAGACACCTCACAATACACAAATTCCATTCAACTTTCTCAAAAACAGTAGATAGTGCACTTTCACAATTTCACAAGTTTTCCATTATATAGTCAAATGAAACTAAAAAACCTATAAAAAAAAACATATATAAATGTACTAAAGACACACAAATGAGTAGCAGTTCTACAAGATCATGGTATACACCTCACATACTCCCATGAAAGGATAATCAAAGAAGTTACATATTAGCTTTCTCAAAAATCAGAATGAAAATATTCTCAATATCTTAAAATTTCTCATAATATAATCAATTGTTGTATACCTAAGCTACAAAGCTACAGAAAATCCCTAATATATTCTCTTGGATTGTTCCCCACTAAACATTAAAAATCAACACTGAACATAATGAAAAACTTCTAGAAAATAAGTAAATAACCTCTACAATGAATATAATTACAATTTTTTTTATAAAAACTAGTAAATTTTGCTTCATAGCTTCCAAGTCTCATTCAATTTCCCAGGAACAATACCTTGAACATTATGACCATACTCAAATGTAATGTTGTATGACAGACCGAGTGATGTCTTAGTTTTATAAAATCTTATGAAACCCATAGATGCCCACTTCCACCACTCAATATTAAGCCAGTGATATTAACTATTTATGAATTAGTTTTAGAAAATGTATTGATTCTAAAGTCAAATGATTCCTAAAATAAAAATACATGAATGCAATTTCACAAAACGGAGGCTAAAAACTAACAAGCCCAAATCCCACCAGCGTAGCTTCTTAAATTATTTGAATATGAATATTAACATCGAAGAAATTGAAAATGGACCTAAATTGAAAATGTTTTGATAGGTATTGGTTCTTAGGCATGAGAGAAGCATTGGATTTTGGAGGGGTGAGGGTGGCGAGATGACATCCGCAGAATGTGCATGTCTAAATGTGTTAGTATCGAATGTGTTTTTCCTTTTGTAATATGCACATTAAATCAAATTAAAACATGCATGTGTTCAATGTGATTACATTAGTTTTAAATGTAGACATTAATTATACACTTTTATGAAGTGAAGTTCACAATAAGATCCAAATCCATTCTCAAATAATATTAAGATAAAACGGAATTTGTATTTTAAAAAGTTATTTATTTTAATTGTTACTATGTTTAACATTATGAATTGTGAAAAAAATATGATGAACTATTAAAAAAAATAACATTCAATACCAAATTGAATATTATATATCAACACCACGATAGGATAATAATTGAATATTATATATCAACACCACGATATGATAATAATGAAAAATAATTATAATTAAGGAATATATATATATACTTATTAGTTATATTTTATATTTTTTTTTTTTGTTCTGGAGCCTTCATGCACATCTTGCCATCGAAACCAGAAATCTTTGGTTCAAATATCTTAAGGTAGAACCAAGCCTCACGAACAAGTTGATGATAATGAATATTTTTAGCAATTTGTTAAACAATTTCAAATTGTCTTTCAAGGATTATTCATACATGTATCTTTTATAGTAGATATCCTAGTTAATATAGGACAATCATGTGGCAACAACATGATGATGATGTAAACTGAATTCGGTCTTAAGTAGAAATTTAGCAGGAGTAGTGTGTATACTCTCATGGAAATTGAGACAGTTCCTTCAACCAATGGCTCCACAAAAAAGAGAAGGACTCTCTAGTGTTGGTTTAGAAGTATTTGTTTTCAGCCATGTTTATACCTCATGAAGACTTTACACCCTGAAAGAATGTACACTTCTCCATGTGGGGGAGTGCAAGGGGGGCTTGCACCTCCTGGTGGGTCATGGGGGAAAGCGGGGGGTGGGAGGGGTTCAAGGGACTGCTTAGGAAAAATTGTCTTGTAAATGTATATTGTAATTTCATAGTAAATTTGGACCGTTCATCATAAGGTAGTAGATATGAAGGTAGAAGTTATGTTAAGGTTTTTTCCTTAGAAGGAAACTCTCTTTTATGAGGGAAATGTATTGAGGCTATGTATTATTGTGAATATTGTATTTTAATAGAGGAGACTGTGAGAGAAAGAAGAAGAAGTTACATCCGATGTGTTGTAGGTTGTATCCCTCCATTTGTTGGATAATAATAAAGGAAGAACCTGACAATTTCTAATAAAAATCTTTTAACACCTTAAATATTCACCTACATGGAAAAATATGATAATGATATTTCAAAATGTGCATGGGATTCTTGTTATCTCTTCAAAAATCTTTTAACACCTCAAATGTTCACCTACATGGAAGAAGATGATAGTGGTATTTGGAAATGTGCATGGGATTCTTGTTATCTCTTCATTATAAGCTTCATTATAAGCTTGTACTCAAAAAGCAGTCCTATTATCTTAGATACAATTTTACTCTTTTCAATAATTTAATTTTAATGCATAATACTTATTGATTTAAGTATTTATTAGAAAATTTTTAATTATTGAAAAATAACAATTTTTAAAAAATATAAATATAATTAATAAAAAATATTTTTTTTTCATTATTAAATAAAAATAAAAATATAATTAATAAAAATAAAAAAAACAAAAAAAATATTATTATTAAACAAAAATATATGTGAAAAAAAGTATTAACTTATCTAATTACAACACAATTACAAACTTTTTAATAGAATTTTTTTCTTACTTCAACACAACTCCAAACTAAAAAAATCTTAATTTATCTAAATATAATACAATTACAAACATTTTAATATAACTTTTTTTACTTCAACATAACTCCAAAGTTTTCAGTTAAAAATATTTAAAAAATGGAAATTACTAATATAATATTATAATATTAGTATCTAAATTTCATTATAATAACACTTTAATATATTGTGAAAGTGAATATTTTATATATGTGAAAGAGAATACAAACCAAAAAATCTTACTAAATAAAAACTACTATATTTTAAAACAAAACAAAATAAAAATACTAATATTTAAATATATTATTTTGATAATTATAATTTTTTTAAATAATGTATTTATAATTAAATATATTTTAATAAATAATTAAAATATTTTTTTTAAATAATGTATATAATTAAATTCATTTTAATAAATAATTAAAATATAATAATCTTGTAAAATAATTTATTCAAAATATAATAATATTAATAATTTATTAATTAAATATTATATTTTAAAAATACTAAATTTAAAATATTTCAATATTTTCAATTATAATTCTACATATAAAATAGTTAAATGAATGTAATCTAATCGATATAATAATATTAATGAATTTATTAATTATATATTATTTTTTAAAAATACTAAATTGAAAATATTTAAATAATTTCAATTAATTTTTAATTATATTTCTACATATAAAATAGTTAAATGAGTGTAACCCCAATGTTAGTTTAATGAATGTAACCCAATTGTTGTAAACTTGAGTTTTACCTTTTTTATTTTCATTCAATTCTTAATTATTTTTAATAAATAGATTTTAATAAATTATATATTTCCATTTATTTCTTAATTATTTTTAATAAAGAGATTTTAATAAATTATATATACTTTGTTTAAAAATGATTAATATACTATTAAAAAATCTAAATATAAAATATAAAATTATTTTAAAATAGTAAATTTATTTTTATTTTAAAATAGTTAAAAATGTATTTACCTAAAGTATAATTGGAATTTTAAAAAATTTGTAATGAGTGGTTATCAAAATAGTTTAAAACCCACTCCCACAAATAAATCATAATTAATATTTTGAGGTTTCTGTAATGGAAGTAGTTATCAGAAATGCTCTTCCCCAACATTATTGAAAGCAATAATTATCCAAAGTCATTTTCACAAATAAGAAATAGTTATATATTTTAGGCTCATCACATCCTAGTAAATTTAAATTCTGTTGAGCTTGCATTGTTTAATGGGGTTAGGTATAGTAGTAGTTTAAACATTCTACATTTTGGTTTTTTTTTTGGAATAGTTTTGGGTGATATTTGCTTAAAATTAGATGATAAATTGTTGGATCTGTATATTTGAGTGTTTATCACTATATAGTCCCAGTGACTTAGTGGTTTTTCAGCAGGTTGAATCCATTCCTACATTCAAAAATGCAATTTAAAGAACAAAAAATTGGGTTTTCATGCACATGTAAGTCTCAATCAAAAAATGACAAAACTTAAAACAGTTAAACAATCCCTTAGAGTATATACACTTTAGTAAACTTTAAATCAAATAGTTGAATCAAAAAAATCCCTTATCCTACAAACAAGAAGTTTCATATACTAATTTGAAACCTGACTTGGCATAAATTATGTATATCTTTACTTTATTTAAAAATGTTAGACAAAAATTTCTAAGATAGAAGGACTTTAGTAGATACTTTTATCCTATGGCAATAGGTTACATATGGCAATAGGTTACATAAGGATTTGGAGAAAAAAAGATGACTTTCAGTTATTTCTGCTAAATTTATTTTAAATTGTGATGGCCTGCCCATTGATACTTTGATTGAGATGGAAGCTTTATTAATTATTTCAATATTAGACAGAATCCACGTAATAATAAAATGCATGTAATGGTATGTTGACCTATCAAAATACATAATATTAGACAGAGTCCACGTAATAAAATACATATGAAATGGGGAAAATACCAAATCAAAATACTGCACAGTTATTGTTGCTTTATAGGGACGAGTAACATAGAAGCATCAAAACTTTTAACTAACTTGGAATCTGCAAAGGCCATCAGCTATGCATGGCTGTAATTGGTTCAGCTATGCATGGCTGTAATTGGTTGAACTAGACATATTGATTATAATTAGCTCACAATGACAGTAACAACTGACTCGAAATATTCAAAGGCCATTACCTAAACATGACTATAATTAGTTGAACTAGACATCATGACTATAATTGGTTCAACTTGACATTATTTTAATATATGAATGGAAGTCATAATTTTCTATTCCTCTTCTATTCTTGATTGTCCAATTGTGGGGTTGATACTTCACATGGGCTATGTACTTTCCGTAGCTTTTTTAATCAAGTTCCCTGTCCAAGTCTACCGAAATCTTAAAGTTCACAGAACGGTGTGGATCTCCATAAATGAATAAAATTATACACGATTTAGGGTTTCCATGGGCCACCCTAATGAATAAATAAATAAATAAATCCCCCCTCCAATGGTTTTGTATAGACATGGCCACCCACAGGAATATACGGTAATTCTTTGATGTTTCGAGTTTGAAGGATACCGAGTTCTCGTATCAATCCCAGTCGTCCGAACCACAGTCGGCCATTGTCGACCTTCCTAACCATAGTAAGAACGCGGATTCAGCAAAACCAGAAGGAACGCGGATTCAACAAAACGAGAAGCCATGGGGCGGGGGAAAGTTCAGATAAAGAAAATTGAGAATACTACAAGCCGGCAGGTTACATTCTGTAAGCGGAAGAATGGATTGCTGAAAAAAGCTTATGAGCTATCTCTGCTGTGCGATGCAGAAGTGGCTCTCCTCATCTTCTCCAGCAGCGGGAGACTCTACGAATTTGCAAATAAGAGGTGCGTATTCGACTCTCTCATGGACAGTTGCAGCCTGCAGGGTGGCTTGTAGTTTTCCAGACCGTGAATTAATGCAACAACAGCATTACGAAATATCACAATTAGAAAATGAATCTGAAAATTCTCTATCCAAATTCGTAAATATAATCAAAATTCGGAAT
>ML778434.1:752298-805919 GCA_009831015.1 Picea engelmannii | reverse complement strand
TTATTTTCTCTATCTTTATCCAAGATTCACGAGAGATACTACAACCCAAGACTTCACATCCATAAATAATAACAGGTGTAACAAGATTCTCAAAGAGGAGTTTCTTCTTATCCCAACTCCAAAGATCAGTTGATTTACAATTGTTTTCAAGCCCATAATAAGCTTTCCATCCCCCAATAATCCTTTTCTCAAAGCTATAATTCCAATTAAGCTTGTGGTGAATATAAATTCCAAGATATTTGTATGAAGTCAATTCCTCCAAGTTGTTGTTTTCATATACAAAGGTATCATAAGGGATCTTATTGGATTTAATAATCACGACCTTAGTCTTATCAGTATTAGCAGTCATACCCATATTGGAGAAAAAATCCTTGAGGATTCTTAGTTGGTTTACAAGATCACGGGGAATCCTTTCCATAAGAACGATATCATTGGCATAAAGAAGAATATTTATGACTATACCAGTGAGAGTAGGGCCGATACAACCTTCTTTTTCCAAGCAATCTTCTAACTTGTTAATGTATATGCCAAAAAGGATAGGGGACAAGGGACAACCTTGTTTGACTTCGATATTGCAGTTAATCTCTTTTGACCAACCCTCAATGTTTTTAAACTTATCAATAATGTTCTCATACATCCTTATTTCAACAACCCTCAACTTGATAGACACTTTTATCTCTTCTAACCTATTCCAAAGGTTTTTCCTAGGAACCATGTCAAAAGATTTTCTAAAGTCAACAAAACAACAAAAAATATTGGTTTTAGTATTACAGAACTCCTCTACAATGATCCTGAAGGTAACAACATGGTCCACAGTTGAATGATATCTCCTAAACTCAGCTCCGCCTTTATCTCTTTTACCATGACTTTCTAGCCAAAGGATAATCTTCTTTTCCAAAATAATTCCATAAAGCTTGGCTAAAATTGGGCTAATCATAATGGTCCTATAATTAGAGGGAATGTTTATATCCCAATTTTTAAAAATAAGAACAATGAGGCTTTGCATCCAGGGTTTAGGGAAGCCCTTCTTGACTGCTAAAATGAAGAGCCTGTTTATGTGAGGGATAAGGATTGGCCCTCCAATTTTAAAAGTTTCATCTTGGTAGCCTTCAATGTCCTTAGCTTTCCCATTTGCAAGCCGCTTAACCCCAAACTCTATGTCATCTAAAGAAAAAACTATTCCTTTGTAGGGACAATAGGAATGGTGTCCATGGCATTAGGGAACTCGTAAAGAATTTTAAGGCAGGAATTCCAGTCCCTTAAGGGAATCCAATTATTTTCTTTAGTATTGCGGTTTATAATTTGTCTCCAGAACTTCTTAGGATCCAACTTATATAGTTGTGAGAGTTTCTCTTGCATTTTATTGATATAGTGTTTTTTTTTTCCTTTTAATTAGGGATTTGTACGTATTGATATTATTGAGTTTTAAGGACTCATTAGAAGCATCCCTAATGGATTTCTAGAAATTTTACATTCTTTATCATACCAAGGGTTGGTTGTTCTATTATTCTTTTTATAGGACACCTCGAAAGAGAACTTGTTAATAGAAGTGGAAAGGGTTGTTGTAAAATTATGATAGAGTTCTTCAATGTTGTCCTTACAAGTTTGGAGATTTAATTTAGTATTTAAATCCTTTAAGAAAATGTCAAATTTACTTTTGTCAAAGCGCAAATTCCTTTGATTTTCAGGATTATCTTCATTGCTACTCCTATGCATGGAAAATTTTAGAGTTAGGGTTAAAGGTTTATGATCAGAGTCAGGCTCATGGTAATTTAAAAGGTCAAAAGTTTTTATTTGGTTGGAAACGAGGATATGATATATCACATAATCTACAACACTACTACCTAGCCCATGAATATGAGTCATCTAGTTGGAGTTTGGCCACTTCATTACTCCATTGCAAATTATTAGGTCTTGAGAGATGTATAGCTTGATCAACTTAGTACCAAACAAATTCTCAATTAGGTCTTTAGAGCTTCTTTTGTAGCTATTAGATAAAACAAGGTCATCATCTAGCCATAAAGGATTATGGTTGGAATCAATACTTAAAAGAGTAGCTTGTTTAGTTGCAGTCCTAGGATTAAAGTCTCCTATAAGGAGGATATTATCTTCATTAATCAAACTATAAATATCTTGTTCTAAATTATTATAGGGAAAATTGTTATCTAGATTATTTTTCTTATAAAAAATAGAATTAATAGGTGCAAAATAACAAATTTCTATATGCATAGTCTTAGCATTGGTGTCTGAAATTTCTATCCAAATGTATTGATTGAGAGGGTCAATATTATGAAGTTGAATGTGAGGAGAAATTATCTTTCTAATATAACAAGCTATGCCTCCTATCCCTCTACGGTGGGATTTTTTGTTCCATGTCGACCACACGACAAATCCTTCTATGTTAGGGACCTTAGACTCCTCATGCTCCCAAGTTTCAACTAGACAGATAATATCAATATCACTCGGGATCCAACTTATCATAGGACCTTTTTTCCATGGAAAGCCATGACAGTTCCAAAAATGGATCTCGAGTGTCCCAAATTCCTATTTATTATTATCCTTCTGGTCTCTATCCCTAACAATAGCTTTTTGATTCCCTGGATGGGGTGCCACCTAGAGCAGCCGAGCCATGTGGTATTGAGCTAGGTGGGGCCTTAAATACATGCCACCGGCTCCCATCCCCTCACCATTAAGGATGGGAGAAATTCAGAGCAGCCAGGATGATGGGCCATGTCCTCCCACGCAAGTGAAGAGGATGGATCCTAATTCAAAAACACATTGTTCTTGACACTATATTTGTCTCCATAAGAAAATAAAGGAAATGCATACAGAATGTCTCCAATCAATGGAAAGCAATGACTTTGGCTTTTCAAGTGCTTGGAAACTTCTTAGCATGGAAAGTTGACAATGGTTTACAAGTCAAAATTGGAAATGGTTTACAAGTCAGAGTTGGTGCAGATGTAATCATGGACTATTATAGAAGAGTGTTTATCTTTGAAGAATTGATTCAATACTTTTTTAGTATTGGTAAAGATACTCTAAACCTTATGGCAATGCTAGCCTGTACCACCATTTGGTCTCAAAGATGTTGTTGAACTAAATTTGGCTCGAGAGTGGGCTTTGGAATGGAATAAATTTATAGATTATCTTCACATAGCTCACATTAGAATCACTTGATTGGAAGATGAACTCATTTGGAAGATGAATATGGTAGGAGGTAATTATATTGCTAAGTTGGGTTATGAAGCTTTATTTGGTACCACGAACAAGGTGGAACCTGGTATTTGTCTCGTGTGCATGAACAATGATGAAACCACTTACCATCTCTTTTTTACTTGTTCAAACTCACAACAAGTGTGGAATGAAATAGAATGTCATTTAGGTCTTTCAAACTTATGGATTCAAGATTCTATATTACTTGTTCAAACTCACAACAAGTGTGGAATGAAATACAATGTCATTTGGGTCTTTTAAACTTATGGATTCAAGATTGAATGAAATAGAATGTCATTTGGGTCTTTCAAACTTATGGGTTCAAGATTCTATATTACTTGTTCAAACTCACAACAAGTGTGGAATGAAATTAAATGTCATTTAGGTCTTTCAAACTTATGGATTCAATATTCTATAGAAGAATGTTTTGTAGTAGAATTTGGGTCTTTCAAACTTATGTATTCAAGATTCTATAGAATAATGTTTTGTAGTTTAGTTTATCAATAGAAAGGTGAAGCACTTGAGAGCACTTCCTTATTTCTCATCTTGTTTGAAGATAAGTGTCCCATAGTACTTTTTTTTACGAGATTCACTCACTTAATAAACCTATAAGGATAGTGGGTGAACCAAGGATTGGCAAGTCCTTTCCATCAAGTTTTTAGGATGGTGCGTGTAATGATTTGTTAAGTTGTTGTGGTTTTCTCTTGCATGACACTTACTAGAACTACTTTCATTCTATGGAAAATGTTGGGAGGGAAAAAATAACCTCAACCTGTTTATGACACTTTTCCTATTTCTAAAGTTTGTTCATCATACTCAAGCTTTTGTTTGATCAGCTTTGGGATGCTTCTAGTCTCTTCACTGGGACAAACTAGATGTTTCTAGTCTCTTCACTCGGATTGATTTCACACATGTATTCAGAGAGATGAACCAAACAATTCAAAAGATGGCCTTCACTTACGTGAGAATCATTACTTGTTATAGGAATTTATTGGTGGAAGAGTAGAGATTTGTAGTCAACATTTGATACATGATCTTTAAAGTAACATGTTAGTTTAGACATGAGAACTTTATCATGTTATAACACTTTTGGTATGAAGAGTATTATGATTTATAGATGAATTTGAAGATCTAATTTGATTTGATGTTTCATGTTTTTCTATTAAGAAGAATAATATTAATAATACTTATGCACATAAGGATTGTATTTATTTTCATCTCAAATATAAATATGATTTTAAGTATGATTTTTTTCTTGATTTTTTTTTTATCCAACCTATTAAACTAAATTAATTGTGTGATCCCATGGCCTTAGATTGCATCCTTTAGTAGTCTCATCACTTTGATTCGATGGTATACGCAATTACATGGATTAATTCGTTCCCATATAGTGATTTGTCTCAAATAAAGATACTTATAAACTTAAGTAAAACAGTTGATAGTGATATGTATGTAATAAAGATATACTAACTAAATTCATAAATAAGTTCTGTTAGAGAAAGTGAGGGTAATGTGCTTACCTAGATTACAACTATTCTATACAGATAGATCAATTAAATTTCAAAAATTCATAATTAAGTTGGGTTGAGAAAATTTTGATGGAAATGTAAAGACACTTTTTATATGTTATTTTTTTTAAATAGTAGTTAATTGTTTTATATTTTTTAGATTTATATATAATTAGAATTAGTCAAATCATAATCAAAATTAATAATTAATAAATAATAAATATATGATCAAAATAAATTTAAAATAAAAAAAGATAAAATATTTTAAATCTAATTACTCTATTTGTTTAAATCAACTCTTTTATATTCTTTTGTATTGAATAATCAATTTTTAAATATATTAAATTTTAATTAGATTTATTTTTTATATTTGAAAGGTTATGAAATGCAATTTTATTTATAAGTAAAATGCAATTTCACCCCTAACAAAATATATCCAAAAATTAACACTTAGACAACACTTCCGTTTTTTTTTCCCTAGTACATTATTAAGTTGACTTCCACCACAGTGATGAGTACCAATGATCAAGAAAGTGTGGTATGTTAGAATATTGAGTGTGGTATGTTAGAATATTGTAATTGCTTAGACTAGAGGAGTTGTGTTGTGAGTCTTTCAGCTGTGTTGTTAGTTATTTATCTAGTTTTTTTGGACATTACACTTAGACATATTTTTTCACATTAACATTTTTAGAAGATTATTGTAGAATATTCTCTTATATCTTATTTGTGAAACAACTGTATTGTTAGTTATTTATCTAGTTTTTCTGGACATTACACTTAGACATATCTTTTCACATAGACATTTTTAGAAGACTATTCTAGAATATTCTCTTATATCTTATTTGTGAAACAGCTGTATTGTTAGTTATTTATCTAGTTTTTCTGGACATTACACTTAGACATATCTTTTCACATAGACATTTTTAGAAGACTATTCTAGAATATTCTCTTATATCTTATTTGTGAAACAATACAAGCATAAAATTGATGAGTTGTAAATGTATTCTTATGTTAGTTGATGAAATAGTAATGAAATAGTAAATCTCCCTACCTCTTTCCATCATGGTAGCCTAATGGAAACCAGAAAGTTGCACTAAAATTGATGAGTTGCAAATGTATTCTTATGTTAGTTGATGAAATAGTAAATCTCCCTGCCTCTTTCCATCATGGTAGCCTAATGGAAACCAGAAAGTTGCACAAACCTTGAAGATGACAAGGTAAAGCTAGAGAAACCTTGAAGATGACAAGGTAGTTTAATTTTCTATGTTGATCCAAACGCTAAGGTTTGTATGGAATAAGTATCCGAAGAGGAGCTTTGCCACTGCTTATGTCTCTGCAGTTTGGAACCACAAAGGAAGAGCTGAGATTATGTGAGACTGAGAGGCAATTAATGCCCCAAAGTAAACTTTGTCTGCTCTAACTTGCCAAGCAAGTTGGTTGGGGCTTGCATAAACTTGTAAGCTGGATTAGACTCTAACCAAATGTTGGTATTTTTGAGGACTATGTCTAACATGCATATGTACCAGAGAAGCACAAAAACCTAGAAGATAAAGACTACAAAGTGCATAATGATTTTCCTATTTACAGCTGCTACATATGCAGTCGATGAGAAGCCCAACAGTCCTTGACGATATGAGTAGGAAGTGTTTAGAATCGGTTATAGCTCGCACTCAAAATATATGCTTAGTGATCCCTGCATAGTGATCCCTGCATGAAGTGTGAGTGAATAATAAACGCCGATGTCATCTTTGATGAATGATACAGTACTTATAATTCAATGAAAGATATTATTCATGTGGAACAGAGTGAATTTGTCACTGTAATATTAAGGCTTGAAATTACTATGAACTCCAGTTATGAACACCAGATTCGACAACGACCACAAGCTAGAGTGAACTTCAATAACAATTGAGAATGTCAAACCCACGCCTTTCGAATTCGAAATGTTAACTTTGAATCAAAAGAAGCCAGTGAAGCATCATTTTGATTGGCACTGAAGAATCGATTCAACCCAAATCCCGAATAAGAGGCACTTGATTCCAATGAAATCTGTGTTAGATTTTGAGCAAATAAAAGTAAAATGGAACGTGGGACTTAGCATACCCAATGTGCGTAATAGTTGTTGAATATCAATAAACATCAAAATTAGACACTCACAGATCTTCCACCAGGAAGGAAGGTAGTTGGATGCAGTTGGGTATTAGGCAGTCCTATAAAGCAGATGAATTAATAGACCGATCCAAATTTAGGTTAGTTGAAAAGGGTACACCCAACTAGATGAAAGTACTGTAGATTATTTAAAACAGCTTTCCACACTTTCATGTGCATTAACAGATTTGAAAGCATTCATTTTTCGTAGCACTAACTGTTAGGGAAAAAAACAGAGCGTAGGTAACCAGAAAAAAAACCATTTGCTTTACAATTTCAAGATTTAATTTACAAGATCTATGGGTATGACCTGTATATAGCAGTTGTAACTTTGCCATTCCGAATTTTGATTATATTTACGAATTTGGATAGAGAATTTTCAGATTCATTTTCTAATTGTGATATTTCGTAATGCTGTTGTTGCATTAATTCACGGTCTGGAAAACTACAAGCCACCCTGCAGGCTGCAACTGTCCATGGGAGAGTAGAATACGCACCTCTTATTTGCAAATTCGTAGAGTCTCCCGCTGCTGGAGAAGATGAGGAGAGCCACTTCTGCATCGCACAGCAGAGATAACTCATAAGCTTTTTTCAGCCATCCATTCTTCCGCTTACAGAATGTAACCTGCCGGCTTGTAGTATTCTCAATTTTCTTTATCTGAACTTTCCCCCGCCCCATGGCTTCAAGTTTTGTTGAATCCGCGTTCCTTCTGGTTTTGCTGAATCCACGTTCTTACTATGGTTAGGAAGGTCGACAATGGCCGACTGTGGTTCGGACGACTGGGGTTGATACGAGAACTCGGTATTCTTCAAACTCAAAACATCAAAGAATTACCGTATATTCCTGTGGGTGGCCATGTCTATACAAAACCATTGGAGGGGGGATTTTTTTATTTATTTTTTCATTAGGGTGGCCCATGGAAACCCTAAATCGTGTATAATTTTATTCATTGATGGAGATCCACACCGTTCTGTGAACTTTAAGATTTCGGTAGACTTGGACAGGGAACTTGATTAAAAAAGCTACGGAAAGTACATAGCCCATGTGAAGTATCAACCCCACAATTGGACAATCAAGAATAGAAGAGGAATATAAAATTATGACTTCCATTCATCTATTAAAATAATGTCAAGTTGAACCAATTATAGTCATGATGTCTAGTTCAACTAATTATAGTCATGTTTAGGTAATGGCCTTCGAATATTTCGAGTCAGTTGTTACTGTCATTGTGAGCTAATTATAATCAATATGTCTAGTTCAACCAATTACAGCCATGCATAGCTGATGGCCTTTGCAGATTCCAAGTTAGTTAAAAGTTTTGATGCTTCTATGTTACTCGTCCCTATAAAGCAACAATAACTGTGCAGTATTTTGATTTGGTATTTTCCCCATTTCATATGTATTTTATTACGTGGACTCTGTCTGATATTATGTATTTTGATAGGTCAACATACCATTACATGCATTTTATTATTACGTGGATTCTGTCTAATATTGAAATAATTAATAAAGCTTCCATCTCAATGAAAGTATCAATGGGCAGACCATCACAATTTAAAATAAATTTAGCAGAAATAACTGAAAGTCATCTTTTTTTTCTCAAAATCCTTATGTAACTTATTGCTATAGGATAAAAGTATCTACTAAAGTCCTTCTATCCTAGAAATCTTTGTCTAACATTTTTAAATAAAATAAAGATATACATAATTTATGTCAAGTCAGGTTTCAAATTAGTATATGAAACCTCTTGTTTGTAGGATAAGGGATTTTTTTGGTTCAATTATTTGATTTAAAGTTTACTAAAGTGTATATACTCTAAGGGGTTGTCTGACTGTTTTAAGTTTTGTCATTTTTTGCATGAAAATCCAATTTTTTGTTCTTTAAATTGTATTTTTGAATGTAGGAATGGATTCAACCTGCTGAAAAACCACTAAGTCACTGGGACTATATAGTGATAAACACTCAAATATACAGCTCCAACAATTTATCACCTAATTTTAAGCAAATATCACCCAAAACTATTCCAAAAAAAAAATAAAAATGTAGAATGTTTAAACTACTACTATACCTAACCCCATTAAACAATGCAAGCTCAACAGAATTTAAATTTACTAGGATGTGATGAGCCTAAAATATATAACTATTGCTTATTTGTGAAAATGACTTTGGATAATTATTGTTTTCAATAATGTTGGGAAAGAGCATTTCTGATAACTACTTCCATTACAGAAACCTCAAAATATTAATTATGATTTATTTGTGGGAGTGGGTTTTAAACTATTTTGATAACCACTCATTACAAAATTTTTAAAATTCTAATTATACTTTAGGTAAATACATTTTTAACTATTTTAAAATAAAAATAAATTTACTATTTTAAAATAATTTTATATTTTATATTTATATTTTTTAATAGTATATTAATAATTTTTAAACAAAGTATATATAATTTATTAAAATCTCTTTATTAAAAATAATTAAAAAATAAATGGAAATATATAATTTATTAAAATCTATTTATTAAAAATAATTAAGAATTGAATGAAAATAAAAAAGGTAAAACTCAAGTTTACAACAATTGGGTTACATTCATGAAACTAACATTGGGGTTACACTCATTTAACTATTTTAACTATTTTATATGTAGAAATATAATTAAAAATTAATTGAAACTATTTAAATATTTTCAATTTAGTATTTTTAAAAAATAATATATAATTAATAAATTCATTAATATTATTATATCGATTAGATTACATTCATTTAACTATTTTATATGTAAAATTATAATTGAAAATATTGAAATATTTTAAATTTAGTATTTTTAAAATATAACATTTAATTAATAAATTATTAATATTATTATATTTTGAATAAATTATTTTACAAGATTATTTTATTTTAATTATTTATTAAAATGTATTTAATTATATACATTATTTAAAAAAATTATTTTAATTATTTATTAAAATATATTTAATTATAAATATATTATTTAAAAAAAATTATAATTATCAAAATAACATATTTAATTATTAGTAAATTTTTAGTTTGTTTTGTTTTAAAATATAGCAGTTTTTATTTAATAAGATTTTTTGGTTTGTATTCTCTTTCACATATATAAAATATTCACTTTCACAATATATTAAAGTGTTAGAAAGAAATTTAGATACTAATATTCAAATATTAGTAATTTCCATTTTTTAAATATTTTTAACTGAAAACTTTGGAATTATGTTGAAGTAAAAAAAATTATATTAAAATGTTTGTAATTGTGTTATAATTAGATAAATTAAGATTTTTTTAGTTTGAAGTTGTGTTGAAGTAAGAAAAAAATTCTATTAAAAAGTTTGTAATTGTGTTGTAATTAGATAAGTTAATATCTTTTTTCATATATATTTTTGTTTAATATTTTTGTTTATTTATTTATTAATTATGTTTATATTTTTATTTAATAATGAAAACAAATTATTTTTTATTAATTATATTTATATTAATTATATTTTTTATTAATTATATTTATATTTTTCAATATTTTAGTTAATTAAATTTTTTCTAATAAATACTTAAATCAATAAGTATTATGCATTAAAATTAAATTATTGAAAAGAGTAAAATTGCGTCTAAGATAATAAGATTGCTTTTTGAGTACAAGTTTACAATGAAGAGATAACAAGAATCCCATGCACATTTCCAAATATCACTATCATCTTCTTCCATGTAGGTGAACATTTGAGGTGTTAAAAGATTTTTGAAGAGATAACAAGAATCCCATGTACATTTCGAAATATCACTATCATCTTTTTTCATATAGGTGAACATTTAAGGTGTTAAAAGATTTTTATTAGAAATTGTCAGGTCCTTCCTTTATTATTATCCAACAAATGAAGGGATACAACCTACAACACACAGGATGCAACTTCCTCTTCTTTCTCTCACAGTCTCCTCTATCAGAATACAATATTCACAATAATACATAGCCTCAATACATTTCCCTCATAAAAGAGAGTTTCCTTCCAGGGAAAAAACCCTAACATAACTTCTACTGTCATATCTACTACCTTATAATGAATGGTCCAAATTTACTATGAAATTACAATATACATTTACAAGACAATTTTTCCTTCAAAGGTTTTTCCCTCGGAACACTGGAGGGTCCTTCTCTTCTTTGTAGAGCCACTAGTTGAAGGAACTGTGTCAATTTCCATGGGAGTCGATGCACACTACTCCTGCTAAATTTCTACTTAAGACCAAATTGAGTTTACATCATCATCATGTTGTTGCCACATGTGTGCATAATCCTTGAAAGACAATTTGAAGTTGTTGGACAAATTGCTAAAAATATTCATTATCATCAACCTGTTAGTGAGGCTTGGTTCTACCTCAAGATATTTGAATTAAAATTTTTGGCAAGATGTGCATGAAGGATCTAGAACAAAAAAATAAAATAAAAAATATAATTAATAAATATATATTTTTTCCTTAATTATAATTATTTTTCATTATTATCCTCTCGTGATGTTGATATATAGTATTCAATTTGGTAGTGAATGTTATTATTTTTTATAGTTCATTATAATTTTTTCACAATTCATAATGTTATCATAATGTTGGTGTTGATATATAGTATTCAATTTGGTATTGAATGTTATTATTTTTTATAGTTCATTATAATTTTTTCACAATTCATAATGTTATCATAATAATGTTATCATAATGTTAAACATAGTAACAATTAAAATAAATAACTTTTTAAAATACAAATTCCGTTTTATCTTCAATATTATTTGAGAATAGATTTGGATCTTATTGTGAACTTCACTTCATAAAAGTGTATAATTAATGTTTACATTTAAAACTAATGTAATCACATTGAACACATGCATGTTCTAATTTGATTTAATGTGCATACTAGAAAAGGAAAAACACATCCAATACTAACTCATTTAGACATGCACATTCTGCGGATGTCATCTCGCCACCCTCACCCCTCCAAAATCCAATGCTTCTCTCATGCCTAAGAACCAATGCCTATCAAAACATTTTCGATTTAGGTCCATTTTCAATTTCTTCGATGTTAATATTCATATTCAAATAATTTAAGAAGCTAAACTTGTGGGATTTGCGCTTGTTAGTTTTTAGCCTCCGTTTTGTGAAATTGCATTCATGTATTTTTATTTTAGGAATCATTTGACTTTAGAATGATACATTTTCTAAAACTAATTCATAAATAGTTAATATCACTAATAGTTAATATCACTTACTTTTTGTGAAATTGCATTCATGTATTTTTATTTTAGGAATCATTTGATTTTAGAATGATACATTTTCTAAAACTAATTCATAAATAGTTAATATCACTAATAGTTAATATCACTGACTTAATATTGAGTGGTGGAAGTGGGCATTTATGGGTTTCATAAGATTTTATAAAACTAAGACATCACTTGGTCTCTCATACAATACTACATTTGAGCATGGTTATAATGTTCAAGGTATTGTTTCTGGGAAATTGAATGAGACTTGGAGGTTATGAGGTAAAATTTACTAGTTCTTGTAAAAAAATTGTAATTATATTCATTGTAGAGGTTATTTACTTATTTTTTTTAGAAGTTTTTCATTATGTTCAGTGTTGATTTTTAATGTTTAGTGGGGAACAATCCAAGAGAATATATTAGGGATTTTCTGTAGCTTTGTAGCTTAGGTATACAACAATTGATTATATCATGAGAAATTTTAAGATATTAAGAATGTTTTCATTCTGATTTTTGAGAAAGCTAATACATAACTTCTTTGATTATCCTTTCATTGGAGTATGTGAGGTGTATACCATGATCTTGTAGAACTACCACTCATTTGTGTGTCTTTAGTACATTTATATATGTTTTTTTTTATAGTTATTTTAGTTTCATTTGACTATATAATGCAAAACTTGTGAAATTGTGAAAGTGCACTATCTACTGTTTTTGAGAAAGTTGAATGGAATTTGTGTATTGTGAGGTGTCTTTTGTGATTATCCTATCATTAGAGTGTGTGCGGTATATATACTGTGATCTTCTTTAGCTGATAGGAATTTATATGTATTTACTTCATGTATTGTGATGTAACTTTTGTTATTTTCCTTTCATTGGAGAGTATGAGGTTGTGTTTATATGTATGTGATAATTGAGGAATATGCTATAGAAAACAAGAGAATCAAAGATACATGAAACAAAAAAAAGGGTGAACACTTTTGAAATTATGCTAGGAAATTATTTATTTGATGTATTTCAGGTCCTATTGCATTTTCAATATTCCTCCATTAAATTGGGATTAATATATAATTTCTTAATTTATTTAAATGATAATAATGAAAAGACTTTGGAATCATATCAATACAAACTAGGATCTAATTTTTTGTATAAATTATATAAGATCCATAACATTAACATATATCTTTGTATACTTTTTATATAAGATGGTTGGCTAAGTGATTAAACATACTCATTGAAATTTAGTCACTAACAAAGAAAACAAAATATACTAAGATATTTGTTTTTTAATACAAATACACAGATATAATCTTGAGATTTAAAATTATTATTTCTCACCATTAATAAAAAAATAAATAAACTAAACAAGTACAACAACATTAATAAGAAAATAAAGATAGTTGATGCAATCCAACACATTACTTGAAGTAATAAAAATAAAATGTTGCACATTAATTAAAATATAAAGTTAGTAGATGCATTTATGAAATAAAATGTTTTGTGTTTAAGTGACTATGAAAACATAACTAAAATTATTATTTTATAAAAAGCTTCATAAAAAATTTAAATTACTAATAATTTATAACTAAAATTATTATTTTATAAAAAGCTTCATAAAAAATTTAAATTACTAATAATTTATTATTTATAAATAAAGATATTACTATTAAACTATTATAAATAAAAATAGTTAAAGTAATCTAACATACTAGTTGAAGTAATAAAAATAAAATGTTGCAAATTAGTTGAAATAATAAAGTTAGTAAATGCATTTATAAAATAAAATGTTTTGTGTTTAAATGTTATGAAAACATAATTAAAATTATTATTTTATAAAAAACTTCATAAAAAAATTTAAATTACTAATAATCTTTAGTTTATAGATTTGAATGTTATTATATAATTTTTAGTTTATAAATTTGAATGTTATTAATATTTAATTAAAGTTAAAAATAAAAATTTAACAATTAAAAGGAAAAAAATTGATCAAAATCAAATACATAACCCATTAATAACTAAATTCAAAGAAAACAATGTAAAAAGATGGTGGGAAACATAAAATAATGTAAAAGATGGCGGGAAACATAAAATAATATTCAACGGTCGACATATAAAATGTTATGAATATAAAACTAGCACAACTGCTAACTCGCGGCTGGTGAACGCCCGAAAGAGTTACGGCCGATAAGCCAGATAATGAAATTCTAAGTGAGCCAGATAATTAAACTCTGAAGAATTCCAAAAGTTAATCATTTAAATGTGGCAATCATATGATGTTACAGTAATTTCTTAATATGATTAGGTAAATGTTAAAAAGTAAACAGGGTAACGAATGCATTTATAAATGCAAAGAAGTTATCAACTATAAATCTGATCCATTGATTTTGGAGGACGACTAAGAATATACCAGCATCTTCAATGCATAACCATCATATTAGAATTTAAGATTAAAAGATCATTAATTTTGACATAATGACATGGCGTTGAAAAAAAAACAAGCTGCTAAGAAAAAAACAAGAATGACATGGCATTGAAAAAGAAAACAGGCAGCTAAAAAATGTTATGAATATAAAATGACATGACATGAAAAAGAAAACACGCCGCTAAGAAAAAACAAGAATGACATGGCATTGAAAAGGAAACACCCAGCTAAAAAAAGAACAAAACGAGAAAACCCCAACATAGATATATAGTGGGTATAGTTACAACACAACTGAAGTCACGCATAGAAGCAAAATTTGGTTGTACATGAGAAAACATATCACTGACTACGATTACACATATGAAGATAATAAAAATATTCATTGAAGTGTTAGATAACACAATTATTTTCTAACTTTAGATTGAATAATGTTCCAATTTACGTTGAGTAATGTGTCATGAAACCACCATGTAGATTGCATTTACAATCAATGGTGACAGGATTTCATTCCATGTGGAAAAGTTATTATTGCATTTACAATCAATGGTTACAGGATTTCATTCCACGTGGAAAAGTAATTTTAATCTTTAGTTAATATGATTCAATTAATACATAGAATTTTTAAATCTTGACTCAATTAATACATAGAATTTTTAAACCTTCCGCCAATTTTCAATAAATTAAAACATCTTTTTATAAAACAAGTGCAGCAAGCTGCTTATACTTTCTCCGAAGTTAACACGAAGTACAGTTTGTTGCCATGACAAAACTAACGGCATTTACCAATGAATCGTTTAAAAAAATGTTTTTTTTTTATATATTAAAAAATAATATTTTTGATTTCTTAAGTTGAACATTAGGTTTATTGCAAATTTAATTTTCCAAAAAACTAGAAAGCGGTAATAACGCTTTGAACTTACGGACCAATGAGCCGTTTAAAAATATTTTATTTTATATATAAAAAATAATATTTGATTTACCAATGAACCGTTTAAAAAAATGCTTTATTTTATTTATTAAAAAATAATATTTTTGATTTGTTAAGTTGAACATTAAGTTTATTGCAAATTTAATTTCCCGACCAACTAGATAACGTTTTGAATTTACGGACCAATGGACCAATGAGCAGTTTAAAAATGTTTTATTTTATATATTAAAAAATAATATTTTTTATTTCTTATTTTGAACATTAGGTTTATTGTAAATTTAATTTCTCGAACAACTAGAATGCTGTAATAATGTTTTGAACTTACTCACCAATGAACCATTTAAAAATGTAAAGAGCGATCTATAAACATAAATGGGTTGTGTCAATTGGATGTAGCTTGGATGGTTGTGAGGAATGCTTGTTATCCTCTCCACCAGGGTTCAATTCTCATAATGACATGAATAAAACTCATAATGAGTATGTTGTAATGGCTTCAAGCCTATATGTATTGGAAAATTGCATTTGATTCAAAATTACACTGGGTTACTATATGATAAGTGAGAATTATGATCATATAAAACAATTTAGTATCATTAAATTTGTGTTACAATTTAAATACATAATATTTATTATTAAAAAAATCTCATAAAAAATTAAATTTTAAAATATAAATATTTTCCATAGCATAATAACATAGTACCTTCATTATTACAATATCTTCATATTAAATATATTTTAATCCTCATTATTGCAATATCTTTTTTCATCAAAATTGATATTAAATATCCTCTAACCTCATTATTACAATATCTTCTTCCATCAAAATTAATACTAAATATCCTCTAATTAGTACAATGTCAATATTAAATATCCTTTAATTAGTACAATGCCAATAGCTTATTGATTATTAAGTTTTTCAAAATTAAAAGTAAATGAAATAAAAAACATTAATTTAAAAGTATAAAATTTTTAATGAAAAGAAAGATGCAAAGTTTTGGACTTCCTTTATTTACTTTGTACTATCATCCATTGAGTAGAATAGTAATTACATACACACAAATACTCTGAAACAATCACAAATACATTGAGTACTAGTTAGATACACTCACAAATACATTACATGGATACTCTTAGACACTCACAAATACATTACATGGATATTGTCTAGCAGGAATTTCAAAATCAAATTTGACTAGCGAGTTTTGATGATTTTCAGGAAGAAAGTTAATTGATATGAACAATTGTCATATCGAATTTCATCCCTGTTGTCATAATATGAAGTACATAACACGAGTTTCAAAATCAAATTTGACGAGCCAATTTTGATGATTTTTAGGAAGAAAGATATGAACAATTTTCCTATCAAATTTCATCCCTGTTGTCATAATAAGTACATAAAAAGTATAGTATAAGAAGTGCACAAAAATAGATGATTTAATTAAAAGAAAAAGAGGAAATCTCTACCATAATAAGTAAAAAAAATATAGTATAAGAAGTGCACAAAAATATATGATTTACTTAAAAGACAAAGAGGAAAGCTCTGGATAATCATTTGTAACTTTCCATTGACTTCGTGGATTCTATAAATTTATCAAGTACAGGAGATCTTGGTGCCATTGCTAATATGAAGAATGCAGTGGCCCATGTTTGGCATCACTCTTTTGAGAAGACAACAATTGCATTAGGATTTGATTTGTTCGTCTTTGGGGGATGCACAAGTCGTGTATGACATGTCATAGAAAATGAGTGGGAACGATGTACATATCATACATCACAAATTCAATAAAAATTATCATGAAAACAGAGCCTCTTTGGAATTAGAATTACATTTAGACATTACTATTAAATGATAGGAATAGAATATTCACGACTTTGATCGCTCATCCTATTTCCTTGTGTAGTGGATACCATCATTATTACAAGAAGTACACCTACAATCCATACAACATGATGATCCACGTCAGTAGCCAAAATTTTCATAGGATTACAAACTACATGGTAATTCTAGCCCTTCCTCCATATACACATATATTTGCTGAAAGACAACAAATTTGCAAGAAAAGAAGATTTCATGTGCATGCCATGATATTATATGATGATTCCACTCTCACACTCACACTCATACAATCAATCGATTGTTAATGCATTGCAATAACAAGTACTCACTTCACTGATCTGAGGGGGAGATAAGCGAGACCCGAGACTTATTAGGATGTAGACGAGCCATTATATAGAGATGTAGATTAGGGTGTCGTGGCCTATTTTTTCATTTCCATCCCATTTACATTCGAGGATATCTCATCTTCTGAGATATATTTAAGGGAGAAATGTTGAGTCTATCCATAAGCCATGTTCAATTGTTTGACCAACTAAATAAAATTGGAAAATTGCTCAGGACACGCCAATGTAATGTTCAGAAGTCCATTGACCGACCTATTTAATGTGTGGATATGTTATATTAATATATGATCCACTTTTTATGCCAAATCCATCATCAACATCTGCACCAATGAAGAGTGACATTATCCACCAGTAAAATTCAAATTTAATGATAAGTTCCATTCAAAAATTATACAGAAAACACATTTATTCAAGATAAGAGTTACTTTAACATTAGAGAAATTCCGCACAGATGAAGAGAGACATTATCCACTAGTAAAATTCAAATTTAATGATAAGTTCCATTCGAACATTATAAAAAAAAAAAAAACACATTTATTCAAAATAAGAGTAACTTCAACATTAGAGAAATGTCGAACCTATGAAGAGAGACATTATCCACTAGTAAAATTCAAATTTAATGATAAGTTCCATTCGAAAATTATACAGAAAACACATTTATTCAAGATAAGAGTTACTTTAACATTAGAAAAATGTATTTTTTTCTAAACAGATAAAAATTGAAATGCATTTATCATCTCAATTTTATAATAAAAATTATACCTATATTCACCTGGCATAATAATACACTTTAACAAAATTTATAAAACTTTTCTGCCTACTTCTCAATTGACCATCATGTTTGGTTTACAACCACTTGGCCATTAACCCATTTTGAAATGACAAAAAACTCTCAAGTTTGCTTGAAATGACAAAAAGTTATTGAGTACGGACAACTTTCACATCATTCTCAATTGGCGCAAATTTTAAAAGATAGAGTTAGGCCACGAACATGCACAACTTTCAGGAGATAGGGTTAGGCCACCGACAACACCGATGGGAAATCAACCATGACTCTGAATTTGTGGGTGACGTTCCACCTCTTATTTCCTTAGGCTTGCTTGAACTTTTCCACTCTCTTGATTTTCTGCCAAATGCCTTTGTTTGTATGTCTATCTGAGTGACAATATGGTGGGAAATCGCTAGCGCTGAGGCTATTCTTTAACCAAATTTATTTGTTTTTTTAATTTTTCAACAAAAAATTTTCCCCATATTGGCCCAGGTCGTGATTGGGGTCATCATGCCCAACGAGATCGACTCTCTCTGAGTGGAATTTCACATCACTGTAGATGAAGGGACTCGGGAGGCTACTACCATAGCATCTTGTTGTCTCTATAGGTAGGAACACCTTTTCAGTAATAGAGAAATATCGATATACAGAATAACCCTATTATTTAAGGGAATGGTGTTTTATTCAGAAAAGTGGGGCAGGACATAGATAAATATGTTACTGTGTATCAATTTAGATTATGAAAAAAAAAACATGTAATAACAAACCAACACCTCATGGATAGCGAGCATTCTTGTTTTAATCCAATTATCCAGTAATTACCTTCAAAGACATAAAATCTTCTGAATTTGGCTTTGAGGGAATAAATAAAAGGCTGGCCTGTTCTTAGAATGTACCTCGCCATGGGAAATTACATGATCATCGAGATCTCTCTATAGTCAATGCCCTCAAATTTTCCTGACTTTCATGTCCATATAGATGCTTCTGGGATAGAATTAGGAACAGTTCTTGCACAACCAGGGGCCAATGCTCACAATGAAAAATTGTAGTAGCAACGTCAATAAGTGAGATCGAAGTGGCGCATTAGGATTCCACTCGTCAAGAGATTTTGGTTTGAGACAACTGTAAAGTAAGACTTTGAAGAAAGAAGAGCTAAGCAAATATTATATTCAATTATATACGAGTATGATGCATTGAAGCTGGAGATAGATTGATCGATCTCCTTCCTTTCAAAGATCCCCTGTATGAGGGTATAACCAATTCCAAAGGCACAATAGACCTAGCTTCTAGGGACATAGAGAAAGGGCGTTGATGGCTGACATAAGAAATAAATAAGTGCCTTTCATTGATGAGAAATAAGTGCCCACCATGAGTAACATGGTCCAACATACATCTCCTCTGTTGTAGTGAAGAAAAACTGAGGTGAGGCCCGCAACCTCCCTTGCCTTTCCATAATAAGTTGCAAGACCTTTTCGTAGCTGAAATTACAATATTAGTAAATTTTCAAATAATTTCAAAACTTCACTCTACGCATGATTCAAGACTTCTAAATTGATCCATGTCGTTAAAATTGCAATAAAACAACTAATTGATCAAATTACAGATTTTTTTGCATAGCGACAACTTATTGTATTGTCCCTTTGAGAATTGATCCCTTGATTCTTCATCCACCCTGGCCATTAATAATCAATCAACCTGGACAAACCCCGAGCCTCAATAAAACAAACTCGAAAGCCAAAACAAAAGGAAATGATGATCATCAAATGATGGACAATAGGAGTTCTCTAATGAAGCAATAAATAATATAGATAATGTATGACTGCAACAAAAAGAATCAAATCCAAACGAAATACCATGCAGCAATGAAGTGAAGGGATGGGAATAGTCGAGGAGAGAGACCAGTCAAGTGTATTTAACCCATAATAAATCGATGAAAATGATGACACACGGATGACGTGGAGACAGACAAGTGGCATGTTCCTATATGCATTGGACAAACGATGAAGGGCTCTGAAGAACCTCCCCTTAAAAGAACACCATCGACGTAACACGCGTCAAATGAATGCACCGATCAACAGTTTGTACATATATGTCATTTATTAGAGGAACCTTAATACATGGTCGGGAACTGTGTATTGTAATGGTGGAGATTTATGGTCGGGAATTGTGCAGCGTAATGGTGGAGATTAATATGTTTCTAATCTTGATCGATCCTTGGGAGACTGCAAGCATTTCAAATTTCTTTATAGATACAATGGGTGATGTGGTGGTAAGCAACACTTCATACTCCCTTTGAAAATACTGCATGTGGGACAAACCCTCCCTTCCCTACCCGAGCCTTTTCGTCGATGACACAATTCAATGTTCACGCACAACCAAATAGTCTAGTAACTGCTATAACATCACATAATATTATTTTTTTCATTAATTATAAACCTCAATCTACGTTTAACATTAGGGAGTACAATAAGTGATGTTATATATATATATATATAAACATTATGAAAATCAAGAAAGTGAAGAAACCGTGATCAAGAAAGTGAACCAATAGTGAAATTAGGGATGTCGACCTCAGTTTGAAACTAAGGAAGGTGTGAAAAAGAAAATATCTAAATAATTTATTATTTTTTTTTAAAACATTTAAAGTCAAGGTTTTAATATTCATAGTTAATTGATGATGATGATGATTAACATTCACTAAGACTAAATTGGTCTATCGGACCTTAAGAGGGTAAGTTATTACTCGTGGTTCTTTAGAATTTTGTTTTTGTGCTCGAAAAACATTAAGAGAAGCTTTCCAATATCACCATACTTTTGTTGCATTAAGAGGTTAGGAAGGTTGGTAGTGTGACAAATATTTTGAAAATGAGATCTAATATGGGTATAGGCTGGTAAATATAAGAGAAAGTGTTTTTCATCTTCAACCTTCTTAGTGTAACAAAGGTGACACACTCTTTCATCCCATGACGTTTTAGGAATTGACCGATGCCCAGTTTCACTATGGAGGTCGTGAGAATTTGTTCTTGTCTTAGCAATGCTTATTTTTTTCTTTACACTTGGAAAAACAGATAGATAATTTTGATATTCTATATTAGGGTTGATTACATCCTTATAATGCCTTAATTTTCTTTTTTCCTCTAACCCTTTAACACACCACATTTTCTTCTTAAATTTTGATTTGACGTTTTTTTAATAGTATCTTTATTATGAAAAATGGTGTCTTCCATGATTCCCCAATAGTTTAGCAAAGACCAAGCATCTTTATTCCATCCTCGCTTGAGTCGATGGTGGTTATGACTCTATTTTGAAGAAATTTTAGAAGCGTCTTGATCCAGATTTATGTAGGAACATAATGAAATACATAAATACACATAAACACAGAGATGCAACAAAAATAAGACTTCATTTCATTAATAAAAAATGACTGAAAAATGCTTACAGACAGAATGGAAATAAACTAGCTAGGGCTCTGGTAGCTTATCTCTGAGAAGAGATGTGGCGGCTACTGGCCTCTGAACTCTGTGTTACAATGAGGCTCGAAGGCCTATATATTATTGAGAAACAATGGAACACCCTAAACATCCAAAAACCTAACCCTAGGAGATGAAACGCTAGAATACGGGCCCCTTTGGGGTAAATTGGTACATCAATTTCCCAGGGTCGTAACTTTGGCATACTATTTTCATTTGACACACATGATACATCGTTAGAAAGATCTATCTGAGGACTACACCGCTGACAACAAATATTGAGTTTGGAATAAACTCATATTCATCGGACCATTCATGCCCAAAAAATGTCGTTTAGGGCCTCAAAACAACTCCGTAAGTTCAAGACCCGAAGAACTGCTAAAAATAGTAAATTGTGCTACAATTAAGGAAATTGAAAAATTGAAAGAAACAATGGTGTGGGTCCAAGTGGAATAGGCAGGTGACCACCAATATCCACCTAGATCAGTCCTCCCCCCTTAGGAAGCAATGGTCCCCATTGCGTTGAGTTCCTCCATGAGATGAGGAAACTTCTGCTGAACTTGGTCCCTGGTGAGCCGCTTGCCCTGGTGAAGGAGTTGGCCTGCTTTGACAACTTGATATAGATGGATCCTCTGTTGGTGGGTGTTCTTGATCTGTGTGTCCATAATTTTATCAGATGTGGCTTGTTCCATGCAATCTGGGTTTAACTATGTTGGTGTGAGTTGTTCTGCTATGTCGGATGTGTCTAGTAGAGGTGGAAAGTAGGGCTGAAGGCGGTCCACATTGAACACTGGGTGCAGACCAAGGAATGGTGGAATACCGAGCTCAAAGGAATTGTCCCCTACAGCCTTAGTGATGGTGTATGGCCCATATCGGAGCGGGTGAATCTTGCTGTAGGGTCCAACGAGGCGCTCCTTTTGCAAATGTAGCTACACTTTGTCGCCCACCTGGAAGTTGTGTGGCACCCGATGTTGATCATGTCATTGCTTGTACTTAGCATTGGCTCTGTCCAAGATGTCATGAACCTATTGGCGGATGTGTTGAATGCACTCAATGAAGTTGTTTGCCTTGTCAGCCTAAGACTGGACATGGGTTGAATCTGCCCGAGTAGCCGCAAATGGCATGGCTACGTCAATGGGACATAGTGGTTGGAATCCCAAGCCCACTTGAAAGGGGTTGTGGCTAGTTGAGCTATGGAGAGCCTGGTTGTAGCTGTGTTGTACATAGGGGAGGCTCTCATCCCATGTGTGTGGATTCTTTAAGTTGTACATGCGCATAATGTGTAAAATCATTCAATTGACGACCTCTGTTTAGCCATCAGTTTGCGGATCGAAAGCTGTGGACTTGGTGAGCTTGGTGTCCAGCATCGACCAGAGGCTGGACCAAAATGTACTGAGGAACCTGCTGTCCTGATCTGATATGATGGACTGTGGGATCCCAAAGTGTACCCACACTCATTCAAAGAAGAGTTTAGCAGTGGCTTCTACTGTGATATTCTTCTTACAGGCCATCATAATGGACATCTTTGAGAATCGATCGACGACCACAAAAGCACAGTCATTTCCATGCGTAGTAGAAGGAAGGCCCAACATGTAATCCATAGAGATGGATTCCCAAGGTCGAATGGGGGTAGGAATCAGAGTATAGAGGCCTTGCTTCTTGATGGTCGGTTTGGCAATGGCGCACGCAGTGCAGGACTTGATGTACTTCCCGACATCCTGTCGAAGGTTCAGCCAATAGAAATACTTTTGCATTATTTCCATGGTTTTCTCGACCCCAAAATGCCCAGTGACCCGACTATAGTGTGCCTCCCAAATCATCTTGGCATGCTCGCTTGAAGGAACACAAAGGTATCCCAGGTGACAAAGCAGGGCATCCTGGAGGTGAAAATTGGGAACTTGCCTACCCTCCAAGAGTGTATTGTATGTGTGGTTGAATTTTGGATCACTTATGTAGAGAAGTGGTCAATCGGAAGTCTCGTGCCCACAAGAGTTGAGCACAGTGGTTAGCGCCACAATGGATGGTCGACTGAGGCAGTCTACAACATTATTGGTGCTTCCTTTCTTGTACTTAATGTTCAAATGAAACTGTTGCAGGTATGTGGACCACTTCTAATGGCTATCGTTCTACAACTTACCTTGTGTCTCTATGAACTGCAGGGGTCAGTGGTCTATGTGGATGACCATTTCCTTTCCCAAAATGTAATGCTTCCATTATCGACAAGCCTGCACAATGGAATACATTTCTTTGTCAAAAATGGGATACTTTTAGACTGTGTTGGAAAGTGTCTCACTGTGATATGCCACTGGATGCCCATGCTAAGTAAGGACTGCCCCAATGGCATAGTCAGAGGCATCTGTCTCGATCTCAATAGTCCATAACAATTATTATAAGAAGAACATTTACCTCAACTACTTGAGGTAAATGAAGTAGAATATTGTGGGATTTAATACAAATTTTAAGTTTAATATTTAATAACCGTGTGAAATACAAAATTTTGGGATTTAATATCACATAATTAGGATATTGTATCTTTTCATTATATATAATATCATAGCTATCCAAAAAGGGTTGGAATGATTTACATGAATCTATTTTGATGGTAATTAATTACAAAGAAGAACATTTATTTCAACTCCCTGAAATGTAAATGTAAATGTTATGGGCATTAATATTTATTATAACTAAAATAGTTCTTCCTTGATTCAATGGTGCCCACAAAGTTTTTTAATGGTTTTCTATGATTCACATATCACTAAACTTAACTTTTCGCAACAAGCTTAGTGAAAATACTTACTTCATTCTTCAATCCATTTTTTTTTTCTTTTTCATAAGTAAGAGATTTGTATTAGAAGGACATTGCATAGTCAAAAATATACAACTATTGACTTAAAAAAGTAGTGAGGTGGTTGCATAACCCAGGTGGGAAACCAATGCAACCATCTATCAATCCATAACAATGTTTAAAAACTAAGTTCCTATCACAGTCTATATCCAAATGTCTATTCCTAGAGCTATGTTTGTAGATAGTTAAGCCATGCAGGGCTTAATCAAAAGAGGATAACCAAAATGCCATTGGCAAAAACTTGACTATGAACCTGAGAAACCAGTCATCACATTGAGCCCGTGGCTGAATGGAGCGACTTTCCGCCGTCATTTTTCGTTGGCTAAAAATTTGGGGCCACTATATCTGGAGCTAGAATCTTGTGAAGGAGAGTAGATAACATCGCCTCAAGGCTCTCCTCTCGTCGTTCCCATAGCTCAAATCTGAACAAAAAATCCGCCAAGTCGCGCCGAACCTCAAAGACGAGGTCCTGAGTAATTGCAAATTTTCTCTTAATCCCTAGGTTCTCATCGCAGAGTGTACAAAAAGGTGGAGGAGGACGTGAAGGTGAGGGTGGAGAGGTAGGAGAATCATGGGAGGAGGCAGAATGACTAGGTGGAGTGGTCGGAGAGGCGATCAAGCGAGAAGGGGGAAGTTGATTCAAAGGATCATCCTCATTAAGTTTGGGTGCAAAACCAAGTGAATTTCCCAGACTGTCATAACATTCGACTTTGCAAGCCCAAGGGGAGGACATAGGAGGAAGGTCCAAGGTTGAAGAGTGAGCAGAGGAAGGTTGTCGGTCGGGTTTATGGCAGCGGCCATGCCCATAAGTATTATACCATTCTGGCCCTCGCTTCGATTTTCCTCTTTGCCTCGACATCAAGAGGATGAAGAGGAGAGGGGGGGAAAGGAAATGCAGGGAAGCAGGAGGGACGAAATGGAGAGGGGACTATGAATAAAGGTCGAAGCTTAGTAGAGTAGAATCCAAAAGATGAAAGTGGACGGGATAACACAACGCCGAGAGAAATAGTTGGAGGAGCCTTCTCCCTTGACAAGACTTGCTGGAGTTCCATCCCATCACCATTACTTCTCCTATGTGAAGGAGTTGGTGCGGGTACTCGGCCGGATGAATAGAATGTCGTGAGTTAATTCCCCTCATTAAGTAGTTGGAGAGGTTGGGAAGGTGGCAAGGCACGTGGATAGACTATGCCAGGTGTACTCCGACCTTCCCGTTGGGCACTATTCTCGTAGTGACACCCCATTTAGGGTCCTCAATCCAATTTATTAATGAATATGAGAAATGTTATTTCAGGTTTGCACTCTTAGCTCATTTTGAACCCTTTAGGTGTATATACGTCTACCAGAAGTGGAAATACATTGGATGATTCAATTTCCAAAACAATTGGCATGGTTAGTAGTTTGAAGTCATCTCGTACATGGTCTAAAGTAATTTCATACATGGTCTTTAAATAATTGATGATAAGTTGGTTGCAGTCATCTCTCCTTTGGTGGTAGTTATATCTCATTTTCATCTCAGTCTTACTTGTGTCCATCCTTCGTATGGGAGGTGGTAAAAAGTAATCACAAGAGAGGTAGTAAAACTTAACCACAAAGTGAAAGAATTTCTTGAAACTTATAAAATGGTAAGATGTAAATGTTAAACCATTGTGTTGGGTAAAATGTAAAAAATTAATAGGGAAAAGGTAAATGTTAAAACTTAATAACGATGTTTGGAGTTGTAAACGTATGTTATGTGGCAATTGATAAGTCACTGCATTAAATTCTTAATCATATTATGTAAAAGTTAAATAGTAAACAAATTAAGTAATGATAAACTGACGATTTCATAAATGCAAGGGATCTAATGATCACAAGCTCATTCATTGATTTGGAAAGCACGACTAGAATATGCCAACTTCTTTAATTCTTGGCCAATTTCATAATTATAAGGTTGATTAATCTAACTATTCCAATAGGGGGAAGCCTATAGACATAATTATGGAGTACGGTCAATAAAGTGTTCTCCTCATTGTTACTCATTCATGGAGGGTAGGTTCCTTTACTTATAGAGTTGATGGGTTGTGCCGTCAATAGTCAATTCTGAAATAGGTTCATCAAGAGTAAAAGGGCTCATTAGTGAGCGGTGAATGGGAAAGATTCACCAACCTGACATATATAGTTGACTCTTATGCCTAACATAGATCTTGACTTATGATAAGGCTAGAAGGGTAGAGGACCCTGGGATAGAGGTGGTATGGGCTTGGGGATGCCTCAGCATGTGCTAAGTCACAAGTTATTGATATATCTGGCTTGGAGGCTATTGGATATACTCTTAGGTTATTTTGACAACTAGTATACTTGATTTTGGACCGAGCCCAGATCAAACCTACAAGTAACCCATTCCCATGGGTTAAAAAAAAAATGCTAGTATTGAAGGGAAGGACCTTAGAGGACTATACTTTACCTTAGATCCACTTCCTACCCCATCATCGCTGAGGGGAAGCATTCACACTTTTCGGGGAAGGGACATTAGCTAGGGAAACTCTCTTACAAGCACCCCTTCCAACCCCAGGTCGATCACTTGTAAGACATATCCCATTGTTCCTGGAAGTGATGTAGAGGAAATATAGGTAGATTAAGATCCAAATCCTGTTGATTCACCGCCATTATATTGACCTATATTGATAGTTTAAGTGGTGAATTTTCCAATCTCTGTGTCGACGACATGGCTGATCCTTATATATTCGTGTCAATGATGCGAAAATCCATCTGATAGCCGAGTAAAGTTTGTGAAAGAGATAGACGATTGTAAAATGTGCATGTTGCTATTATAGGTTTGGAGATAGCTCCGATAAGGTTGTCACTATTAGGATGATTTTCAAAAAAGATCATCCTAGGATGAGTGTGACACCTTTGGGAGGCTTCTCCAAGAAGATTCAAGCATGATAAATGTATAAAAACATGCATGGGGAATGAGTTGCTATCTTGGTTTTTAAAGCATTTTTATGTAGCCCATTTGCACATAAAGTCACTACTTCCTTTCATTCACTTATTAGGGAGCATTTAGCAAACATCAAAATCAATTGAGTATTGAGTAGGAAGATAAGAGAAGAAGCTCAAAAGAATGAATCCGATGAAGAGAAAGTTGGAGGACGCAAAATGGAGAAAATAACTATAAACTTCATTTATTTAATAGAGTGATGAGATCAACCTCTTAATTTTGATAGATTGATTACAACCGTTTGAGAGTAGTTGTATATATATTTTAGATGGAGTGATTCTCCCCACCAAGTGCTTTCCCATACCTTCAGTGGAGCATTTTGTGCTTTTCCCCTACCTTTAGTTGAGGACTTTTCTCATATCGTAAAGCAATAACATAATATTCTCCTCACAAGTGCTTTTCCCATACATTCAGTGGAGCACTTTGTGTTTTTCCCATACCTTTAGTTGAGCACTTTTCTCAAAGCCACACGCGTAAAGCAATAACATAAGAGGGAAGGATCTGGATTTCTAACCTTACATAAAGGGGAAGGATTGGATCCCCGGGCTTGCTGACTTTATAAATCAAAATATCATCCCCACCCAAAATAGGCAATTTACCCCATTTTTGGCATATCCTCTTTCGTGTTGAGGGGTACCTCGATCGATAACGAAGCTCCCCCCACTTTCTACCTACCCTATTAGCGTAGCGAGCTGACCAGGTGTTCCCTTGGGTGGGACGAGTCCAAGAGGCTGCGCGGTCAAGAACCTCGGAAAGCTATGTATGCTTCTATCACTTCCCTCACCAAAGAATTTCACACCTATCGCCGGATCATCATGATAATATACAGATAGGGCTTATCGATCGAACTCACTATCTATCTGTAAGTTTTCCTCACCAGATATCTATACTATATAGATAAGGACCTTTCCCGAGCGAGAAGGGGAAAGACAAAAGTGAAACGGGTGGGGCGGGCTGAGATTGACCAGCCAGCTTCCCTATCTACTCATCTCTGCGTGAGATTGACTGGCCAGTCCAGCTCAGCTCATCTATGCATGAGATTGAATTCATCTTTATTGAACAAGAGCCAATTTTTTTTTTTTTGAAGATGACAAAACTTAACTTACTATTAGATATCTTACTATGAGATATCAGTAGTAACAAATATATATTATTATATATTAGTAATAATAAATGTAGGTTGATTCATCATTATTATTTAAAAAAAATTATATCATTTAAAATAATCTAATGATGGTTCATAAAAAATAAACTTTAATCCGTACCAAATGTCTTTGAATATTAAACCTTTAACATATTTATAATTTCTTAACTTTAAATAAGTTTTAGTATGACTAAATGCAAATCACCTTCTTACTTATAACTTTGTTAAGTACCAAAATTTTAAAATAATAATTATTAATAAATACATCAAGGTGATTATTTAGTTAAAGTTAATATAAATCTCTATAGTTGTGGTCTTGGAAAAAAAGGGTCGAAGTTGGATACACTTGATGCATGTATTATTTTGATGATTCTATATAGGTGTATTATAGGTCTTTTAGGAAATTTAGTAAATTTAAAAAAGTTTTATAATTAATATTTTTAAAATTAATAATAATAGTTTTTTTATTTAATAATAGTTTTTTTTTTTTTTTTTTTAAGGAAATGAAGTAAATTTGAAAAGGTTTTATAATTAATATTCTTAAAATTAATAATAATATTCTTTATTATCCAATTATCTAAGGAAGAGTCATTATCAAAGCTTAAAAGAGATTAGACTAGTTATACAATTTTTTTTTGTTAAATTATTGGGGATAGTGGAAGATGTGCCTTTATATTAATATTGTTAATACCACTATTATAACCACCTTTAAAGATCAATGATTAATTGGATTGGTATAATTTTTTGTCCTCATTTCATAGATGTTTCACTATTAAATCATTAACTCTAAATTACAAAATAAAAATTGTATTTTCCATTGAAGAAGATCTAAAATAGCTTGAGAATTCCATTTCTATATTTAAACATGGTTGAAATGAATGTTGATATTATGGTAGCCGCGGGAGGTATTAACCTCCACGAGTAACCATGACAAGACTAGAATATTCCAAGAAGCAAGATAAACCCTAAATATTTGAGTAATAAGCCTAGAAGACAAGTGGACTAAATATATAATTTAATATTGAGTTTTAGCCCCCAAGAAGAGAAGTTGGCCCAGACATCTAAGAAGGAATAGTATAAATACAGAGCACTAGAACTCATTTAACACACTCTCACTCACAACTGCAGAAATTTAGTTGTGCTCAAGCCTGGAGAGTAGTTGTAGCTACAACTATTGCAACTTGTATTTTCGGTTTTAGACTTGGACTCTCTCTTGGTTATGGTTTGGAATTTTTGATTGGTATGCTAACTCTAGAGAGTGGTACGCTACTTTGATTGGCTATTAGGCCTAGGGTTTTCTTCTAGAATTATTCTCTATCAAGGTTAAGGTGCTCAGGGGTGGCTTCAGCCTATGGTTGGGTGACAATATTCCTATATTGTCTATGGTTAAACGAGCACACCTAATTTTCTAACAGTTTATGGGCCCACACTATCTTCGAACAGTCTAAACATTGGAATATAGATTGGGAGGATTTGCTCAGTTACAGTTGCAATTGTTGTCAAATTTTTTGCTGCAACAATGAAACCCTAACCCTCCTGTTGGGGAAAATTAAGTGAAGAGATTGACCCAATTTTTGGATAGCCTAGTGCACCCTAACCTAGAGCACCTCATGGTACTCTCAGCAAGCTAAGATGTCAAGTTTAAGTTTTTGGTCAAAGTCAAAGGTTGACCAAGTCAAAGAAGTCATGACTTACTCTATGAAGTCAGAAAACAAGTTAGAAGGGGATTCTAACTTCAGAGCATGGAAGACAAGGATTGACCTCATCCTTTCCAAGAATAAAGTGTTGGATAACATGAAAGGAAATATCATGGAACCACAGTTTGAAGAAGGAAAAGAGAAGGAACCTCAGAACGTTGTAGTTATGGAGAAGTTCAAGGACAATTACATCAATTCCATGAGTATCATAGTGGACTCTGTAAAAGACCACTTGACACCCTACATCTCTCATCTTATATAAGAAGATGTACGATGCCCTAACTAACCTCTTCTCAGTCAGAAACACTGGACAAGTAATGAGTCTAAAGAATGAGCTCTGTGACATGAAAATGAATGATAATGACAACATAACATCATACTTTGTAAGAATCTCTCAGTTAATAGATCAACTACAAGCTATTGAAGAAATCATTTAAGAGAAGGAACTGGTAAATATAGTACTCAATGGCCTTCCAAAGACATGGGATGCTTTTGTCGCAAGCATGAACACAAGAAAGGAGTATCCCACTTTTGAATAAATTTGGACTAGTTGTGCACAAGAATAATCAAGGATTAATGAAAAAGAGAAATCCCAAAATAAATACATATATCAACCCTTCACAACAAATTTCAAGAATTTCAGGAATAAGAAGAAGTTTGGCTTCAGGAAGAAACCAAATCAAGAAAAGGATATGTCAAAGATACAACGCTTCAACTATTGAAAATACAGTCACTACAGGAACCATTGTCCCGAGTTAAAGAAAAGGAAGGAAATAGACGAATCATTTGTTGTCGAAGAAAGGGAACCCTCAAAGTAGGCCAAGCAGGATAAAACAAACTTCTTCTTCTAAGTCAAGGTAATAATTATTCTTCAAAGTTCTTGTACATACCATGTTTAAATAGTTTCTGTACATATCATGTATATCTATTTCTTAGAAGATAATATGTTCAAGTAAAACAACACCTATGGAAGAACAAAAAGATAAGGATTTCTATCATGATGACTATAAGTCAAGCAATACACATGAAAAGATGAAGTACGTTGCAAATCTTTAGTAACAATTCATGTGGAAAAACAATTATATAAGTAACAACTGCCAGATAAGACGAAATCATAATCAAACTTGAAGAGATCCAGAAGAAGTCAAATTTGAAAGAATTCAACAATCAAGAGGAAATTAGAAAAAGACTTGTGACACTTTGCAGAAGGAAATAAGGATGCAGACGGAAGCGTGGACTCTCTTAGATGGAGGGAGATGATTATAGAATTCCAAAAGAAGAGCATGCATTCATGCATGAAGCAAGGATTAGGAGGGAGCTAATCCTAAATGATATGATCCATTAAGGATGATGAAGTATATGCCCATGTTCCCATTGAAAATAGAAGCCATGATAAGTAACACATGTTCAATTTGATTCTAGAAGAAGTCTTCTTCGAAAATAATCCTTAAAGTATTCTTGGTTGTCCATCTACATCCATGATCCTATGATGAAAGGAATAAGTTGGAATCTTCAGGGCATGGAATCTATAGAAGACTCCATGGACCCAAGAGCTAAAGAAAAAACATGACGAAGAACATGAAGATTCCGAGAAAGAAAGAAAATCCAGAACAACCATTTATTATACCGAGAATCACAATACTACTAGCTTGGTTTGAACCCACTAGAATCAATCAAGCATAAGAAATGAAAATTATGATAAAGAATAGTGTATGTAAGAAAATTTGAAAAAGACTTGTGAATGGAAGAATTGCGAGATTCATAGGTTCTTTCAGAAGGAGGGATAAAAACTATAATGAAAACTCACCAATATCCATGGATTGGAATTTACATGTAAAAGACTATTCTTCCCAAATAAATCAAGTGAGAAAGAAGCTTATACCAGAAAGAGACCCATGTATGCAGATATAAGAAGACCTTGTATGGATTCAAACAATCTGATGCAAAGTATCTTATACACAACCGAAGCGTGGTGAAAACTTTCTATAACAAAGATAGTGTATCATAATAGTTACTCAGAAGTCTGAGATGATGTATTGCTAATCCATGGAAAACTCTCATGATGACATAAGAAGTTTTACTTGGATATGTTTTAGTTTGAGATTTTCCAGGAGGTCATGAGCTAGCATGAAACAAAAGTGTTGAACTCGACCATGATATATTGTAATGATCAAATCTATATGAAGCCTTAAGAGAAAACCAGTGTTCCGTGACAGATTGAAGTACATTGATATCAAGCATTATATTCTCTGTGATGAAGTAGAGAAAAGAGAAGTGGTCCTCCCATATATCTCCATAGATGAGAAGATAACAAATATTTTGGTAAAGCCTCTGTCTAAGATGAAAAGTTTGCGTACTTAAGAAACAAGTTGGGGCTCGTGGATACGACTTCCTTATTGAAAAAGGAAGAGATTACTCCCAGGTTGGGAGGGATCATTGATGTGTTATTGATTTATGGACAATCATTTTTCATTTCGAAAAATGGTCCAGGATGAGAAGTTGCTTTCCAGTTCGGAAAGTGGTTTGAGATTCATGACATAAAAGAATTTTCTAGTTTGGAAAATGGTCCATATCGGACAATCATTTTCGTAATGAAAATGGTTCGATAGATTGTTGATGTACCATAGACAATGATTCCCCTTGTGTCTAGTGTGGGGGAATGGTCTAGGAAAATCATTCTTCTTGGCAGTCACTCTGAGTAGTGGTCAAGTAGAATGGTCCGCCTCACCGGGCAATCACTCTTTCGAAGTTCACAATTTTGAGTAGTTTCAAATAATGGTTTATTTTGGAGATTGGTGTAGGACAATCATTTCCTCAGGAAATGATCCAAAAAGTCATTCCCCAGGGAAAACTCATTATCTCTAGGTTGCACTATGATTAGTGCCGAAATAATGGCCCAATTAGGTGAATGGTCTAGGTTCAACAATCAGGGACATGCATTCCCTAGGTCAGACTCATTCTCTCCAGGTTGCACTATGATTAGTGCCAGAGGAATGGCCCAGTTAGGTGAATGGTCCAGGCTCAGAAATTAGGGATAGTTATTCTTTTATGCTTGAGAAGAATAGTCCAGATATCCCATGGTTGATGTTTTATATTCTGAGGGTAGATGCTCTTCCATATCTCACATATATGAGTGGAAGAATGGCCCTGATGGCTCAATTTATATCATGATATTATTTTATGTAGGTTGATATTAGATGATATGATTTTCATGGAGACTGTATGTATTTGGACAATAGATGTATGCTACTGTGGTGGATATGTTCCACTGGTTGTTACTATGTGTCACTAATCAAGTAGTTGTGTGCTACTTGGTGTGGTTGTGTACCACTGGATATTAGGTGTGTACTAATATGGATAGACACATTTGTCTTCTATTGAATGACATTGTTCTGATTTCCATGAAGACTATCAATAGTGTTGGAAATGATTACCAAATAGTTGGATAATCAGTGTGTTGGTGGACAGACCTTCTCCATGTGGAAAATGGTCCAGGACATTTATTCTTCTAGGACGTATGTTCGGATTAGAATAATAGTCCTTGTAGCCCATGGCATGGCTTCCAACATCTATTGGAACAATTATTCTTCTAGGACATATGTCCAGATTAGAAGAATGGTTCTTATATCACTCTGTGGAGTAAGTGACTTATTCAACATCATGCCTGAATACTTAGATGGAGTATGGATTTGAGAGAATATGCAATTGATGCTATCCGATGATACTAATAGTGATGATGGTGCTCATGATTTAATCATGAGATAGCCTGTGTGGCTATGATGATGCTACCGGTTGAATGGTATGTTTGTGCTCAAGACCATTATTTCAATACACTGGGTTACTATATGATAAGTAAGAATTATGATCATATAAAACAATTTAGTATCATTAAATTTGTGTTACAATTTAAATACATAATATTTATTATTAAAAAAATTTGAAGAGATCCAGAAGAAGTCAAATTTGAAAGATTAAGCTGGAAGCATAGTACTAGGCATATCTCAACACAATAGCTATACTGGCTTTACAACACAATGATTAAGCTGGAAGCACAATACTAGGCATATCTCAACACAACAACTAGACTGGCTTTACGTCATAGTGATTAAGCTAGAAGCATAGTACTAGGCATATCTCAACACAACAACTAGTCTGGCTTTACGTCACAATGATTAAGCTGGAAGCACAGTACTAGGCACATCTTACCACAACGATTAGGTTGGAATCTCAGTACTAGAATGGCTTTACATCACAACAATTAAGCTGGAAGCATAGTGCTAGACTAACATATCTCAACACAACACTACTCCCCCTTTCAAGGGAGGTCCTTTTCGACTATACCAAGCTTATCTTGAAAGTGCTCAAACTTTACACGAGATAGAGGCTTGGTCAACACATCGACAACCTGTTCATCTGCGCTAACATATTGGAGCTTTATGGCTCCTCTCCGCACCATGTCATGGATGTAATGATATCGAATCTCTATGTTCTTCGACTTGTCATGAAATACATGATTCTCTATCATCTTTATGAAACTCTGGTTGTCACATAGGATCATGATTTCTTCCATCTCTAGGTCAAATGGACTGGTCAACAACTTTCAAAGCCATATAGCTTCGCAGCTGGAAGAACACACAACAATGTATTCTTCTTCCATTGTACTGAGAGCAATGCTAGATTGCTTTCTACTCTGCCATGAGATCATGGCTGATCCCAAACTGAAACAACATCCTGAAGTGTTCTTCTTGTCAGAGACACTTCTAACCCAATATGAATCAGTGTATCCACTCAATGTGAAATCATGATCTCCATCATAACTGAGACCACAATCTAATGTACCTTTAAGGTACCTCATCACATGTTTTGTAGCAACTAGGTGAACATGTCTGAGTTCTACTAGAAACTGACTCAAGGTGTTCACGACAAAACATATATCTGGTCTGGTGTTTGTCAAGTACATCAACGATCCAATGATCTGTCTATACAATGTGGCATCAATCAATTCTGACGAAGTGTCAACCAATAGCTTCAACTTCGTTTCCATGGGTGTATTCATGGACTTGCACTCCAACATGTCGAATCTCTTCAGGATTTTGACTACATACTTCCCTTGGTGAAGGAAGATTCTCTTTGGGATTTGCCATACCTCAAGACCTAAGAAATAATGAATTAGGCCAAGGTCTTTCATCTCAAATTCTGAAGCGATCTTCTTCTTACATTTGGTGATGAGATTTTATTCTCCAGTTAAGAATAAGTCATCCACATACAACAACAATATCATCGGCTCATCGCTCATAGCCTTGAAGTAGAGGTTAGAATCTGCTTTACTCTTGGTAAAGCCCAAGCTCGTCAGAAAACTGTCTATCTTTCCATACCAAGCTCTAGGAGATGCTTCAATCCATACAGAGCCTTCTTCAACTTGCAGACATGAGACTTCCTGTCTTCAAATTCAAATCCGTGAGGTTTCTCTATATACACTTATTCTTTGATGACACCATTTAGGAAATTTGTCTTTACATCCATCTGGTGTAACTTCCACTTCATCTTAGCTGCAAGGGCTATGATGGTTATGATTGAAGTGTATCTGGCTACAGGAGCGAATGTCTCTTCATAGTCAGTGCCTTCCTTTTGAGAAAATCCATGACTGACAAATCTTGCTTTTATGCTTCTCAATACTTCCATCAACAACATGTTTTATTTTGAAGAGCCATTTGGAAGATACCTGTTACACATTATTTTTGTCACAACTATGACTGTTAATGATGTAAACCTATCTGTTGCCTTCAAATGGGTCAGTGACCTGAATTCCTGAAGAAAGAAGGGAGAAGAACTTTCCCTGAGAGAAGAAGTTGTATTTTCCTTTGTAAAAACCCTATTAAAGAGGATTTTTGCAGGCTGCTCTATGTACAGGGTGCAGAAATGCCTGATTTCCGCACCTTGCTCTATATCTAGGTTGCAGAGTTTCCGCAGGTTGATCTATATCTAGGGTGTGGAAGCCTCCATACATGGGAAAAAATGAGCATTTTCTTGATGCTTCTAGAAGGAGAAGCTTCCTTTGGTGAGGTGGACTCCGAATTGTTTGGATCTTACTCGCTTTCATGATTTAGTGGGATCATCCTAACCTCCTCACCTTATCATCTTCAGCTTATAAAAAGAGAGGAGCTGTCATGGAGAAAGTTATCTTGATTGGGTTGGAAAATTCTTGATCCTTTGAGATTAGAAATTTGGCTTCAGATTGTTAGCTTGGTTAGAGTGGCTTTGAGATTTTCTTTGTCAAGATATATTGTGAGTAGCTATCAAATCCATGGCGTCAGAATCCTTGGAGAAAGAAGTGTGTGGGAAGCAAGGAACTGTTGGAAGGAACCTTACGACATCAAGGCATTCAGTTGTAATCTCTCTTCCTATTATTTAATATAATACAATGGCATGCTTCTTTCCCATAGAATTATCTTTATTTTATTGCATAATTCCTTGATCATATGCATAGGTTGTCATTGAATATACTTCTACTTCTTTCACTTTGGTTGGTTTGTGTCTCACTGCAGGGTCAATATGACAAGAGCACCAGAGCAAAATAGGAACAACAAAGACATAAGGAAGAGACACTTAAAGGTATGTCTCTCATCTTTTTTTCGGTAGTAGATTTGATGATTAGAGCCTAGGGAAAGCACCATGTTCTATCTTATTTTGATCTAGATCTAGGTGGATCTAGGGAGATTAGTTTATGTCCACATTTACCGATTTATCCTACAACAAAATTGGAGACTCCACTGGGGAAACAAATTTTTTTCCTAGTTTGCCTTACTTTCTTGCTTTTATTTCTTGGGTTCTGTTTTCTGAGTCACTGGGAGATCCATCTTGACTCTCTAGCTGTTAAAATTCATTGGAAAACCTTCACACTTTTTATTTTTTCCATTTTTTGTGTGATTTCCGCAACCTACTTTGAGGGACAGTGCGGCATTTCCGCACTGTATTGGTCTTCTGGCCTGTGAAAATAGGGGATATACACACTGTATTGGTCTTCTGGCCTGCAGAAATTGGGGATTTCCGCACTGTGTTAATCTACATCCTGCAGAAATTTTGAAAGTTTGATTTTTTATGGTTTTTCCTTACCCATATCTTGGATTTGGTTTTAGGGTGAATTTTTGAGTTTGATTATGATCTGTTTATAGTCTGCTTGACATCTTTGAATATGATTTCAACCATCTTTTCCTTATCTTTGCTTTGTTTGCTTTTGAAAGATTTGGTCTCTTTCTTTGAGTGTCTTTTAGTTACAAAGCATCGTTTTTCTTTAGAATTTTTTAGTGAAAGAATACTTCTTTTTCTGAATAAATCATGTTAGAAGAGAAACTTAGTTTGGGTTGTTTTTGTTTTGAAGTGATTTTCTATTTGTTTTAGTGTCTCTTTGAAACAAAAAATTGTAATTTCTTGCCTTATATTAGATTGGGGGCATCCTTTCATTTGAAGTAGCGAAATTGCATGATTCTTGGCATTTTTTGGTCTTAAATTCTGAAAAAGTTTCCCCCTCATGGCCGAGGGGGGGGGGGCGGGGAACGAATTGTGTATTGGTGGATAGTATCTTTTTCTCATTTATTGAGAATCTTGATATTGATGAGTTTAATAAATTTTCGGACATTGTGCATCTGGGAATGATAAATGTTTTCTCCTTCTTGTAGCATAGCTTTCATCGAAATGAAAAGATTGCATATTCATCTCTTTGCATAACTTTCGAGTCAGTCAAAACACCATATTGTCCATGCCATTTTCCTCTTGAGTAACAAAAACCATAAAATAAAGCACTTATAAAAATTGATTAGACATTTTTTGATTTTTCTGGTAGCAAACCTACATTAGATTAGTTGTAGGGATTTGGAATAGGTGTGAAAGATAACTTTCCAAAGTTGCAAACAAACATAGAATCTTGAGTTAGGGAGCGATGAAATACACTTATTACATTTTGTCCTGGGAATCCCTTCTAACACAAGGGTCAATCACGAGGTCACATTGAGATTGACAGAGTTACTCACCCTGCTTTGTTGGTCTTGGTGTAGAGATTGCGCATCTTATGGGGGTCACTTGAAGGTATACCCACAATGATGAGTGGAAGCCTTTCAAGTTGATTTCGGGCTAGATACCCTGCCTTTGCGCATGGATCAGACTATCAAATTTTTCCCCAAGCATCACTATAGTAATTGGTAAACTTAGTGGCCTATCTCTCTAGGTTCTTTACACAAGGTGACTATGGAGGGGCAAGTCTTCACGGTACCTGGAATCGACATTGGCCAAACTCACTCGGGATCCTTGGAGGGTATACCCACATTTATGTGTGGGAGCTTACACCAAGGCCTAAGTCCATTAAGAAGGTTGTCAACGTAACTTTTCCACCCACTTTGTCTCATCCCATTCTTAGTTTGTTCTCACGATGTTGGATTTCATCAGCAACTAGTGTGTTCATTGTGAGAAGTTTTTGTTTTCTTGCTTGCTTTCTAGATTTTTAGCGTGTGATGTTTGTTTTCCCTAGTGGACTCTAGGTTGGATTTTTTTTTAATGGCACGAGTTCCCAAAATGACCAATGAAGGAACCTCTTCTCCAGGGGAACCTTTTGTTTTTTCTTCTTATGAAAACATTGGTCCTCCTCACATCACTACTCCGAGCCTTCCAGGTCTCACATTTGGATTAACGGTATGGTTTTTTTCCACCCAGGTAATCCCAAATGTAGTTAGTGCTTCAGTTGCAAGCACTTCCCCCCAAGAGAATCAACCTCATGTTGATCCTTCACCTTCTTCACTAGTAAGTTCTTCTTTGACTTCTTCACTTGCAAGGTCTTCTTCCATTTCATCTTCTTCACCGAGTGAAATCTCTAAAGCTAGTAACTCAGTGGATAAGAAGAAGAAGAATAAGAAGAAGAAAAGTAAACAAGGATCCACACTTCCAACCACTGCCGGACATGTTGGAAAGAAACCAGTTACTGTTAATCGTGCTGGGAGTGTTGATGATGTCAATATCACCCAAACAACCTGTAAGCTCGAGTACCCTTGCAGGATTTGTAAGGGTAGCCATCTTCTTAAAAATTGCCATGGTCTATCCAAGGTTATAGAAGCATGGTCTACACACCCTAGCCAACCCATGTCATCAGCCTCTGAAAAACATGCTAATGACCTCCCATCAACTAGTCAAAATACCCTTGGGAAGAAGAAAAGTAGAGTCAAGTTTCCTTGTAGGTTATGTGGAGGGAGTCATCAAACTCACCTTTTCCCTTGTATGGAAGAAGCCTTGAAATTACTAGAAGACATGACTGTTTCACAACCACAACTTCCAACAACTTATCACAAGCTTTCTCTCAACCCACCTATAGTTGATGGAATGATCAATCTGGTTCCCCTGTCGGTCAGTCTGGTTGATCAGGTAGTCAATCTGGTCACATCCTTAGTTGAACCAGTTGACCAAGTGGTCGCTCCAATCCCATATTCGATCGATTCCACTCTCCCATTAGAGAGTGCAACCCAATCGGTCGATCCCTTTCCACCTATTGACCCCATTCTCCCCTTGGAGAATGAAACCCAAGTGGTCGATCTGATATCATCATCGGTCGATCCTACTCTCCCGCTAGAGAGTAAACTCGATACTACTCATGTTTTTCTTATTGATATAGAATCTACCGTGCTCGAGGGTATTCCTTCTTCTCCCCTGGAACCCCCTCCAAGTAATGAGACCATCCTTTTTAATTGGGGTGTGCTAACTGGACATCGTCTTCCCTCTCACATTCCTTTCCAGATTATAGTACAGGTTTGTGGTCGGGACGTTCCTCAGATGTTGATAGATAAAGGTGCATCCGTTAGTATTTTTTCCTCTCTCGCTTGGTAAGCTTTGGGTTGTCCTCAGATTGCGCCGGTTATGCAGAATTTTTTATCTTTTAACAGACGAACCAGTCAACCTTTAGGGACCCTTCCTCAGTTTCCTGTAACTTTGGGAGGGAAAACTGTCTTTATTGATGTCATGGTAGTCCAAGATCCCTTGTATTTCGCTTTACTCCTTGGGCGGGATTATGTCTATGCCATGAAAGCTATTGTTTCCACTCTTTTTCATGTGTCAACTTTCCTTCATCAGTCCTGATTGGATTACCTCCCCAAATGGTTCTTATATGTAGACGGTATCGCCCCCGCCACATGTTAATTATGTGGCGTTGTCTCCTATGACTTCAGCTTCTGATGATTTGGATCCGGTAGTTGACATGGTGATCTCTTAGATCGATATTTTAGAGCCTGATCTCTTTACTCCTATTGTGACCCTCGACATGTGTTCCTTCCAGAGTGTGTTTCTTCCATCGAGTGAATATATCTTGGAGGCCATGACTGAGTTTCGCCCCTTGACAGGGTGTCCTTCCAGAGCATTGTCCTCTTGGAAGTCGTGATCAAGAAGAGAGTCTTGAGCATTGTTTTCTGATTTCAAGATCGTTAAAAAATGAAACCAGCTATGAGGATAGTTTTGGCATCTCTGTGGAAACCTCGCTAAAACATGAAACAAAGGCTACGCGCATAGTTCTTCTCCTATGTCAAGCTCGTTAAAAAATGAAATAACTTCCCCCTCTCTATTTGAGTCAAGTCCTTCATCTAGTATTTGAAGCTTCTTTTCATTTGTCTTTTCAGTTGGATGAAATGAAGCTTGGGGGGCAATTCTTCTAGCCTCTGGACTTCATTCTGAAGTTGAGCCACTAGCTTCTTAAGCTGGGGGCTAAGTAGAAACCATGCATTGGGAATTCACAAGCATAGTTTTATGTGGTTCAATTTTGTGTAAAAATGAAACCACCTACCTCAAGCATAGTTTCCTTTGGTTCAATCTTGTGTAAAACTGAAACTAGGTCCAAGCATAGTTTTGTTTAGCTTTTAAGTTTGTGTAAAAATAAAATTTATCCCAAGAATAGTTTTGTTTTGTTTTAAAGCTTGTGTAAAAATGGAAACAATCTCGAGCTTAGTATTTGTTCTTTCTCATGCTCGTAAATCAATGAGAATGTAACTGAGTATACTTTTATCACTTTTTCGGACTCGTAAAGATTATATGAAAAAGGAACCCACTGGAGTTCCCTTTAAGTTCTTTTTAGACTCTCTAAACATGAAAACATTGCTGAGTGACCTTGTTCTTTTCACACTCATTAAATTATTTTAAGAAAACATTTTTTGAGCGATAGTTTATCTCTTTTTCAGTCTCATCAGACTACTTTACGAAAAAGGAACTGAGAGAGTTCTCTTTAATAGTTTTTCAGACTCTATAAACATGAAAAACCCTTGAGTTTTCTTTCTTTAGACTCGTTAAACAAACATCGAAAGGCCCATATGGGACCAAACCACTCCTTCCTAGGGTATGTTAAACATACTCCGAGGGACTCATCCAAAGGATGAGATTACATTAGAATCATATGTTATCCTCCTCAAGCTTGTGTAAAAATAAAGAGGTACTCGCCAGAAATGGTGGGGAAAAAATTAGGAAAGAATTGTGTCTAAACCTGTATTCCATGGAAGAGTCACTTTTGAACATGACACCCTTTAACTCGCTTTGTGTCTAGGTTGGAAAATACGCTTGTCTCTTGATCATACTCCTTTATAAGATTACAAATTGGTTTGTGATCCCTGTTGTTGAGTTAGTTTTTCCAAGACAGTTGTCATGTCATCAATATGTTTAAAAAATAAGTTCAACCTGGAAATCCTTCTATTGCGTCGGCCATTTATACAGTCCTTAAGACTTCTATTGCGTCGACCATCCCTGTGTCAGTCCTGAATCACTTGTTACTCTGATCTACATCAAATCTTGTTACCCGTTTCATGTCATTGATGGGGGATACATTAAGTCCCTCCTATGACGAGTCTTTTCCTGTCGACTTCAACTCATTATCCAAGAATTAGACTTAGAAACTAATTGGTACCTTGGAACTTGCATGCCTCAATGGCAGGTTTCCTCGCTTTCGACAATGGGTTTTCATTATTGACCCTTGATCAGGAGATTCCGTCGAGTGTTCGACTTTAGCTCATTAATTCACATTCGTTGGATTGTACTAGAGTACCTTGGGAGTCATTGACATTAATGGTGATTTCCCTCGCACTTGTTAATGGTATACACTAATGACTGGTAATAAAGTGGTTTCTACCATGTTCGACTTCAACACCTATAATCACATGGTTAGATTCGTACTATAAAGTGGTGGAGGTGAAGACCCTGGATGTTTTCTGACAGATCCAGGTTGCATTGGAGTATATTCAAATTGTACTGTTGCATAGATCCACATTGTATGTATCGTGGCTATGTTCAAATTTGAGTCCTTAACGCATAGATCCACAATGCATTTTTTGGTGGCTATGTTCAGATTTCAGTCATATTGGCATAGATCCACAATATAAGTTTGGTGGACATGACCTGTCTTACTTGACATGGATCTTCGCATGTTAGCATTTATGCTTTGATTCATTTGTGTTCTGAGTATGGGAATGCCTACCTCAGTGATGATATATTATTGTGTTGTATTTCCTTGTTTGTTGGCAGGTTTCCGACCGACTGTTCCTTGTTCCCTACACACACTCGACAAAGTATATTAGCTATCACTTTTTTCTAACTTCATACTTTGGGGGGCTCTCTGTTACACATTATTTTCATCACCACTATGACTGTTAATGATGTAAACCTATATGTTGCCTTCAGAGGGGTTAGTGACCTGAATTCCTGAAGAAAGAAGGGAGAAGAACTTTCCCTGAGAGAAGAAGTTGTATTTTCCTTTGTAAAAACCTTATTAAAGAGGATTTCCGCAGGCTTCTCTATGTGTAGGGTGCAAAAATGCCTGATTTTCGCACCTTTCTCTATATCTGGGTTGCAGAGTTTCCGCAATTTTCTCTATATCTAGGGTGTGGTGGCCTCCGTACATGGGAAAAATGAGCATTTTCTCGATGCTTCTAGAAGGAGAAGCTTCTATGGTGAGGTGGCCTCCAATTGGTTTGGATATTACTCGCTTTCATGATTTAGTGGGATCATCCTAACCTCCTCACCTTATCCTCTTCAACTTATACAAAGAGAGGAGCTCTCATGGAGAAAGTTAGCTTGATTGGTTGGAAAATTCTAGAGCCTTTGAGATTAGAAATTTGGCTTCAGATTGTTATCTTGGTTAGAGTGTCTTTGAGATTTGATTTGTCAAGATAGATTGTGAGTAGCTATCAGATCCATGGTCTCATAATCCTTGGAGCAAGAAGTGTGTGGGAAGCAAGGAACCGTTGGAAGGAGCCTTACGACATCAAGGAATTCGGTTGTAATCTCTCTTCCTATTATTTAATATAATACAGTAGCATGCTTCTTTCCCATAGAATTATCATTATTTTATTGAATAATTACTTGATCATATGCATAGGTTGTCATTGAATATACTTCTACTTCTTTCACTTAGGTTGGTTTGTGTCTCACTGCAGGGTCAGTATCACAAGAGAACCGGAGCGAAACAAGAACAACAAAGACATAAGGAAGTGACACTTAAATGTATGTCTCTCATCTTTTGTTTGGTAGTAGATTCAATGATTAGAGACTAGGGAAAGCACCATGTTCTGTCTTGTTTTGTTCTAGATCTAGGTGGATCTAGAAAGATTATTTTATGTCCTCATTTACCGATTTATCCAATAACAATACCACATCGTTTCTCTTCGGTCTAGGAACTATTTCCCATACATCATTCTTTATTATGGATTGGTATTCTTATGTCATGGCATATGCCCATTCTTTCTTCTAAATGGCTTCTTCAAAGCAGATCACACATCAAAGCCATATAGCTGGAGAATGGCTTAGATATCTTCACCTATCTCATGGTTCCTTTGGGAACACCATATCTCTCTCCATTTTGAATAAGCTCCATAGCCTAAGAAGGATTTCTCTTATGGGGGATCGTCATCTAAGGAGGTTCTTGAAATTCTACTATGTCATGATCTTCTAGAATTTCCTCATCAAGGGAAGTTATGACTTCCCTTCCTGGTTCTACAACTCTGGGAACCTCCCTCACTGATTTTGTAAATCCAAGAGCTACAAGTTCCTCTTCATATACTTCTTCAAGATGACATCTTCTTGATTTCTTGAGTGCTGCATCTTCATCAAAGATCACAATCCCTGCTAATATTTTATAGGGTATACTTGGTGTTGCATACCAAGTCTAAATATGAAAGATTGAGTCAGGCTTCAAACAAGGTCTACTTTTCATTCTAATGTTCGGTCATCTTTGGAACCTTCTGCTCCTTTCAATCAATATTCATATGAGATACTTTCAATCTCAAGGGATAACTTCTTCTTCATCTTCTTTGGTGTATGAGTGTATATGGTCATGTACATATTCTGCTTCATGTTTCATATAATATGTTGCCTTCTGCAACCTTCACTATAGCTTTCTCAGGGTTATCACCTATGACCTGAAACAAGGTCAACAAAAAAACAGGCTAGAATAATATCCTTTTGATAATAATAGATAAAGCAATAGCACGAATAAACATCACAGTATCTCCTTTAGAGCTATCATTCGTGGCTTGTCTGAAGCAACGATAAAAAATAAGAGATACACTATGAAATGAGGTCAAAACTCTTATAGTGTTGTGATCGAACATTCCTCCATGGTAACCTGGAACTAATACACGAGGTTTCTCCTAGAGGAGGTGTTAGTTGTATCAGGAAAATGATTACATTAATTATTTACCTCTATATGCTCACATGCTACCAAGTATAATACTTTACAAAGACTGTTATCTCAACTATAGTGGCTAATTTTAAAGGGGTAGCCATCAATTTGTCATGTGTACCTTTGAATCTTATCAACTTGATTAATCAAACCTGGAGCCTTGTCCTCAAGAATGAGTGTGCTTTCTTTTCTTCCAAGTCTTCTTCACTCAAGATGACGAGTGCTTTCTTCAACCTGTCTTTTGTACTAAGACAATATTCTATCTTGACAGAAGGTTGGGTTAGAGGATAAACTCTATGATCTCAACTTTTAATCCATCTAATACCTTGACTCAGATTTCGACCAAAGGTTAGAATGATGGTCATAGCTACAACATGCAACACTGATCAAAATAATTCCATAACAAATAGATGCATATCAGAATAATCACACTTGGGTTGCATCATTCCTCTGAATGTGTTGGATCTTGAGATCCTTCTAGATCTATGGCAAGAGATCCCTTCTCCTGCAAATACCCTTTAAATCTTAATCGTTTAGACATGTGTGAGTACATACCTTTGACAACATTTGTAGGTAGATGCACGATCTGGTAGCAGTGGTAATGATCACCAACTCTTAAGAACTTCAAGGGTGAATTCAACTGGTACTACGGCTGCAACTGCAACTAATACTGCAACTGCAATTGATACTGCAACTGGTTCTGAGACTGCAACTACAACTGCAACTTAGGGTTTTATGAGGAAACCCTAATTTTTCAAACTTAAAATTTTGAAATTCTGATCCAGGGGATAGATTCGCTGAGCTGAGGCGAGTAAGTTGGTGCAGTCAGATTTATGAAAATCCAAATTTTAGCCCCTCAAATTTGACAAGCAGATTTCTGGACTGGTGCTTCTGGTTTTCTGGTACTTCTGGTACTCTGGTTTTCTGTTTTTTTGGTACTTTGTGAAAACCAGGGTTTGACTTTCTGGGATATCTAGCCAAAAGTTGCGCTAAGGATGCCAAAGTGATCCTTGAGGAAGGGGACACTTTTCTAGATGGTTTTGGGGCTGAAATACTTCTTCAATAAAAATCCCTAATTTGCATGTACGACAACAGTGATGTTTTTCACTTTCTTTTGTGAAAGATGCTCTCTTCAGCTTAGCTCTGATACCATGTTAAGATTTAAGTTATTATTAGAGTTCTTTGAATTTCACTAGATAAAAATAACATAAGATGGGATCACTGAGAAATACACAATCACAAGAGACACATCATTTATCCTGGGAAACCCTCATGGGGGAGAAAACCCATCAAAACTTCCTTTTTATAGATAGCCAATACAATTCCAAGAGATAACTCAAACAAATACATAAATTCCTCTCCCAAGAATGCACCTCTCTCTCTCTCTCTCTCTCTCTCTCTCTCTCTCTCTCTCTCTTCTCCAACTGCAGTTTCGAAACTTGCTCCTCAATGAACAAGTGAATGTGTGTTTAAATGAGGTGTTGGTCTCCTTATTTATACAACTTTGGAACGCATGGAGGTGTCTTTTCACTAACAGGGCCGACTTCTCAATCTAGGTGGTTAAAACCACCTTTAATATATTGTGGGGCCTCTTTAATATATTATGGGGCTGAATTCTTATTCTGCCTATTACAATTATGTTTTGACCAATCTGCAAAAGGGGATTTTGTCTTTTACAATAGCCGACATGATCAATCCACAATAGGGGATTTATCTAATGAATAATACAACAATAATAATTAGAATACAATTTTCATTTACATTATTTCAACACTTAATGTGACTAAAGTGTCCAACTAAACCTCCACTGTGTTTCTCTTTCAGCAGGTTGTCTCTCATTGAGCACTTCAGAACACATAATTGGCTCCCTTTGAATAGTAATCCATCCTGGATTAAATATTCATTCTATGGGATTCTGTCTCCCAACAAAGGATTCTTGCATGCCTCATAAGCTTCTTTGAAATCTGTGTCTTCTTTATACATCTCCTTGAGGTGTTTGAACCCCAAAGTCTCCACATGGAATTCCTGTACAATCAAACTCCTTCTGCTCAAAGCATCTGTGACTTTGTTAGCAGTTCCAACAATGTGTTTAATAACAAAAGTAAAATTCTGCATAAATTCTACCCATTTTGCATGTTTCTGATTCAACTTTTCTTGCCTAGTAATAAACTGCAAATCATGATTATCATTGTACAAGATAAATTCCTTAGGGATTAGATAATGTCTTCATTTTTTCAAAGCTTGAATCACTACATAAAATTCCTTGTCATACGTGGAATACTTTTTCTTGGAGTCATTCAACTTCTCACTAAAATAAGAAATTGGTCTGTTGTCCTGACTCAAGACTTCTCCAATAGCTAATCCACTTGCGTCACATCTCACCTGAAATGTTTTTCCAAAATCTAGTAAGACCATAATTTGCTGCACTGTGATCTTCTCTTTCAACACTTTGAAACTTTTTTCAGCTTCCTCTATCCAACTGAAGGACTTGTGTTTCTTCTTCACAATGTCCAGCATGGGTGCACATATGGCACTGAAAACTTATTACCTCAAATATACTTCTCAGCGATGACCATTCTCTGATCGCTCTCACTTTTTCTGGGTCCATCTTCAATTCATTTGAAGAGATTACAAAACCCAAATATATGAGCTCCTTCTTCATAAAAGAACTCTTTTTCAGATTTATCAACAATTTCTCTTGCTGCAACCTTTACATCACTAATGTAAAATGTCTTAAGTGTTCTTCCTTTGTCTTGTTGAATATTAGTATGTCATCTAGATGTACGATGAAAATTTTTCCTATGAAGTCTTTCAACACTTCATTCATTAACCTCATAAATGTGCTTGGTGCATTTGTCAACCCAAATGACATGACCAACCATTCAAACAATCCTTCATTTGTCTTGAATGTTGTTTTCCATTCATCTCCCTCTCTCATTATTATTTGATGATATCCACTCTTCAAGTCTATCTTGGAAAAATAGCTTGCTCCACTCTAACAGTTCATCAAATCATCCATCCTCAGTAAAGGGAATCTGTACTTAATGGTTATCTTGTTGATGTCTCGGGAATCCGTACACATCCTCCATCCTCCATCTTTATTTGGACTTAACGGTTGGTATTGCACATGGGCTTAGGATTTCCCTGACTAACCCTTTATCCAACAACTCCTGGACTTGATTTTTGACTTCCTCATTCTCTTTAGGTGTCAACCTATAAGCTTCTTTGTTTGGTAAACTAGCTCCTGGAATAAGGTCAATATGATGGCTTATACTCTTGATGGGTGGAAATGAGTGTGGTAACTCATCCACGACTATATCAACAAAGTTTTCTAACAGTTCCTCGATTTCTACAAGAAAGACTTCTACATAAGTATTTGTAAGGATAACTCTAGGCTTCCTCACTACAACAAACTACATTTCTTTCTCCTTCTTGAATTTATTCAAGAACTCCTTCCCACTCATGAAAAGTATGTTTGAAATGGCTTTTGTCTTTTTCTCTTTGTCTTATATGGGTAAAAAATGTGTTCTACCATTGTTCTCTAGGGTATAGGTATTATTCCTTCTATCATGAATAATTTTTCGGTCATACAACCACGACCTCCCCAATAAAATATGACAAACATCCATAGGAATTACATCGCACAATATTTCATCCCTATAACCTCCTATTTTAAATTCAACTTGGCATTGTTGACTTACCATGACTTGATGTCCTTTCTGAAACCACGATACATTGTATGGATTTGGATGTGCAGTTGTCTTCAGCTCCAGCTTTTCCACCATCTCCATGGATACTATATTGTCAGTGCTCCCACTTTCTATGATCACCTTTCAAACTCTATCTTTCGATGTGGAAGCAGTTCTGAACAGGCTTGTTCACTGAACTGGTTCCTCTGGTTCCTTTTCTAGTTTAAGAAGGATCTTCCTCATCATGAGGTTTCTTCCTCCTTCTGTTGCTTCTTCTTCCACATGTTTCTATGCTTCAATAATGTGTTCTTCTCCACCTTCTCTCTTTCTATCAGGATATTCCCTTCTTTTCCATAGGTATATCATTTAACTGCACCTCCTCTGGATCTTCCTCTTCCTCTACCTCTGGGAAAAAAGACTTCTTCCTCCATGTTGTCCTTCTTTAAAAATTCCACCCTTCTCATGGTGACTATGTTGTTTTTCAGCTTCAGGCTTCGACTTCTGAAACTTCTCTCTGCTAGTTCCCTTACCTCTGCTTGAATTTTCACCTCTGCTTCATTGTTTTCCTTCCTGGACAATTTTTCCTCAACTTTCAAGGCTTCTTGATAATCATACTTGACTTTACTGATAGACATCATGTTGATATCCTCTTGTATTTCATATCTTAGCCCATTGATGTACCTGGTTGTCTTCTCATCTTCATTCTCTTTCTGTCCAGCCCTGATGTTTAGTCGGTAAAATTCTTCAGTGTACTCCTTCACTGATAAACCTCTTTGTTTCAGGTTCTACAATCTTCTTTAAATATTGATTTGGTAATCCTTCAGGATAAATTTGGCCTTCAACTTAGCTACCATCCTATCCCAGTTTTTAATTTTTTGCTTACCATTTCTCCTGCGTTCGGCTTGCAGTTCATCCCACCATAACGCTGCATGAACTATTAGTCTTGTCACTGCATGCTTCACCATCTTGTCTTCTTCGATATCTTCATAATCGAAGTATTTGTCCATATCACGTACCCAATCTAAAAATTCTTCAACTTCAAAATTTCCTTCGTACATAGGTACCTCTATTCTTGCTCTGGCTCCTATCTTTGAAAGAACTTTTATCAAGCGATCTTGTGCAACATCCTCCACGTAATTTTCTTTGGCCTCTTCTTCCTTGCTCTCAGCTTCAATGACATCACCAGTGTCTGGTGCTCTTCTCTGTGCTATCTCCATTGCATCCAACCTCATTTAGAGTCGCCTCATTTCTTCTTCTATTTTTTCATTTTCTTTGCGACTTCTCGGTGGAATGATTTTCACTACGTCACCTACAAACAAAAATTTAAATTTCTTTGATACCACAAATGATAACAACTTTCCTCCTTTCTCCTTTTGTCTATTGTCTACAAACAAACTTAAAATCTCTCTCTGATACCACCTGATGCAGCCCCCCCTACTCCCCTGTAGGGCTACGTGACCTCCTAGTCTTGGATCTCTGATTCTTGAGTCAAAATGCTCTTTGGAACCTTAAAGATCCCCCTCTGTATATAAACACAGCCCCCCTCAACTTCTTGGTGCAGGCCTAATAGAAACCCATGACTTTCCCCTTTTTCTTTGTGCAAAAACTCAGAATGTCGATGTTAGCTCCCTTTCGGATAAGCCCTCACTTGATATGACATGGGGCTATGACCATGTTATTGCGAGTGTGGTCATAAGTGTTCTGGAGTTAAACCAATTTTGGGCCCGCAATGCTCCTATGACCTCCACGCGTCCCCTTGGAGAAACCATAGTTCAAATTGTGTCCTGCCTTCGATTGTTTAACCTCCTCCCAACTTCTATCCCCGCAATGACATGGGATCGTCAATCTCACGATCTTGATGAAAATTTCCAAATCGACATTCAGATCAACTCTCCCCGAATCAACGGTCAAGGTTCTCTTCACAATTTCGGACTCCGGGAGCTTGAAATCTCAAACTCAGCTCTCTTTGGTACTCTAACCTTCTGGAACTAGCGATCTACAGACACCTGTACAATAATCAACGATCCTTCCTTCACCTAGGTGTTTGACCTTTCAAACTAGATCAATGGTCCAACAACCCCTTCTTGATCGACGGTTGGGATTTCCTCCGGGTTCTGGACTTCAGAGATCTCAAATCTCAAACCCTTTTCTTTCTCCTCAAATATGCAAAATCTTGCCACGTGTCCTCTTAGATTTGACTGCCTAGGATTTCTTCAGGTCTTTACTCGAAATGCTCAGGTATACACCACGTGTCCCTTCTAGATCTGATGTTCTAGAATCTCCTTTCACGAATTGAGATTTCACGACTTGTGACTTCCAAGTCACAATTTCCTTCACATCCCCGACTTCCAAAATTTTGATATTTCGGGACGCTCCTAATATGATGGCTCGTGCTCCTCTAGATCTAACAGTCCATATATTGTCGGGATTTTGCGTATCGATATTTCATCAATTGTAAAGTCGAAAGACTCTTCACCTCTGTTCTCCTGATCCCTTAAATGCTGAAATTCTCCTTGGGCAATCAACGGTCCAGATATCTCTTCAATCAACGACTGGGATCTTTTATCGATTTGGCTTTTCGCAAGTTTCACGAATTTTCCCTTTGACTTCTTTTAAGTTGCAATTCAACAAAATTTTGATGTTTCTCCATGCATCCCTTCCGATGGATGGTTCTGATGATGTCGAGATTTCGTGACTTTGCAAAACCCTCTCTCCTGTGTAACTCCAAAGAGTTAAAACTTATGCATGGTCCTTTTGATCCAACGATTGTCGGTCCATGCACTCAGATATGATGCCTGAGATCTGACTCCCCTATTCTTGTTTCTCCTCTTCCTGGACGTAGATCTAGTGGTCCAGGTTCTTCTCCACAACTGATCAGATGGTTTCTATTGCTCCTCCTCTTGAGCTTCTGATATCTCTTCGCCTGGAAGATTTATCTTTTTTCAAAGTTTCCCAACCTTTGTTCTCTCGATGAATCCACCTTTGGGATTTCGTCAACACTTGTGAAAAGTGTTATTTCTTATGATATTCTATCCTTAAAATTATTTCAATCTCCCACACACACCTTGCGTCCTTTGGATTTTGAATAACTCAGTTCAAAGGATTTTCTTGAAAAGAAAATGCTTCTCGTCCACCTGGCATTATTCTATGCTGTTCCTTCGAAGCTTGTTGGATTCTTGACATTGTGCACACCATGCACCTGGTCTGATTTTCTCTGATTCTCTCGTTGAACTTCTCTAAGTCAATCCAAGACTCATTCGACGCACTCCTTTCATTCGATATGCACACCTTGCATACAAGTATCAGAAGAGAAACGATTGAAACTCAACCAACTTCGTCACAAACTCATACAATTAATGTCTTGAAACAATCATACATTAACGAATTGAAATAAATCATACACACAAAATAACATTCACTCAATCACACATGAAATGAACATAGTCCAAGGATTTGGGACAATTTTTGTTTGTTCTATTCATTCATGAAAAACAAAATACATAGTGTTTCTGCTACTCTACTCTGCTCTACTGATCTCTCTATTGTACCTCATACATCCTCCTTCTATTACAATGCAACAATGAACTATCTAAGGACCGCTCCACGAGCTCTCTCGTCCTGTTCTGAAATCTATCATTTCAAATTCAAATCTATTACCTACTCTGTCCTATTACAATAAATACTAGTTATTTCTAGATAGAGTCGACACTCCATATATGAAATTTCTTACATTCCTTCAAGACTTTACAAACAAGTTACATTTTAAAATGTTGTTTACAAAAATATCTCAACGACCGATTAAATTCCGAGTTAAATGCTTGATTTGAAACTCTGTCATTGCTGAGATGTCATTCGTCTTCCTCCACACGTGCGTTGTTGACTTTGAAGGTGATTCTCTTGCATCAATATACTACCTCTTTCTCTCTCTCATTGTTGTTATTTTCACTCTCACTATATCCCCCTCCCCCTCTCTCCTATAATCTCCCCCCATTTATCTCTTTATATATCTATATCCTCCCTTCCCTCTATCTCCCCTCTCCCTCTCACACTCAGTCTCACCCTCTCTCTCCTTGTTGCTAGTCTCACTCTCACTCTCTCTTTGCCTCTCTCTCTCTCTCCCCCTCCCCGCTTCCTTCTCTTTTCCCCTAGTTCTACATCCCTCTCTCTCTGTCCATCTAAAGGCGAGGCATTTCGCACAACGAATAAAGGATGTGTGCAATAGAGAAATGTAGCCTCGCATGTAAAGTGAGTGTTAAGTTTTTGTTCTTATTCTAATGGATTACTTATACAAGTACTTATATGAACATGACCATGACCTATACCATGAACTAGACTCAGACCATCACCTAGAACCCCTAGCTCCATCTAAGCCTACACATAACCTATACTCTACCCTTAACCCCATGCAAACCCAATACCTAAGTGAAATATGCCTATACCTATTTTTTTATAATGATATTTTATGGAAATGACCATTCACCTATGGTTTAATAATGATCTCACATGATTTAATGATGATTATAGTACATTGATTCTGGTTTTTTATTTTAATATAATCATAATAGTATAGTTGATTCGATATTCTTTATTCACAATGAATTTTTGAATCCCTCTCTATATCCCACCTCTTTGACTCTCTCCCTCTATCTATCTCTCTCCATCCATCTATTTATCTCCCTCCCTTTCCC
>ML778434.1:740017-751877 GCA_009831015.1 Picea engelmannii | reverse complement strand
CCCCTCTCACACTCTCTTTATTCCTCTCTTTGCAGCCCCCCTCCCTACATCGCAAGGAAATAAATGGCCTTGACCTATAAATTTCAAGACCTAGACCTAAACCTAGACATAGCAAGACCTAGACACGGAAATACTTGAAGAATGAACTAGACCTATATGATGACCATGATGTAGACCATGAAATAGAGCTAGAGATATATTTAGATGATGACCTGGATCTTGACGTAGACCATGACATAGATCTAGATCTAGAGTTAGACTATGACCTATAGGTTGACATAGACTCCCCATACTCTCACTCTCTCACTCTCTCACTCTCTACCCCCCATACTCTCACTCTCTCACTCTCTACCCTCCCTCTCCCTATCCCTCACTCTCTTTTCATTCCCCTCTCCCCATCTCACACTCTCTTTTCATACCTCCTCCCTACATCACAAGGAAAAAAAATGGCCTTGACCTATACATGTCAAGAACTAGACATAAACCTAGACATAGCAATACATAGACATGGAAATACCTGGAGCATGACTTGAATTGACTTGATTGAGTTGTAGCTATTGGTCATTTATGCTTAGTAGGAGAGCACATGTGTTCCTAGAATGCACATGTGCTTTAGTGCACATGCGTTCTAGGAACACACATGCATTCCTTCTAGGCATTTTTTGGTTCCAAGCAGACCCCACCTCATCTATCTCATGGATGACAAAAATCCGTGACAACTTTAGACAAAAACAACCTCCAGAGATAGGTTTTTCTTATTTTAGTGTTATTTTTAGTTTCATAGAGACTTTCTTGCTACTGTCAGACATACAAACATTGGCATAGTGTATATAGATAGGGGTTCAAACATAGACATCATTATCATAGGGATATATACATCATTTGTATGTCTATAACACTAACGTAAACATGGTGTAGGTGTCAAGTTTCCCATTTTCTACCCTTTTTCTGAATTTCAAGATTTACATTAAGGCTAACAAACAAAGGCCCTCCACAAATAATAGTGAGAAAAACCAACATTTCATAGGACAAAGAATTGTTTCAAACTGACTAGAAAATAATAATATCACCTAACTTTAAGCCAACTTTGGACAGGTTTATCTAACCTTGAATAGAGGGATTAATCACTTATGGTGATTATTATCACCTAATAAGTTGTGATTTATCTAATTCAATTATTTTATGGAGGGAGGATTAATTCCCTAAGGCAATTAATTACTCTACTCCAATAATGGAGACATAGATTTCTTCTATGCATTTCAATTTGTTAAAAGTCTCGAGCCATTTCTCTCATGGCCTACTTCATTTCTTTTTTTGTCTAGTATCCTTTATTGAGATGCCGATAATTTTTGACATGGTAAGTCCTTGTTTTATTAGCCCTACTATATCATTTGAACAATGGTTATCATCTTTATTAAGATGTAATACAATATAGAAAGTAGTATCTATAAAATACATAGGATGAAAAATGGAAAAAAAATAGTGTAATTGGTGACAAGATATTTGGAGGAATGGAACCTATTGAAATGGACATTATGACCATTTGGAGGCTTAGATATTATGAGATTACAGTGCACCCAAATTGAAAGGACCTTCTGGAGGTGGAGATATAGTGAGATTGCAATGAGTCATTTGGAAGCCCAGACATAATGAGATTGCAATACACCCGAGTTGAAATGACCATTTGAGGTGGAAAGATGTGATATTGTAGTGCACCCTTTGGAGTATCAGATTGTGATTAGGGATAGATTCTATATTTTATGGGAAGGGGTGGAGATAAGAAAATGCGCTGCAAAGAGAACAACATTTGCATTCATTTCATTTACAATTTTTCTTTTGCAGTTTTTTTCTTTGCTGATATGAATTTCCTTAAGGATGGGAGAGCATAAAAGAGTAGGTATGAGATTTGATTTCACAAATACACAAAGTAATATTCCTTATGTAAGTGGATTAATAAATATCTATGTGCAGGTTAAAGATAATGAGTAATAGAGGAAAAAAAACAAGTCATGTTAGGTTTCATTATTTTGGGCATTGTGATTTATTTGATGAGAAGATTATGAAGTTAAACTCAAAATTAATGAAAAAATATCTCTCTTATAATACCATAAGATCAATTCTCTCTTATATTGTGCCTGATCCCTTTAAATAATATTATCAGTAAGAACGTGCACGCGTTCCTTCGACTAAACCTACGTGGAAATCGATGTGGAGGTTCTATCACATCCAAACCTATAGGTATAGGAATGCGTGTGCATTCCTAATAATGTGCACACATTCCCATAAGAGTGTGTTCTTATTCATTCCCTTACCAATTTTTCGGCCATGAACTTCTTGCACTCACCCTTTTATCCTTTGCTTGGGGCCTTGGCCAAATAAAAAACAACCAGGAAGAAGCATACACACTGGTGTGTGGCCTTCTCTTGGAAAAACAAGCCAATATTATAGAATTATTAGTTTTTGGATATTCGATGCTAGTTATCAAGTAAATGATTGGAAAATCCCCCCCACCTTGATAAATAAACTAGCACTCATTGTTGCTTGATTAAAAAGGAAGCTAGGCCCTATAAAATATCCTTATGCCATATCAAAAGTTTCAACCTCAATGTGGAATCATATCAATGCACTAAAAAATCCAAATATCTAAGCCAAGGAATTAAATTTAAAAATCAGGTGTACAATCATATATCCATCCCCCTAAGTATTGGATTGAAATGGATGTCAAGTATTCATTTGTAAGGAATCTCATTCCCACTAATTACCACATGATTCAAATCCTTTCACATATCCACAGTGGCATTACGATGATATATATGAGTACATTCCATATCCACTACAATGTGCGAGCCTCTTATATGCCCATGGTTATTGAATTTTTTGATTATAAGAAGCTTAATCCTTATGGGATAATTGTAGGGTTGTGGTCGAGAATTGGGAAACAATTTGGTTGCTTCCCTAGATCACCTGACCATCTATTAAGTGTTCTTAGTCATGGGAATTTTTTCAATCATTTCTTCCTAATTTAGAATGCTTTAAAGTTGAATATGGTGGAGATTGAGGGATGGGTTTTGAATAAATCTTGGTTTTTCTCTTTTTGTGGGGAGGTGTAGCTCAATTCTAGATATTGTTCTTCTATTTTATTGTTCATTTTTTTTTTTTTTTTTTTTTTTTTCTGCTTGTTAATAGTTCCTTCCAATGAATGTTAGGTATTGGAAGAATCATTCCATGGGGAAGAACATTAATTTTTTTTCTTTCTACATGCATTTGCATGTTTCCATTCTTCACTGGACTAGAACCCAGGTTTTACTTGCAAAGGGATTTTAATGTTAAAATGGGATATTGATATCAACAAAGAACTTGGGATCTTGTGGTTTCTATTGACATTTACATATTGGAATGTCAAGCAGGTAAGGGATAACATCCAATGGAAGGTCCTAATTATACCTACTCTCATTTGGTGTAGCATTTCTGACTAGTATGTCAGTATGGTTTCCACTTAAAATAGTTTCTAATTATGAATCTAAGAACAAAATGTTCTCAAATGGATTAAAGTATGCACTAAATACTAAATTTTATCTAACACTATTCTAATCTAGTTCTATCCTAACATATCCTATCCTGATCAGGATCAAAATAATTGTATGAGTATAGTGAAAGATAATATCACTAGAACTAGAAATAATTCATGTATACCAATGGTACATGATAATATCAATGCTATATATACAATAACAATTAGTTGTAGAATGTATTGATTGCATTATTTCTATACCCATAAGGAAACATTTAATAGTATGAGTAAATATAATAGGTTGAAGAAATAGTTCATACAACATAACTCTATTCTACGTAAACATAAATCAAATGTACAAAGAAGAGTCTCATATAAATTTACCTAGGTCAAAAATTCCTAGAATGCCTCTTGCTCTTTATTCACTTGGAAGTAATAGTACCATCTTTCATTTAGAAATGGGAAAACTCCTTCTTACTTCATAGTACTCTCTTTTATAACACAAGATGGGCTATTCACATTGTGTAATTGTCATAATGTCAGATGAAAGTTACAATATTTCATTTCATATTATGTATTAAAAAATTTACATATTTCATATGATGAAAATAAAGATAATCTATTACAAAATACAATGATCAAGAAGTCTTCAATAGTTGCTTGTTGTCTATGTATTCCTTCCATATCTTGTAGTCCTCTAGTATCACATCCACTTTTCTCAATTGCATATTTTCCAAATATATCTCACTATCACAAATATGGGTTGTTACCTCCATCTTTAGATTCTTCTCTATATTCTGAATGAAGTCCCTAGCTAGTGTGATAATATTGGTTGTCTTTATGATTTTTTATTTTAGGACCTCTTTATTTACTTCAATGGTATGTCTACTGACGTCTCATTTGGTCTCTACATATTCTATTCTTAACTCAATTGGAGGTGCATCTTCTAAGTATACCATCACATCCATTCAAACTCTTCAATTAAGCTATCAGAGGCCTTCCATAACCTTTTGCATGCCTTTATAACTGCTTCATGTGTGCTTTTAATATCATTTAGGATGGGTTTCCAGGTATCAAAAAGGACTTGGTCCTTAATATTTTGTCTAACAATGTAGACTTACAGGGTATTAGGTGGATTATCATGCACATATTTCTAGTTTATAATTTTTTCAAAGGAATTTTGATCATTTTGGTATTTTCTACTTATGTCTTCCAACTAATCATTCAACTTGATTTTCTCTTTCTTGTTTTTATGAATTTCATTCAATATATAGAAACATCATTTTCATATAATCCTGAGTTCTTCATTAGTAGTGTTATCACTCTGGGAAACTCTCTTAGGTTGTATCTCAGAGATGCCTGGTAATTTAACTAATCTTGTAATGGTTCACTAAATCAGGGGTGATGTTTGGATCAAGATGAATATATAGCTTACTGGATTGTATATTCAATATTGTCTAGGGATATTCTAACAGTGCAAGGCCTTTGAGAAATATAATCAGATGGTTAAGTATCAAATAGAACATAAACTAATCACATCAACCAAATCATACATATATAAAACAATAGATATGATGGGTCTAGAAACTAGTATATTTTCTTATGATCCTTTGCTCAATAATCAGATAGTGAGATGACAGTCACCTATGGATTATATAAACAAAAAAAAAGAATAAGATTCAACTCATAAGCATGGACAAAAAGGAAAACAATATTTGACAATATAAATGAAAAAAGCTTGCAGGCTGAATATATTAGAAAGGGTCTCTATTACAAATGCAGCATAATAGAACTCAAAATCGAACCCTTAATCTATAAAATTGATAGGCTTTATAGCCTTTACAAGCAGTTTCAGATCCTCAAAAGATGGATCTGATAACCTCTTCTCCTATCTCAAAATCAAATTTGTGAGGTGGATGGAAAAGACATAAATTTTTGGAAATATGTTGCTCAAAGATTGACCCATATCTCTCAAACAAAAGCCGTTGTATACAAACTGGAAGAATATTTTGTAGATTGTTTCTTTGTGAGAAAAAACCTTTCTCGGTTCTTTGATATTCATTTTCATTTTCCTGGGATATTCATTTCAAAAACATGTGTCAAACATGGAAATTCTAGGATCCGAAAATTAGGGCTTGGATATGAATTAGATTCTCCCAATATATGACACATGTAGGAAAAATGAGAGAGGTTATTTTTCTTTGACATGTTATCAACAAAAACCTTCGCTCATTTCTGAAAACGATTCTCCAGTCGCTCAGAATCATCATTTGAAAATGATGACTCAACACAGTAAACACAGTCTTTTCTGCACTTTCGATGGTTAAGAGAGCCCCAAATTTCTCATTTAAGCCACCGAAAGCTAGGCTTTTGGTGGCTTAGAAGCCATTTTGGAAAGGTGCTTAGCCACTGAAACCTGATTTTTGAATTTTTTGAAGGGAAAACCAAACCAAATGTTTTTCAAACTTTATTACATACTTAAAGCTCTAAAAAATGAACCTTAAAAATTTAGAAATGTATTTTTCAATGACTTCCTATCACCTAAAATAAAAAAAATTGACTATGTTATTTGAGGAGATAACATCTGGCTCCTTCTAGGGATGAAATCCTCCATGTGAGGTTTCAAGAACCTCAGATCCAATGCCTTTACTATTGGTCTATGGAGTCATTTGGCATCTGCAACTGATCTTCTGCAAACCTGTAACTTGCCTATAGCCTTTACCATTGGGCTATGGAGTCGTTTGGCCTTTAGAACTGACCCCCTGCCACCCTGTAGCCTGTATGTAGCCCACATGTATCCTTCTTTGCTTATTTAACAACAAATAATTGAAAGAGACTACTTGCTCATAAAACACGCATATTCTCCTACTCCTACTCTAACCAGATCTGCATTCAGGTTAGGTAAAGGATGATTTCCACAACAACCATCCAAGCAATTTTAATACTGAAGAAATCCCATCTTTATCATTGATCAAAAAATGATTTTTGACATGAGACAACAGTGATATGAAGTCTTTCCGGAAATTATACTCACCTAAAAACATGGGCGAGCTAAAGAAATTTGAAACTTTCAATCTCTCTGAAAAGTATAACTCCATGAATATTGCCACTAGATCCTTGAAAGGAAAATAAGAAACATACTGTTCTTCGGGAAATAGCTTCACATCTATGGCAACCTCTTTCTCAGCCATGACTGTTCCTCTGCTAGAAGACTGACCACCTTCTTATTCCCTTGAGCTCAGATTTTGATCATCAATCATCACAGATTTTTCTTCAAAAAAGTGATCAGAAGATGATGATAAAATAGTGTTAAAATCATATGAATAAGGATCAGTTTAAAACATATTTTTTCCTATGCAATCTTTAGTTATCATAGGCTCATTCTGATTTACAAAATGATCATAAACTTCACATGTATACCTGTCTCTAGAATACTCTGCATATACTGAATAATCTGATTCTGAATCTGAAATATACTCACTTTCAGGTTGTTGTTCCATATTTGTTTCATACTCACTGCTTTCTTGCTCTGAATCTGAAATAAAATCACATGCTCGCTGCTGTTCCAAAACTGGTTCACATTCATTACCTTCCTGCTCAACTTCTGAAACATACTGACCTCTTGTCTGCTGACATTTTGCTTGCTTATGTTCTTGCAGATTTTCAGAGTAAACCCACTCTTTGATCTTCCTGGAAGCATGGATGTTCTCGTCTATCTCTCGAGCATCTTCAAACAAGCTCCTTAAGGATGAAGACTTTCGTTCTAACAGAAGAAGGGAAAGTTCTGAATGAATACCCATAACATAATATATCATGGCAGCTGTCTCTGAAGGCCAAATATCCAAAGGCATGTCATGATAGCTGCTACAAAATATTCGATTGAATACAGACAAAGTTTCACCCTTCTCTCTCTTCAAAGCATAAAAATCAGCAAGGTATGAATCTAGTGATTTGCACTCACTCCAATACTTCAATAAATCGTTAGAGAACTCGATCCAAGAGCCAATAGAATTGTCTCTTAGACCCTTAAACCATGCAACAACATCTCTGATCAAAGACTTGGAGAAAAATCTCATGATCACATTTTCATGAACAATCTCGAATCTCTCAACAAAATCATCAAAGGATTCTAAGTGCCTCTCAGCTGAAACTTGATTCTCTCCAGAAAAGTGGGGAAGATATCCATAATAGTCAAGAGGGTAAGGATTAAAGAGATAGGGCAGCCTTAAAGGTTTGAACATCTTCATCCTGATCTTAATTTGAAAAGAAGTAGGATGATTATGAGAACTAACATGTTGATGACAAGGTTCAACAATAATGCCACAAGGTGTTGAGCTATGAACAGGGTTTGAGTCAGTTCTGACCTCTGTATGGTTACATGGATGATCAGATTCAAGGGGGATTTGAATACAGTGATCGTCTTTATGAACGGACTGGGGTATAGATATTGAATCAACATCTACAATATAAGAAGTATGCATATCTTCTTCTTCTAAAGACGGATATATACAAGAAGGATGATGATTTTTTGAATATACAAAACAAAAAATGATTCTCTTTACACGTGAAGGGAAAAGCATGAATGAGTTGATAAAGAAAAACAACATTTCATGAAGCAAACTAATGAACTGATACCTGGATTTGAAATTCATCTCCTTCATCTTCTATCAACTGGATCTTTCCCAGTGGATTCTTATTAAACTCAGATGGATTAGGAAAAAAGAAGGCTTTGTAAATACGCCCTAGAAGCAGGGCTAGATTTTTTCCCCCTTTTACAAACAAGTCTTGGAGAACAGACTCTACTACAGGAAAACTGGTATGCGTATAGGAGTAGAGTTTTTCTGGTTCTGTTTGCAAAGAATTTAGAGAAGAGGAGCAGTCCTCTTCCAGGGTAGATTGTTCAACTTATTTCCCTAAAATATGTATAGAAATATTCTCAGGAAAAGGATTTATAACAACAGAATCTAATGAAGGTTCATCACCCTTTGGATTCTTTGGTTCAACTACAGTTTTCTGAGAACAAGAAGCTTCAACAGATGTAGACTTGATGGAAGGTGTTCTAGGTACAGATAAAAAAGCACTACCTCTTGAGATACTTGATCTAGATGTCTTTGTTGTTCTAGAAGTTTGCCTTTGTAGATCTCTTCCTCTTCTGATGATCTTCTCTAGGTATGCAACAGGTGTTGCTGGTGGGCTCTCTTGATTTTCTCTGGTATGAGCCCTCCTCAGAGCCACAGTTCTTCAATGGAGTCACCATATAGAAGATTACAACCAATGAAATGTCCAGGCCTTGTCTATCATCAAATATGGATCTATGTCGTCTCCCAAGGAAGATGAGATTCAATCTCCTCTCCCTGACAACGATGCCAATTTGTTATCACTCCAGGAAAATCTCTTAGGTTGTATCTTAGAGATGCCTGGTAACTTAAATAATTTTGCAATGGTTCACTCAATGAGGGGTGATGTTTGGATCAAGATGAATATCTGGCTTATTGGATTGTATATTCAAGACTGTCTAGGGATATTCTAACAGTGCAATGCCTTCGAGAAATATAATCAGATGGTTAAGTAACAAATAGAACATAAACTAATCACATCAACCAAATCATACATATATAAAACAATAGACATGATGGGTCTAGAAACTAGTATATTTGCTTATGATCCTTTGCTCAATAATCAGATAGTGAGATGATAGTCACCTATCAATTATATAAACACAGACAAAGAATAACTTTCAACTCATAAGCATGTACAAAAAGGAAAAGAAGATCTGACAATATAAATGAAAGAAGCTTGCAGGCTGAATATATTAGAAAGGGTCTCTATTACAAATGAAGCATAGTAGAACTCAAAATTGAACCCTTAGTCTATAAAATTGATAGGATTTATATCCTTTACAAGCAGTTTCAAATCCTCAAAAGATGGATCTAATAACCTCTTCTCCTATCTCAAAATCGAATTTGTGAGGTGGCTGGAAAATACATAAATTTCTGGAAATATGTTGCTCAAAGAGTGACCCATATCTCTAAAAAAAAAACCTTTGTTTACAAAATGGAAGAGGCTTTTGTATATTGGTTTGTTGTGAGAAAAAACCTCTCTCAGTTATTTGATATTCGTTTTCATTTTCCCGAGATCTGCATTTCAAAAACATGTGTCAAACAAGAAATTTGTGAGATCCGAAAATTAGGGCTCAGAGATTAATTCGATTCTCCCAATCTATGACACCTGTAGGAAAAATGAGAGAGTTTTTTTTTCTTTGACATGTTAGCAACAAAAAACTCCACCCATTTCTCAAAAATATTCTCTAGTCGCTCAAAATCATCATTTGAAAATGATGGCTTAGCATAGTAAAAACAAACTTTTCTGCACTTTTGGTGGCTAAGAGAGCCCCAAATTTCGTGTTTAAGCCACTGAAAGCTAAGGATTTCGGTGGCTTAGAAGCCATTTTGGAAAGGCACTTAGCCACCAAAACCCGATTTCTGACTTTTTTGAAGGGAAAACCAAATCAAATGTTTTTCAAAATTTATTACATACTTAAAGCTCTCAAAAATGAACCTCAAAAATAAAAAAATGTATTTTTCAATGACTTCCTATCACCTAAAATAAACAAATTTGACTTTGTTATTTGAGGAGTTAACAAGTAGCTCTATCTTATTCTTTAATAGTTTCCAGGATGAGGGTCCCTTATTTTTTTTCCTTGATGATCTTTTCAAGGACATGATTATATTTCTTCAATTTTGGGACTCTATATTCCAACTTTTCATTATAGATGCTTACTTCCAGGCATTCTTCTTATAGTATTGTCATTTCTTGTGCATGTTTCAACCTGAGTTTTTCCATTTATTGTGAGTGGGTGAGATTGAGAGCTTCCAATTCTTCCTAGTGTAACTTCTGATTTATATTAGCCCTTTTCTCAAATTCTACATTTAACTTGTTCTTCCTTAGTTGCAAGTCTTTCTGCATTTCCTCTTTGTGAATTTGTTCTATAATGTTTAGCCTCTTTCCATTCATCGGCTAGGATATCTTTAATGGTGCTTAGATATCCTTCAAGATAAGCTACCCTCTCCATGGATATTTCCAATGTCTCTCCTAAATCATACACTGGCATTGCATTTAATCTTGCAAACACATTAAGTGTTGAAGTAGTCAATATTTCATTTTCCTGAGGGTCTAGGCCTACCTTCCATTTGATGTTTCTAATAGAAGATTCTTTATTAAGGGAAGATCTCCTTGTTTCCTCTTGTTTGTTCTTCTCTCAATATCCCTCATCTTATTTATATAATAGCATTCACCCACAACCACTACAACATCATCAAGTTCTAGTACCTAATATGTATAAGAAAAATTTCTTGGGATGGCCATTAGAGGAGTGCATTCTTCAACAAGGATAGTAACTATACTTGTACTGGGGTTTGTTACAATTATGTTTAATTTATCCTACTTCTTCTTATTTTCCTGTTTTGTTTCTTCCACTGCGTTCTTCTTTAATTCATTTTCCTTTTATTTTTCCTCCTCTTCTCTCTTTCTCTTCTCTTTAGATTCAACGACTATCCTTTTCTTCTCTTCATCCTCATTTTTATTCCTTTCCTATTCTTCATCATATTTTTCTTTGGATTCCTTTTCAACGTTCCTTTTCTTTTCTTCAACATCTTTCTTCAGGTTTTCATCCTTTTTCTTATTCTCATCCTATTTGGTGTGCTTCTTTTCTAGCTTTGCTTTCTTCTTTTGTTGGAATATCTCTTATGCTTCCCTAGATTTATTTTCTCTGTCTTTAAATTTATGTGTCTCTTCCCTTTCCTTTGCTTCCATCTTTTCCCTTTTTTTTTCTAACAACAACTTAAACTATTACTTCACTATGTTCTTTTCTTCATCTTCCTCCTTCTAAAGATTTTCTCTAGATAGCTCATCTTGTAGCCTCTACTATAATTATTAATATATATCTTGTAGGCCTTCAATGAAGTTTACTTCATGGATGAATGGGTGAGTCAGCATGACTGATTTGATATGGTCAATCACTATATTGTGGGGATTATTCCCTTTTATTTACCTCGTGCATAAAAATATCTCCTGTAGGGATTTGACATCCTTATTAGCATGGTGTTTTTTAGACATAGTATATATTCCTATCTACAATGGGAAATTAGGCCAATATTTTTTTATGTTTGCTGACAGGTATGTTGTGATCGCTTATTCTACAGTTTGGTAAGAAATTTCTCGGGCTAGCAATTTATCAGGAACATGTTTTGTTAGGAGTTTTGGTTTCACAATACTTCCATATATCCTAATATAAGTGTAATAAGTTTTCACATACCAATATCCTATTTGTTTTTGGGTTGTTATGCGCCC
>ML778434.1:697029-712889 GCA_009831015.1 Picea engelmannii | reverse complement strand
GGAGGATGCCCCCTCGAAGAGGCAAGTGAACAGGAGAGGATCCCTTCCATAATAAGATCCATTGTATGGTGTTGCCCTACCTCAAGGGTTTGATATAATAAAGTTGTGTTTTTCTATATTGTTCTTCTATATCTGTTGTGGTGCTTTTGTATTCAGTATTGGGTTCTTAACAGAAGACCAATCGCTTCTCAAAATCATTCCATATGTATCAAGAATATCTACTACTATAATGTCAATGGTTTGGTGCACTTTAGGGTTGGATGATAATCTGATCAAAATATTCTTTAAATCCCCAATGAATTTGATTCTTGTCCTATCTAACTGGATGATTTGAATATCAGACTCTTTGGGTTTGACATAGATTTTTTCACAAATTTTAAAGGGAATAACATTTGAAGAAGCTCTCGAGTCTACCATATAGTTGCAAACATTTTTTTAAACATTTCAAAGGTCAATAAGAAAGGTTGACTATTGTATTTTGATCTCTCTCCATTCAAGGATGCATTTACAACCAAATATATTTTGGGTGTTGTTTTTTTAGTGGTCTGACCTGTTTTTTCTTTTCCTTTATTCAATCCTACATTATCTTCTCGAGCAGTTTTGGAAGTGGTACCCTATAAAGTTTTGATGAAATTATCTTGAATCTGTGGCAGTTTCATGAGTTCAAACATAGATATATTGTCCTTGGTTTTCTTTAAGTCTTCCAAGAAATCTTAATCTAGTCTATATGGAGGAGTGGAAGAGGTAATCTACTTATTACCAGAGGGTTCCTTCTATGTGTTGGTTGTTGTATTAGCATTTTTAGAAGAGGAAGGAGAGTTAGAATATGGTACCTTACTTTCACTCCTTGTAGTTACTGTGTTTCGGGACATATGAATTTATCCAGAATGTTCCTCTTCTTATTCTCCCAATCCAAAAGATATGTACAAGAAAGAGTTAATTTCCTTTTTCTCTGTTTCATCAGTTTCTTGAGATTCGATATTGTTGATCATTCCACCCCCCCCTTTCCTTGCTTATTTTTATTTTGGGTATCAATCGTCCAATCCTAGAGGACTTGTACAAAGTATTCCATGTTTATACCCTCAAAAGGGGGAGTGGTCTTATTGGTAGGAGGAGTCGTCTTTTCCTTTTTGGGTTGAAATTTGAAAAACTTCTTTGGATTGGAAGAGACTTCTCCACAATTATTTTTTAGATAAATTATTTTTTGATAGTTTCTTAAAAATCCTCTGGAGGGATTCCATGTCTACAGAATCTAGATATTTCTTCTCCTTAGAGGGTTTGGTCAAAATATCTTTAGTTTTGGTAGTGGATTTATCTTTTGAAGGCTCAGTTCGCAAGTTGTCTGTAAGAAACCTTTGGTTGAAGTATTTCATTTTTTCCTTAGCATCCATTTTTATTCTTTAAATGTCAAGTACTAAAGGTGATTGGGTCTTATATTCACCAATTTTTTTTATGAAAGTGGCTTCAAAATCATTCTAGATAGTAATAGAAGCTTGAGCTAGAGAAAAATACCAAGTCAAAGATTTGTTTTCAAATATATAAGGAAATAATATGCAAATAACATCTTCATATTGTACATTCATAAGTCTAACAAAAAGAATAAACTTTTTTGTGTGGTCTTCGAAATAATCTTTCCTATTAGGATTGAATTTAGGTAAAGACTTCTCAGGATGTTTGGGCATATCATGAACCGCCCCTAGTACTGTGTTGGGAGGTCTCCATGGCCCTTGTAATAGTCATCACACATTATAAATTATCATACATTATACATAAGTGAAAATATGAATATATGTAAATGATAGATGAACAAAGAGAAATTAACAAAGGATTAGTTGGAGCTGGTACAACTGTTCCAACCATATCTCCTATGTATATACACTGACAAAGATGGAATAGAAAGGTTGATGGATATCCTTCCCACATATCTCTCTTATTGAGTACGTGTGTGTCCCTAATATTTCTCCTATAATGTAGATGTATTCTTGAATGTCTATTTTACCTAGACTAAAACACTTTTGTTTTGTTGGTTCCATGGCCGAGAGTTACAATAAAGAAGACCTCTAAGTCCAAATGATCACTCATGTATGCTCGCCCGCAAGTGGAATGAGTTCTCATAAAATATGTATGCAAGTGGAATGAGTTCTCATAAAATATGTATGCTTGTTGACTCTGAAAGAGATGGTGAGTAAAAATATTTCAAGGGGAATGATTGCTCAGAAAGTCAAATGAATTATTTCAGCAAGTTATCTTAATTCACAAATTCTAGTCTATATAGGAATAAATGAAAAAGATTGTTTTGGAAATATAATAACTATAAATATAGTGCAAAGATGTTGTGTGGCTAATATTAAAATCATTTCTCATGACTTTATTTGAATGTTCATATTGGAGATACAATTCAAGAATTCTCTTACCGTGTCATGAAAGGTTATGTTTGTGGATTGGATGATTCTATCAATGGATTGATGTGTTTGATTCTATGGAAGTGTAGAAATGAGTCAATTAAGTTAAAAATAGAGTCTAAATAATTACAAATCAATCAATAGTTAAAAATGAGTAAAGTGTACAAATGAGTCAATTAAGTTAAAAATAGAGTCTAAATAATTACAAATCAGTCAATAGTTACAAATGAGTGAAGTGTACAAATGAGTCAATTAAGTTAAAAATAGAGTCTAAATAATGAGGGGGTTAAATGTGAGTCATATAGGTAGGCGATCCCCTACACCTATGTAATGAAAGTTAGCTTCATAGGTCAGTGATCCCCTCCACATATGTAAAGCAATTCAACCTCTTTTTGACATCAGTCCATACCCAATCGACATCATTTAATTATAACTGAAAAAACTCGGTATCAGAAAAAATGAGTCTTACTAATAGTTAGAGAGTCACGTCCTAGTTATAGTCTAATCAATGAGTCATATTTAGTTATCCTTCATGTAATTTGATATGCATACTCCATACATTGCTACAGATTTGAAAAAAAAATAGCCATGATTGATATCAACAACACAATAAAAGACAGACATGGTGCAAGATCCAATAAGATAAATTATGATCATCCAAACAAGAGTAGATATTTTATACTAAGTAGCAGTTTGAAAAGAACAAATACACTGAACACATGGAGCACTGATTAAGATATTTTGGCAGAGGTTAAAGGATTTTAAGAAAGAGACATTAAATGATAGACACACACATAAGAGATTAAAATACAAGGTGATGACACAAGAACATTTGAATTAATTGAGCCCCTTGGTAGAGGAATTGCAGAATAGTTCCCCAGGTTGTGACATAGAAAGCATATGAATCACATCATTGGATGATGCCACAGACCCTCATTTATTTCATAAAAGTAACACCTAGGCATGGCATATCGTTGGAGCATCAATAGAGAGTTCCTTGACATCTCTTGGGAAGAATACAAAGTTGCAAGTGAGTATGGCAGTCGATGGAGCCGAACAAGAAATCAAAAAAGTCGATCATATAGAGATTGAGGAGTCAAGATATGTGATATGAAGTCACTTAGATCCATTGTAATCCAATCATAGTAAACCTTTTATACATCTGTATCCCTATATAGTTGGTGGCTATTACAAATAATTTAGATCGGTATGCATGGTTGATTCATTATAAGGACACTTCTATAAGAGTAGATATCTAAGACATTGTTTCACACTTTCCTAGGATGAGTACGAAGTTGAGTGTGGGGGAGATGTTGGGAGGCATATTATGCCCTTGTAATAGTTATCACACATTACAAATTATCATACATTACACATAAGTGAATATATGAATATATGTAAAGGATAAATGCATAAAGAGAACTTAAAAAAGGATTAGTTGGAGAGGGTACAACCGCTCCAACCATATCTCATATATATATATATATATATATATATACACACACACACACACTCATGAAAATGGAATAGAAATGTAGATGGATATCATTCCCACATATATATCTCTTCTTGAGTACGTGTGTGTCCCTAATATTTCTCCTTTAACATAGCTCTCTTCCTGAATCTATCTTTTCCTTGGACTACAACATACTTCCACAACATCATGAACTAACTAGGGTTGGTTATTTGGCTGATTGGGATTCGGTTGTTTAACATTGACTCTAGCCATTGGTTTTGGGTTTGTAGGGTTTGCCTCCTCTCCTTCTTCGTTCGTTTCTTCTTTATGTTCAACTTTAGGGGTTATGGGTGGTGATTTAGGAGGAATATGGGGTCTACCTCCACTATAGAGTAAGTAAGTTTCTAAATCAACGTATGAGGTTTTCGAAACTCCTTGCAAGAGTTGTGATAAGTGATAATTGGGTGTGTAAGAATCAGTGCTTCCTTCATGGGTAGGGGGTCTTTCAAGAGATTGTTCTTCCCACGTAGGGCCTCTTTGTTCTTGGGGTGCTAAAAATTTGATAGGAATTTGGATGGTTTTCCTGCTCCACTGCCGTGTTAACACATTCTCATGGGATTCTCTTATTATTGTATCAAGCTCTTATTTTGTAAACATGTGAGGTGTTGGAGATATATCCTTGAAACGAGTTGGGCCTCGTTGAGTGGAAGCCTAAGTGGGAGTATCCATAGTGTATAATAGAGGATAAAGGATTGTTTTTGGTTTGTATGAGGGAAATCACCTTTTTTAATATGTTTTATCAGTGGAATAGAATGTGAAGTGTCTTGGAATTTCTTAGCAGTCATTTAGTTTGATGACCCTCCTTCTAGTGCCATTTCTATTGATGGATCCATATTTTCTTATCAAGTAGGTAAGAGAGAATGCTTGATGGTAGGTTCCAATTAAACCTACTCTCGTTTGGTATAGCGTTTCCGACCAATATATATGTCTATTTTCCATTTAAAATATTTTCTAATTATGAATTTGAGAACATAATGTTCTCATATGAATTAAAATCTGCACTAAATACTAAATTATAACTATATAACACTATTCTAATCTAATTCTACCCTAACATATACTATCCTCATCAAGAGAAAACTAATTGTATGAATATAGTGAAAGATGATACCACTAGAATACAAAATAATTCATGTATACCAATGGTGAGTGATAATAACAATGCTACATATACAATAACAATTAGTTGTATAATGAATTCATAACAGTATTTCTATACCCATACGGAAGCATATGGCCATATGAATAAATATAATAGGTTGAAGAAATGGTTCGTACAACATAACTCTATGCTACTTAAAAAGAAAGAAAATGTACAAATAAGAGTCTCATATACATCTACCAAAGTTACAAATTCCCAGAATGCCACTTGCTCTTTATTCACTTGGAAGTAATAGTACCATCTGTCATTTACAAAGGGAAAAAATCCTTCTTAATTCAAAAAACATTCTTTTATAACATAAGATGGTATATTCACAATCTGTAATTGTCATCATGTCAGATGATAGTTACAATATTTCGTTTCATATTCTATATTAGAACTTTACATATTTCATATGATAAAAATAAAGATAATCTATTACAAAATATAATGATCAATAAGTCTTCAATAGTTGCATGTTGTCTCTATATTTAGTCCATAGCTCATAGTCCTTCAGGATCACATACACTTTGCTTAATTGCATCTTTTCCATATCTATCTCACTGTCACAAATTTGGGTTGTTACCTCCATATTTAGATTCTTCTTTGTCTTCTTAATGAAGTCCCTAGTTGGTGTGTTTAGCTTGGTTGGATTCATGAGTTGTTCTTTCATGACCTCTTTATTTACTTTAGTGATTTCTTCAATCGTCTATCGACTGCCATCTCATCTAGTCTCTACATATTTATTATTAACTAAATTGGGGATGATTCTTCTAAGTCTTCCATAACATCCATTCAAACTCTTCAATAGATATATTAGAGGCCTTGTATAACCTTTTAAATGCAATGATGATTTCTTCCTGTGTGCTTTTGATATCATTCCTGATGGGTTTCTAGGTATAAAAAGTGACTTGATATTTAATCTTCTAATTGAGAATAGTTCAGTAGGAAAGACAAAAAGTTAATTATATAGTTACAGACTAAATATGGCCTTTTAGCTTGCTTCGATACCAGTCTCATAAGTGATTCCAACCCTCATCGACCTTTCAAGTGATCCTATGTCCATTAATACAATCCTCGTGTAGACTGACATAGTATTAGCTGGATTATTATACACTTTGTCGCTCTATAATTTTTTCAAAGGAATTTTGAGACTTTTGGTATTTGATGCTTATGTATTCCAACTAATCATTCATCTTTATTTGGTATTTCCTATCTTTCTGAATTTCATCCAATATATATAAACATCCTTTTTGTATAATCATGAGTTCTTCATTGGCGGCTCTAGATTCTTCTTTACAAGTTTCTAGGATGAGGGTCCCTTATTTGTTTTCTTCAATTGTCTTTTCAAGGACCGGATTATCTTACTTCAATTTAGGATTATGTCTTCCATATTTTCATTTTATATTCTTACTTATGTCTTCCAGGATTATGTCTTCCATCATCCAAACAAGAGTAGATAATTTATACTAAGTAGCAGTTTGAAAAGAACACATACACTGAACACATGGAGCACTGTTTAAGATATTTTGGCAGAGGTTAAAGGAATTTAAGAAAGAGACATTAAATGATAGACACACACATAAGAGATTAAAATACAAGGTGATGACACAAGAACATTTGAATTAATTGAGCCCCTTGGTAGAGGAATTGCATAATAGTTCCTCAGGTTGTGACATAGAAAGCATAGGAATCACATCATTGGATGATGCCACAGACCCTCATTTATTTCGTAAAAGTAACGCCCAGGCATGGCATATCGTTGGAGCATCCCTAGAGAGTTCCTTGACATCTCTTGGGAAGAATACAAAGTTGCAAGTGAGTATGGCAGTCGATGGTGCCGAACAAGAAATCGAAAAAGTCAATCATATAGAGATTGAGGAGTCAAGATATGTGATATGAAGTCACTCAGATCCATTGTAATCCAATCATAGTAAACCTTTTATACATGTGTATCCCTATATAGTTGGTGGCTATTACAACTAATTTAGATCCGTATTCATGGTTGATTCATAATAAGGATACTTCTATAAGAGTATATATCTAAGACATTGTTTCACACTTTCCTAGGATGAGTATGAAGTTGAGTGTGGGGGAGATGTTGGGAGGCATATTATGCCCTTGTAATAGTTATCACACATTACAAATTATCATACATTACACATAAGTGAATATATGAATATATGTAAAGGATAAATGCATAAAGATAACTTAAAAAAGGAATAGTTGAAGAGGGTACAACCGCTCCAACCATATCTCATATATATATACACACTCATGAAGATGGAATAGAAAGGTAGATGGATATCATTCCCACATATATATCTCTTCTTGAGTACGTGTGTGTCCCTAATATTTCTCCTATAACATATCTCTCTTCCTGAATCTATCTTTTCCTTGGACTACAACATACTTCCACAACATCATGAACTAACCAGGGTTGGTTATTTGGCTAATTGGGATTCGGTTGTTTAACATTGACTCCATCCATTGGTTTTGGATTCGTAGGGTTTTCCTCATCTCCTTCTTCGTTCGTTTCTTCTTTAGGTTCAACTTTAGGGGTTATGGGTGGTGATTTAGGAGGAATAGGGGGTCTACCTCCACTAGAGAGTAAGTAAGTTTCTAAATCAATGTATGAGGTTTTCGAAACTCCTTGCAAGAGTTGTGATAAGTGATAATTGTGTGTGTAAGACACTGCACTTCCTTCATGGGTAAGGGGTCTTTCAAGAGATGGTTCTTCCCACGTAGGGCCTCTTTGTCCTTGGGGTACCAAAAATTTGATAGGAATTTGGATGGTTTTCCTGCTCCACTACCGTGTTAACACATTCTCATGGGATTCTCTTATTATTGTATCAAGCTCTTATTTTGTAAACATGTGAGGTGTTGGAGATATATCCTTGAAATGAGTTGGGCCTCGTTGAGTGGAAGCCTAAGTGGGAGTATCCATAGTGTATAATAGAGGATAAAAGGATTGTTTTGGGTTGTATGAGGGAAATCACCTTTTTTAATATGTTTTATCAGTGGAATAGAATGTGAAGTGTCTTGGAATTTCTTAGCAGTCATTTAGTTTGATGGCCCTCCTTCTAGTGCCATTTCTATTGATGGATCCATATTTTCTTATCAAGTAGGTAAGAGAGAACACTCGATGGTAGGTTCCAATTAGACCTACTCTCGTTTGGTATAGCGTTTTCGACCAGTATGTGTGTCTGTTTTCCATTTAAAATATTTTCTAATTATGAATTTGAGAACATAATGTTCTCATATGAATTAAAATCTGCACTAAATAATATTATGAATTTGAGAACATAATGTTCTCATATGAATTAAAATCTGCACTAAATACTAAATTATAGCTATATAACACTATGCTAATCTAATTCTACCCTAACATATCCTATCCTCATCAAGAGAAAACTAATTGTATGAATATAGTGAAAGATGATACCACTAGAATACAAAATAAGTCATGTATACCAATGGTGAGTGATAATAATGATGCTACATATACAATAACAATTAGTTGTATAATGAATTCATAACATTATTTCTATACCCATATGGAAGCATATGGCCATATGAATAAATATAATAGGTTGAAGAAATGGTTCATACAACATAACTCTATGCTACTTAAAAGGAAAGAAAATGTACAAATAAGAGTCTCATATACATCTACCAAAGTTACAAATTCCCAGAATGCCACTTGCTCTTTATTCACTTGGAAGTAATAGTACCATCTGTCATTTACAAAGGGAAAAAATCCTTCTTAATTCAAAAAACTTTCTTTTATAACATAAGATGGTATATTCACAATCTGTAATTGTCATCATGTCAGATAATAGTTACAATATTTCGTTTCATATTCTATATTAGAACTTTACATATTTCATATGATAAAAATAAAGATAATCCATTACAAAATATAAAGATCAATAAGTCTTCAATAGTTGCATGTTGTCTCTATATTTCTTCCATAGCTCATAGTCCTTCAGGATCACATACACTTTGCTTAATTGCATCTTTTCCATATCTATCTCATTGTCACAAATTTGGGTTGTTACCTCCATATTTAGATTCTTCTTTGTCTTCTTAATGAAGTCCATGGTTGGTGTGTTTAGCTTGGTTGGATTTATGAGTTGTTCTTTCATGACCTCTTTATTTACTTTAGTGATTTCTTCAATCGTCTATCGACTGCCATCTCATCTAGTCTCTACATATTTATTATTAACTAAATTTGGGATGATTCTTCTAAGTCTTCCATCACATCCATTCAAAATCTTCAATAGATATATTAGAGGCCTTGTATAACCTTTTAAATGCAATGATGATTTCTTCCTGTGTGCTTTTGATATCATTCATGATGGGTTTCTAGGTATAAAAAGTGACTTGGTATTTAATCTTCTATTTGAGAATAGTTCAGTAGGAAAGACAAAAAGTTAATTACACAGTTACAAACTAAATATGGCCTTTTAGCTTGCTTCGATACCAGTGTCATAAGCGATGCCAACCCTCATCGACCTTTTGAGTGATCCTATGTCCATTAATACAATCCTCATGTAGATTGACATAGTATTAGCTGGATTATTATACACATTGTCGGTCTATAATTTTTTCAAAGGAATTTTGAGACTTTTGGTATTTGATGCTTGTGTATTCCAACTAATCATTCATCTTTATTTGGTATTTCCTATCTTTCTGAATTTCATCCAATATATATAAACATCCTTTTTGTATAATCCTGAGTTCTTCATTGGCAGCTCTAGATTCTTCTTTACAAGTTTCTAGGATGAGGGTCCCTTATTTGTTTTCTTCAATTGTCTTTTCAAGGACTGGATTATCTTACTTCAATTCAGGATTATGTCTTCCATATTTTCATTGTAGATGCTTACTTCCAAGCATTTTACTTGTAGGCTTGTCATTTATTGTGCATGTTTCATCCCGAGTTGTTCCATTTCTTGTGAGTGGGTGAGATTGAGAGATTCCAATTATTCCCGATGTAACTTGTTTTCTATATAATCCCTTTTCTAAAATTCACATGTTCAACTTATTCTTCTAGAGTTGCAAGTCTTTCTACATTTCCTCTTTTTGTAGTTGTTTTGCAGTCTTAGCCTCTTTCCTAAATTCATGGGTTGGGATATCTTTAATGATTCTTAGATTTCCTTCAAGATCAACTACCCTAGCCTTGGATATTTCCATTGCCTCTCCTAAATCATACATTTACATTGCATTTACTCCTGCAAATGAATTAAGTCTTGAATAAGTCAGTATTGCATTTTCATTAGGGTCTGGGACCGCCTTCCATTTGATATTTTTATTAGAAGATTCTTTATTGAGGGTAGATTCCCCCTTTTTCCTCTTGTTTTTTCTTGTCTCAATCACCCTAGTCTTATTTTTATACTAATATTCACCTACAACCACTAAAACATCATTGAATTCTAGTACCTGAGATGTATAAGAAAAATTTCTTGAGATGCCATTAGAGGAGTGCATTCTTCAATAGAAATAGTAACTATACTTGCACTAGGGATTGTTAGAATTTTGTTTAATTCATATTGATTTTCTCTCTTTTCTTGTTCTGCTTATTCCACTGCTTTCTCCTTTAATTCAACCGCCATTTTTTTGTCCTCCTCTTCTTTCTTTCTTTTCTCTTTATCTTTAGCAATTAGCATTTGCTTCTCTTCATTCTCCTTTTTATTCCTTTCCAGTTCTTCATCCTGTTTTTCTTTGGATTCCTTTTCCTTTCTTGAACATATTTCTTCACAAGTTCATCCTTTTTCTTATTCTCATATTGTTTGGTGTGCTTCTTTTTTAGATCTAATGTCTTCTTCTGTTGGAATCTCTCTTCAACTTCCCTAGATTTATTTGATTTGTCTTTAGTTTTCTTTTCCTCTTCCCTTTCCTTTGCTTCCAACTTTTCCCTTTATTTTTCTAATAGAAAATTAAATTATTCCTTCACTTTGTTCCTTTATTCATCTTCTTCCTTCTAAATCTTTTCTCTGGCTGGATCATTTTATATCCTCCGCAATACTTCTTAAAAAAATAAATCTCCATTGAAGAGATATTTAGGGAAGTTTACTTCATGGATGACTCGGTGAGTCATCTTGACTGACTTAATATGTTCAATCACATACTATGGGGATCATTCTCTTTCATTTTCCCTGTGCATAAACATATCTCCTATAGGGATTCAAATTCCTTCTTAGCACATGTTTTGTTAGATAGAGTATATCTTCTTATGTATAGTGAGAAATTGGTCCAAGACTTTTTTATTTTTGCTAATAGGTATTATATGATCCCTTTTTCTACAGTTTGGTAAGAAATTTCTCTGGATAAAAATTTATCAAGAACATATTTTGGTAGGAGGTTTGGTGAACCAGTACTTCCATATACCATGATATAAGTGTTAATGTTTATGCCATTATTATAGTTATTTGCATTTCAATAGATAATAGCAACATAAGAATAAGATCACTGAGAAATACAGATTCACAAGAGACACAACATTTATCCTGGGAAACCCTCTAGGGGAAGAAAACCTAGCAAAACTTCCTTCATATAAATAGCCAATACAATGCCAAGAGATCTTATGCTAAAACAGAAAGTCCTCTCCTAAGTTATGCACCACTCTCTCTCTCCTTTGCCAGTAACAGATCAGAACTTGTCTCTCAAACTGAGCAAGTGAGCTGTGTTCAAATGAGGGGCTAGCCTCCTTTATTTATACAATTTCTAGCATGTGTGAAGTGTCTTTTCACTGGCAGGGCCGACTTCTCAATCTAGGTGAGTAAACCCACCTTTATTATATTTCTAGGTATTCTTATTAACTATTGGGGCCGACTTCTTATTCTACCTATTATAATTGTCTATTGACCAATCTGCAAAAGGGGATTTGGTCCTATTACAATATCTGACATGATCAATCCACAATGGGGATTGATCCTATAAATGAAATATCAATAATAATAAGAATACTCTTAGCAGTTACATTATTTCAACACTCCCCCTTAACAAGAAGGGTATTCTTGAGCAACATCCTGCAAGAGAGAGAGGACAACATCATCAACAACATCAGGTAGGAGGACAACATCATCAATATCATCTTGTCTAGTGTATCTATAAATCATCAGAAGTTTTCTTCATCGGCAGCATCGTCATTCTCGAAAGAATGCCATCATCATCTGCATCAATATGTATCAATAAAAAAATGATACCTCATCACATCACTAGGTTGGCACATCACAGTACTACATTGGCTCAATGTCACAACTGATAAGTTGGTAGCTCAGTGTCAGTCACATCTTGCTTTACGTCTAACAACTAGGTCAGAAGCAAGGTATACATCATATTTCTTTACGTCTAACAACTGGGTCAGAAGTAAGGAATCATCTTGCTTTACGTCTAACAACTGGGTTAGAAGAAAGGAACACATCATCATCTTGATTTACATCTAACAACGAGGTCAGAAGCAAGGAATCATCTTGCTTTATGTCTAAAAATTAGGTCAGAAGAAATGAACACATCATCATCTTCCTTTACGTCTAACAACGAGATCAGAAGAAAGGAATCATCTTGATTTACATCTAAAAACTAGGTCAGAAGCAAGGAACACATCATCATCTTGCTTTATGTCTAAAAACGAGGTCAGAAGAAAGGAATCATCTTGCTTTATGTCTAAGAACTAGGTCAGAAGCAAGGAATCACACATCATCTTGCTTCACATCTAACAGTGAGGTCAGAAGCAAGGAATCATCTTGCTTTACGTCTAACAGCGAGGTCAGAAGAAAGGAATCACACATCATCTTTCTTTATGTCTAACAGCGAGGTCATAAGCAAGGAATCATATTTATTTACGTCTAGCAGCGAGGTCAGAAGCAAGGAATCACACATCATCTTGCTTTACGTCTAACAGTGAGGTTAGAAGCAAGGAATCATCTTGCTTTACGTCTAACAGTGAGTTCAAAAGCAAGGAACATATATACTCCCCCTTTCAGGGAGGGTCCTTTTGGACTATACCAAGCTTATCTTGAAAGTGTTCAAACTTTACACGAGATAGAGGTTTGGTCAACACATCAACAACCTGTTCATTTGTGCTAACATACAGGAGTTTCAAGGCTCCTCTCTGCACCATGTCACAGATGTAATGATAACGAATCTCTATGTGCTTCGACCTGTCATGAAATACATAATTCTCTATCATCTTTATGTAGCTCTGGTTGTCACATAGGATCGTGGTTGCTTCCATCTCTAGGTCAAATAGACTGGTCAACAACTTACGAAGCCATATAGATTCACAACTAGCAGAACATGCGGCAATGTACTATGCTTCTACTGTGCTGAGAGCAATACTGGATTGCTTCCTACTCTGCCACGAAATCATGGTTGATCCCAAACTGAAACAACATTTGGAAGTGCTTTTTCTGTCAGCAATGCTTCCTACCCAATCTAAATCAGTGTATCCACTCAATGTGAAATTATGATCTCTGTCATAAATGAGACCATAATCTATTGTACCTTTAAGGTACCTCATCACATGTTTTGCAGCCACTAGGTGAACACATCTGGGCTTTACTAGAAACTGACTCAAGGTGTTCATGGAAAAACAAATGTTTGGTCTGGTGTTTGTCAGGTACATCAGTGATCCAATAATCTGTCTGTACAGTGTGGCATCAATCAAATCTGATGAAGTATCAACCAGCAGCTTCAGCTTCGCTTCCATGGGTGTATTCATGGGTTTTCATTCTAGCATGTCGAATCTCTTTAATATCTCGACCGTGTACTTCCCTTGGTTAAGGAAGATCTTCTTTGGACTTTTCCATACCTCAAGACCTAAGAAATAATGCATTAGGCCAAGGTCTTTCATTTCAAATTCCGAGGCAAGTCTCCTTTTACATTCAACGATGAGCTTTTCTTCTCCATTTAAGAATAAGTCATCCACATATAGAAGTAAGATTATTGGCTCATTATCCATAATTTTGAAGTAAAGATTTGAGTCTGCTTTACTCTTGGTAAATCCTAAGCTCGTCAAGAAACTGTCTATACATCCATACCAAGCTCTAGGATCTTGCTTCAATCTGTATAAGGCTTTCTTCAATCTACATACATGAGATTTCTTGTCTTCAACCTCAAATCCTTGGGGTTGCTCTATATACACTTCCTCTTCGGTGACATCATTTAGGAAAGTTGTTTTCACATCCATTTGGTACATCTTCCACTTTATCTTAGCTGCAACAGTTATGATGGTCCTGATCAAAGTGTATCTGGCCACAAGAGCGAATGTCTCTTCATAGTCAATGCCTTCCTTCTGGGAAAATCCATGAGCAACAAATCTTGCTTTATACTTCTCAATACTTCCATTAGCAGCATGTTTTATTTTGAAGATCCATCTGTAGGATACCCCATCTTTATTCTTTGATCTGGGAACTATTTCCCATATTTCTTTCTTCATTATGGATTGGTATTCCTCTGTCATGGCATCTGCCCATTCTTTTCTCTAAATGGCTTCTTCAGAGTAGGTAGGCTCCTCTTCTAGAAGATCACACATCAAAGCCATATAACTGGAGAATGGCTTTGGTCTTTTCACCTGTCTCGTAGTTCCTCCGGGAACACCATATTTCTCTCCATCTTGAATAAGCTCTCTATCCCATGCTGGCTTTCTTTTATAGAGGATCGTCATCTGAGGAGGTTCTTGCACTTGTATTGTATCATGGTCTTCTAGAAGTTCCTCATTAGGGGAAGTTACGACTTCCCTCACTGGTTCTGCAGCTCTGAGAACCTCCCTCATTGCAATATTGGGGATTACGGGTTCCTCTTCACATACCTCTTCAAGCTGGCATATTTTAGATTTCTTGAGTGTTGTATCTTCATCAAAGGTCAGATCCCTGCTGATATCAATGTGATGTTGACCTGGTATATAGATTTTGAAGGCCTTGGAGACCTCACAGTATCCCACAAATATTCCCTTCTTTTCTGAAGGGTCCATCTCGTTTCTTTTTTCTTTAGGTATATGAATAAACACTGGACAACCAAATATTTTGAGATGGCTTACTTCTAGCTTCTTTCCGGTGAACATCTCTTCTGGTGTCTTGAGCCCAAGTGCACTATGGGGCAATCAGTTCTGCACATAAACAGTTGTCATTGTTGTTTCTTCCCATAAGCACATAGGAAGATCTTGCTCATGGATCATAGTATTCACAGCTTCCAGTATGGTTTTGTTCTTCCATTCAACTACACCATTTTATTGGGGATCTTGATCCCAACATCTTTGAAAAAGTTCACGAACTCTTTTGAGGTATATTCTCCTCCATTATCTGACCTGAGTATCTTAATCTTCCTTACATAAAGGTTCTCTATCAAGGATTTGAATTCCTTGAACTTTCTGAACACTTCAAATATATCCAGGTCTTTACGAGAATAATCATCAATGAATGATACATAGTATACATACCCACTAATGGAGGATGATGGCATTGGGCCAGACACATCTGAATGGATGAGTTCTGGGACTCCTTCTGTCTTGCTGTCCCTCTTTGGAAACAGGGTCTTGATGTTTTTCCCTTGTGCACATTGATTGCATACGCCTTCATGGTCACCTATGAGTTCTAGTAAACCTGTGACCTCTTTGCATATGTATGGTAGTGCCTTGTAGTTGATGTGAGCTAATATTCTATGCCAAGATTCTTCAATGGCGTGGGTCATGGCAGCTTCTGAGTGACCCTTTAGCTCATGCAAGTCACCTTCTTCTCTTCCAATGATGATTGCTTCATCTATGGTTTCTTCTTTATCACGTTGCCTTCTGCAACCTTCA
>ML778434.1:673288-695576 GCA_009831015.1 Picea engelmannii | reverse complement strand
CACAACATTTATCCTGGGAAACCCTCTAGGGGAAGAAAACCCAGCAAAACTTCCTTAATATAAATAGCCAATACAATGCCAAGAGATCTTATGCTAAAACAAAAAGTCCTCTCCCAAGATATGCACCACTCTCTCTCTCCTTTACCGGTAATAGATCAGAACTTGTCTCTCAAACTGAGCAAGTGATTTGTGTTCAAATGAGGCGCTAGCCTCCTTTATTTATACAAGTTCTAGCACGTGTGAAGTGTCTTTTCACTGGCAGGGCAGACTTCTCAATCTGGGTGGGTAAACCCACCTTTATTATATTTCTGGGTCTTCTTATTAACTGTTGGGGCCGACTTCTTATTTTGCCTATTATAATTGTCTATTGACCAATCCGCAAAAGGGGATTTGGTCCTATTACAATATCCGACATGATCAATCCACAATGGGGATTGATCCTATAAATAAAATATCAATAATAATAAGAATACTCTTAGCAATTACATTATTTCAACAATAAGTGTAATACTTTTTCACATACCAATCTCCTATTTCTTTCAAGGTTGTTATGGCCCTATGTGATATCCTGTGTGGAAAACCCCTGAAAGTTACCTTCTACAAAGGGGCTAAGAAATAATAAAATATATTTTAAATGTGTTATTTATAATTTATATCCCACAACTATGAGAAACAAATGTGAATCATGGGTTGACCAAGGTTCCAACTCCATTCAAAAGTAGGGAAATGAATGATAATGCAAATTGCATCAATGAGATAAGCTTACATATAAAAGTTAGGTTTTTTCATACATGGTTCTTCTTTAGCTCTCTTGAATATGTTGAATGCCAATATGTTTTCCCAAATGAACGTTTGTCCTGTATTTACTATTGTATAATCCATCATAAACCATTCCATCCAAAAATGTGTGTTGGTCTCCTCACCATGCAACCTTCAAATCATAATTTTCAATAACCTATATAACTCTTTTAGGTATTGAGATATGATATATAGTTCTTGTTTCTTAACATGTCTCATCTCGTCATTATACCCATATTCCATTAACCCTTCAAAATTCTCATTTTCTACCCCAAACGTCTCCATAAATGATTTGTTCAATGATATTGTAGGCCCTGTGATTTAATATTTGGTTCTGATGTCTTTAGGCTTCAGATAAGAAATGGGGACATTGGATTCATTTTATATGGTGGTTGTGTCCTTTTCTAGGTGTGTAAAACACCTCCATGAAATGTCATTGTATAAGAACAGCATAGGGTGAGCTACGATAGTGTGAATTCAACTCTTTATGATATTATGCTATGCATCAATCTCTTGATCATCAGATGGGAAGACTCTGTTGATGTTTTGGTAGCTTCGAGAGGTATTAACCTCCATTGATAAACCTTTGACTAGAATAGAATATTCCATAAGCAAGAGAAAACCTAAAAAAATGTGTGAAAATACTGGAAGACAAGTCATCTCAACATAATAAGTAATATTAAGGCCCAAAGGGGTTGGATCCAATGGTGGAAAGAAAGGAGTTTTTCACCGTTGGGCAAGGTTCAATTCTCGTGAGGGCTTTACTTGGAGCCATGGGGACAACTTGAGGTAGTGGTCGAATGTGTGGTTTCACCCAAAGATACCATATTAAATGGTATCGTGACCTATGCACACATAAGTGGATCAAAGCCCACCCCTATGTCCTTCAAATTTTAAGCCCGCAGGGGTGTAGACCGACTGGCAAGTGTCGTGTAAATGGAAGGAAATATGTAAAAAAGAGGTCTCGAGGTCGATTCTCACCCCGATTTACTCGGAGGGTGTTCTTGTGGGCTGTGCGTTTCTCCCTAGGGGTTATAAGGTAGCCAACAGGATTCGACCCCATGTCACGTGAGTACGATAATGCCGTTGTTACCGATTCCCCTAGTTACAAAAAAAAATATTAAGTATTATATGCAGAAAAAGACATGTCGGCCCTACTTGAAGAGACACTTGTTCACCTGGCCATATTAGTATAAATAGAAGGTGCTTTAGCTCATTTAGAAAAACACACACTCAATCAGTTGGTGGGCATATCTTAGAAGTGCAGTCGCAACATAAGTAGTGTGCAAGTCTGGAAGAGGAGCAAGAACAACCGCAATGGTGCAACACACTCTTGTTCATCCTTTTTGATACTCTTACTTGTGTTCTACCTTGGATAAGGTTCTCTCTCTTGGTTTATCGGTTGGTTCTACTGTGGTTTTCTGGAATCATTCTATCTAGCAAAGCTTAAGGTGCCTAGGTGTGGCTTTGTGCTTATGGTTGGGTGAAAATGGTGTAGCATTGTCTATGGTAAACGAGCACAATATTATAACATGTTATTGTCCCACACCACCTTCAGAATAGTGTAACCACTAGAAGGTAGATCTGCATCTCTCTATCAAGCTCGTTGTAGCACAATTGGAGTTCCAACTAGGGTTTCTGATCTTCCAGCAACAATAAACCCTAAATTGATTGTTCATGAAATTTAAGTGAAGTGTTTGGCATAATTCTTGGATATCCTAGTGTTCGCCAACCCAACACATATCTTGGTTCCCTCAGCCAAAAAAAATGTCAAAGTGTAATTTTTGGATCAAAGTCAATGTTTGAATGATCAAATTCAAGGTTTGACTAGTCAAAGTCAAAATACTAGTCAAGGTCAAAGTCAAAGACAATCATGACTTCCTCCATAAAATTAGAGTGGCAAAACCGAAGCATGGTATTTGGGTAGAGCATGGAAGACAAGGATTGAAAATATCCTTGGAAAGAATAAAGGGAAAAATTATGGAACCACAGACTGAAGAGCAGGCATTAAACGATGAAGAGTTTGACTTTTGGAGCTTCCAAGCACATGAACATGGAGTAGGAGAAACAATAAAAAAAACTACTGCAGATCTAAATCTCTGGAAAGAGAAGGGATCTTTGTCCAAGAAGCAATTGTAGAGCCTGAAAGTTCTCAGATCTAATACATTCAGAGGAACAACACACTCTCTAGGTTGGAAAGAATACTTATCTCAAAAGAAAAGAAACTCAAGTAGAACAATAGCTAGACTCCAGGTTTGCATATCAGGTTTGATATTTTTATTGTTGCTTAAGTATAGAAATTCTTTATATTTTATTAATTCCAGGAAAAAATGAATACTTAGTAGCATGTATTATTTATATAAATTCTTATTGTACTTAATTTCAATATGAACTAACATCTCCTCTAGGATATATTTCTTGTTCTTGTTCTCAAGAAAGACACCTTTGTAATGCTATAATGAATTACCATGAAATTTGTATGTTCTTATATAAAATGATATTGTATTGGAAATTCCTTTTATCTTGTTTTTCGTGTCTTAGGTAGGTTATCCTATGTATTCCAGGAAGGTTACCACTACAATAAGGACTTGAAAGGACTCATAGGGAGTTAAACTTCATAGGGAATCAATGATCATGAAGAAGAAAGGTTTTGTGACACTTTGTAGGATGCATAGGGGCATGTAGTAGATGGAAGCGTGGTTCAAGGATTCTCTTAGTTAGAGGGAGTTGATGGAAGAATTCAAAAAGAAGGATCTTGTAGGCTTCATGCATAACTGTAGGCCTTTGTTCCAATTTGTTGGCTTAGTACTGATTTGTAGGCCTTTGTGCCAAGTTGTAGGTTTCACATTGATTTGTATGCCTTGTGTTGAGTTGTAGGCTTCATTCCAAGTTGTAGGCGTCATTTCAAGTTGTAGGCCTTGTGCCGAGTTGTAGGCTTCATGCCAAGTTTTAGGCTTCGTGCCAAGTTGTAGGCTTCATGTCGAGTTTTAGGCTTCATGTTGAGTTGTAGGCCTTGTACCGAGTTGTAGGATTTATGTTGAGTTGTAGGCTACTCCAGTGAGATGGTCTGGTATTCTGAGTTTTTTCTACACTAGTGAGACATTCTAGTATGATAGTGGCGTAGTCAAGAACCTGTATGGATATGATGGTGTTTCTTGTAATATTATATGGGTGATCTTGAGATAGACTGTGTATCTCTAGTGATGCTACCGGTCTGCAAAGCCATGTAGGTATTTCCCATACCATGTGAAATGGATGGATAATGATGATAGTGATGATGATAATCATGACATGGGTGAGCGCATCATGTGGGTGTATCCCATGAAGATGATGGTGACACACACTATGAGGTGTAGCTCTAGTGTTCTCTAGCAGGTTGTGGCCCCTAGACAATATTGACAGGTCCACATGGGTGTAGCCATAATTGACATAATGATGCTACCAGTAGCATGGTTTGTGTAACCATGACAAGAGGATCATGGTGTAATGAGAAAGGATATGAAGACTATAAGGGAACATCATGGTTAAATACCTCCCTAGCTAAGAGGGAGTGTTGATGGTTTGGTAGTTGAGAGAGGTATTAATCTCCATAGATAAAAAATTTACTAGAATATAATATTCTGGAAGCAAGAGAAAAATTAAGCAGAGGTGTGAAAACCTTGGAAGATAAGTTGGCTTGGTAGAATAAGTAATATTCAAGTATTATATGCAGAAAAGGACTGGTCGACCTTGGTTGAAGAGACACGTGTTCACCTAGATGGATTAGTATAAATATAAGGTTCTTTATCTCATTTGGAAAAACACACACTCACTTTGTTGGTGCACATATATTAGAAGTGTAATAGCAGAAAAAGTAGTGCACAAATCTGGAAGAGGAGTAGCAACAACTGCAGTGGTGTAGCACACTCTTGTTCAGCCTTTTTGGTACTCCTACTTGTGTGCTACCTTGAAGAAGTTGTGCTCTCCTTGTTTATATGTTGGTTCTAGTGTGGATTCCCATAATCATTCTATCTAGCAAAGGTTAAGGTGCTCAAAGTTGGCTTTGTGCATATGGTTGGGTGAGTATGGTGCAACATTGTCTATGGTAAACAAGAACAATATTCTAATAGTATGTAGTGTTGAATATGCGATAGATTTCAACATACCTTGGGACATGTTCTCTTCCATTGAAGAAACTAGTGTCTATGATCGGGATCGGGTCTGTACTGTTAATAGGAGAAGGTATAATGGATTTTAGATTCTTTGTCTTCCTGGATTGTGGGAGAGACATTTCTCTTGTTTTGAGTTACTGTTACAGATAATATTAGAGTCAATATACCATACAATTAATCACCAACACAATATAATTCAAATCATGAGATATACATACTTGCTCTGGGATTTCAGAGGTATTTTAAATTCATAAGATGCCATGTTATGAACACATATACTTCTTGCATATTTCTTGGAGGTGAACAATATGCAAATTAGGGTTAAAATGGAGTCTTTATGCTTTACCTTTTCCCCCCGAAATCCTCCACAATTAATGTTTAACGAGTTACATCTCACATTGGTACATATTCGTACATAACTATTAATTATCTCAAGAGATATTTTTTCTTGTCATCGCAAGCGTATCGTTGGAGAGATGGGATCAAGAGATGGTTTATCACAAGGGATCGTAAGCGTATGGTCTGAATAGTTCTTACGACAGTGTAGTTGTCAGGAGGGTTTATCAGAAGGGTTTCTTTTGAAGTGATTAAATACCTTTAGGAACATTCATTTCTACCTTAGGAAGCACACATAAGCATATACATAACCTTATAATTTAACACTTTATTTATGATCCTTAAATTATCCATCAGAATGAGCCTTTGGATAGGGGGAAGCCATGTTGGAGAGGTAACCTAGAAATATGTGTTGCGAAAGTATCAAAGGATATATCAAAAGAGGGGTGTTATAATGTGTAAAGGGTGACACTTAACAATTGGTCAGATGATGGTTTCTTCTTGGCCACAGTGTTGGGACACATTCTTCTGGGAGGAGTCGCCAAAAGGTGATAGGGTAAAATATCATGGTGAGTTTCGATGCTAAAAGAGGTATTTCTCAAAAAGTGTGCATGTATTGAAGGAGGGTTATATAAAGTACATGATACATATAAAAAGGGTCTATGGTTAATTAAATATAATGAATAATCCAGTGAGGGGACCACCCTTACATGATTTGCAGTAATTGGTTCATGAAAGTTTCTTAGGATAATCATCTTTTGACATATGTATAAAGTAAAGGTTTTGCAGTAAAATAGATAGCTCGAGTATCAAAAGGAATGCATGGGAGGGATGTGTTCAAGAGGAGACATGCTTATTAGATGCAATTCCTTCCAATGCAACCTTCTAACAATATTGTCGAGATAAGCTAGTTGGAAGGTGTCATCGATGTAGATTTTAACCTTGCACAATATTTTACTGCAAATAGATTTTCCAATAAAAGAAAAAAAAAGATACAATGGAAAATACACACATTACATAGAGATTTTTTCCCTGGAAACCCAAACTGGGAAAACCAACATATTCTATATTCATTCATAGTGATACATTGTTTACAATACAATATACATATAGGAGCCAACGACATCAAAAACCCTAACCCAATGACTTGGATTAGTCAACAACCCTAATTACTTAACCGGAAATAGAAAACCATCGGCAAAAATCATGTGCCGAAAAACCTCCCAAAAATGGGCACAAAAATCGAGGTGACACAAAAAACGAGGCAAAAAATGCGACATGTTTTCCAAGGAAAAAAATTCTCAGGGGCACTACCCTGAACCCCTGTGCAAGGGGGATATTTCCCCTCTCAAAGAATATAGCACATACCCAACAATCGAGAAATATAAGGTAGGGTAAATTCCAAGAAGGGAGACTCGACAACCCCTAGGAAATGATCATATGGCTAGAGAGCATGTGCAAAATCACAAAGGAGATTTGAGAAACACGCTTAAGGTTCTATTAGTGGATGGATAGGGACTAAATGAGTTATGAAATATAAAGAGATTTATTCCAACCAAATTTCCTTAGTTTATCCCCCGAGATCACATATATAATCGTATTACTATAGGAATATCTAATCAAGCTAGTAGTGAACAATTCCTTGCTAGCCACTGAAACACTCTAAGATAGAGAATTTTAGTGGGTTGTTGTTGGATATGTGTTATATTCTTTGCACAACTATAAATAGTGTCTACGTTGTGTCGGGTGCACAAGGGGGTAAGAGGGGGGTTGTAAAGGGGCAAAGACCCCCTACGTAGGGGTTCAGGGGTAGCACCCCTGAATTTTTTCCCTCAGATTTCATGTCCATTTTTGGGAGGTCCTCGATTTTCATGTCCATTTATGGGCGATTTTTCAGCACATGGTTTTTTGCCGATGGTTTTCTATTCCTGGTTAAGGAATTAGGGTTGTTGACTAATCCAGGTCATTGGATTAGGTATTTTTATGTCGTTGTCTCCTATATGTATATTGTATTGTAAATAATGTATGCATGAATGAATATAAAATATGTTGGTTTTCCCGGTATGAGTTTCTAGGGGAAAAATCTTTGTTTATTGTGTGTGTTTTCCATTGTCTATTTTATATTCTTTTATTGAAAATTTGTTTGCTACAAAATATTATACAAGGTTAAAATCTACATTTGGTATCAGAGTAATTATTAGCTTCAGGGGGACGCCTTTGTGATCAAGGGTTTGGATTGGGACTATTATAAGTCTTTTTATAGTGGGAGATATACGGTATTGATTCTTCATGTGAAGAGAAATGGCGAGCAGTTCGAAAATAGAGAACGAGAAATTCAATGGGAAAAGTTTTGAGTTGTGGAAGATCAAGATGGAAGATCTATTGGTAGACAGAGATCAGTGGGTTGCAATGGATCTAGGTACTGCACCTACATTAATGTCTTCAAATGACTGGAAAAGGTTGGATCATAAGGTGAAGAGCACAATCCAATTGTGTCTCTAATATTCAGTATTATTGAATGTGTCAGGGGAAGCTACAACCAAGGAGTTATGGGATAAGTTAGGGAACTTGTATTAGTATAATTCCCTAGTAAATAAACTTTTCCTGTGGAAAAATATGTATAACCCGAGGATGAGAGATCGAGACTTGGTGACAGAGCATATGTATGCCTTCAACATTGTGGTAATTCAGTTGTTATCTGTTGAGATTAAAATTTTAGATGAAGATAAGTGTATCAATTTATTGTTCTATTTACCAGACTCGTGAGATAGTATGGTTGTGTCCATAGGTAGTATTACAACTATCTTGAGTTTCAATGATGTGCTCGCATCCTTGTTATAATAGGAGATGAGATAGAAGAACATGGAAGGAAAAAGAACATATGCATTATTTGCAAGAGGACGCTCCCAGGATAGAAATAGATCTAAGTACTCAAGTGGGAGATCTAATTCTAAGGGTAGATATAAATCTCTTGGAAATTTTGTAAAGGTATGTTGGAGATGTTGAAAACAAGGGCACTTCAAGAAGCAATGTAAATCCAAAAGTGTTGATAAATTGAATGGATCTGAAGGTGCTCCCTCTACAGAAGAAAATACCTCCGAGGAAGAAGGAGGGGATGTGTACTTGGCTTCTTAAAAAACACATTCATATCCCGATGCATGGTTGGTTGACTCAGGTGCATCCTTTCATATGACTCCCCACAGGGAGTGGTTCTGTGAGTATGAAAAATATGATGGAGGTAATGTTTCCCTAAGTGATGACTCGATAAATAGAATCATAGGATGAGGACAAGTCAAGTTGAGGCTCATAGATGGAAGGATTAGAACATTTCCTAGTGTTCTGCACATCCTAGTATCATCCAACAATTTGATTTCTATAATCAAAATGGACGTTGCAGGGGTAAAAACAGTATTTGAAAAATAAACATGCAGGATGGTTCGAGGAGAAATGGTGTTGCTGAAGGGATTTTATATTGGAACTATGTATAAGCTACAAGGAATCACTATTAGTGATGGGTGTAATAGTTCCATTGTTCCTTATATTGGAGTAGAATAAGAAAAAACTCCTATAGTCTCTAGAGAAAAGGTTATGCTGTGGCATCAAATACTGGGTCATATCGGAGAGAAGGGTCTTCGACTACTACACAGTAAAGGTATGGTTGAAGGTATGCCTAAATTCTCTCTAGATTTTGATTTTGTAAAAATTTTGTATATGGGAAACATAATTGGGTAAGATTCCCCTCTGGTGCAACAAGGGAAGAAGGAATTTTACAACTAGTTCAAAATGATGTATTTGGATTTGTGTTGATTCCATCATTGGGAAAATATGTGTACTATGTCTCATTTATAGATGAATTCTCGAGGAATACTTGGATATATTTCATTAGGAAGAAATATGAATTATTTGATAGGTTTAAAGAGTTTAAGGCTCTTACTAAGAATAAAACAAAGAAAAAAATTAAGGTATTGAGGATAGATAATAGTGGAGAGTTCTGTAGGAATAAATTTGAAGAATTATGCAAGAAGTGTGGTATAGAAAGAAAAAATACTACTCTATATACACCTCATCATAATGGAGTTTAATAAAGGATGAACAAGATGATGATGGAAAAATCAAGGTGCATTCTTAGTGGTGTCGGGTTAGGGAAATAATTTTGGGCATATGCAGTGGGTAGTGCATTTTACATGGTCAACATATCACCCTCGTCAACACTGGATGACAAGACTCCATAAGAGGTATGGATTGGTAAGAAATCTTCTCTCACACATGTCAAGGTATTTGGTTGTGATGCCTATGTTCATGTTCTAAAGAAAAACAAGAGTAATCTAGATAAGAAGGTTGAAAAGTGTATCTTTATTGGGTATAAAGATGATGTGAAAGGTTATAAGATTTGGAACCAATAAACTAAGAAGGTTGTGTATAGTTGAGACGTGGTATTTATATAAATGAAGGATGTTGTCAAATAGGAAGTCCTACCAAGTAAGGAAGAACCATAGAAAATAGAGTTTGAGCCAAAGGATGATGAATCGAACTCTACAAAAGAATAGGAATCCTAAGAAGAAGATCCTCACACTTTGAGGAGATCAGTGCGGGAAAAAATGATACCGGAAAGGTATACTCCATCTAATTTCCATTCAAATTTGGTTTGTCTATTACTGATGATGATCCTAGAACTATTAGGGAGGCAGTGGATTTCGAGGATGGAAAACTCTGGAAAAGGCGATGGTTTAAGAAATGGCAGCCTTGAATAAGAATGAGGCTTGGGATCTAGTGTATTTTCCAACTGGAAGAAATCCCATTAGTAGTAAATGGGTATTTAAAAGGAAGTTGAATGCAGAAGGCAAAGTGGAGAAATACAAATCTCGGATAGTAGAAAAGGGTTATTACTAGGTTGATGGAATTGATTTTGGTGATATTTTTTCTCTCGTTTCCAAGTTAACTTCTATTAGATTTATGTTATATGTTGCTGCTGCATTTGATTTTTAAGTAGAACAAATGGATGTGAAGAAAACATTCCTACATGGGGATCTGGAAGAAGAAATCTGTATGAAGTAGCCAAAAGTATTTTTTGTGAAAGGAAAGAAGGAGTTGGTATGGAAGTTGAAAAAGTCCATGTATGGTTTAAAACAATCACCAAGGATGTGGTATACAAAATTTGATACTTATTTCCTAGGAATTGGATATACAAGAAGTAAAGAGGATCACTGTGTGTATTTTAAATTAATTGGTGATCATTTAATTTATTTGGTCTTGTATCTGGATGGCATTTTGTTGATAGGAAACAACAAGGATATTATCCAGGATATGCAAACTTAGTTGTCATCTAAATTTTATATGAAGGATCCTGGTGCTGCAAATTTCATTTTGGGAATGGAAATTAAAAGAGATTGGAAAAACAAGGAAATTTGGTTAAATCAAACAAAATATGCCGAGACTATATTACATAGGTTTAATATGTAGGAATATAAACCGATCTAGGTCCATATTCTTGTAGGTGTAAATTTATCTGCAGACTGGTGTCCCAAGGGACAGGAAGAGGAGGAGGACATGTCTCATGTTGCATATGTGAGTGAGGTTGGAAGTTTGATGCATGCAATGGTCTGTACTAGACCAGACATTGCACATGAAGTAGGATTTTTGAGCAGGTATATGTCAAAACTAGGGAAGGAGCATTAGACAACAGTAAAGAGGGTTTTCAGGTATTTGTGTGGCACTGTTTTCTATGGATTGTGCTACCAAGGAATACTAGGATTGGAAAGAGTTTTGGACATAAATGGGTTTGTGGATGAATACTGGGCTAGAGATATGGATCATAAGAGATCTACAAGTAGGTATGTGTTTAACTTGTTTATAGGAGAAATCAATTGGATGAGAAAAGGATAGTTTGTAGTGGCACTTTCAACTATAGAAGCTAAATACATAGCAACCACTCATGCAAGAAAGGAAGTAGTATGGTTACAATGATTGTGTTTAGGTATTGGGTTGGTACATCAAGATGTAAGGATATATTGTGACAGTTAGAGTGCAATTTTTATGGCAAAGAACCCGACTTATCATTCAAAGATAAAGCATATTGATGTTCAATATCACTTTGTGAGAGACATGGTTGTAGAAAAGAAGGTGTCACTGATTAAGGTGGACACTTTTAAGAATGTTGCAGATTAATTAACAAACACTGTGAGAAGTGAGAAGTTCTCTTGGTGTAGAGGATCTGTGGGCATTGTTGCCCTGGATTGTTGACTATGTAACAATGTAACCCTCTTTATGCGAAGAAAACAACAAGTGGGAGAATGTTGGATATGTGTTATATTCTTTGGATGACTAAAACTAGTGTCTACATTGCATCGGGAGCCCAGGGGGGTAAGAGTGGGGAAGAGCCCCCAATTTTTTTTTCCCTCGGTTTTTGTGTCCATTTTTGGGTGGTCCTTGATTTTTGTGTCCATTTATGGGTGATTTTTTGACACATGGTTTTTCAATGATGGTTTTCTATTTTTGGTTAAGGAACTAGGGTTTTTGACTAATCTAGGTCATTGAATTAGGGTTTTGGATGCCCCTAGCTCCTATATGTATATTGTATTGTAAACAATGTATGATTGAATGAATATAGAATATGTTGGTTTTCCCAGTTTGGGTTTCTAGGGGAAAAATATATGTGTAATGTGTGTATTTTCCATTGTATAATTTTTGTTTGCAGTAAAATATTGTACAAGGTTAAAATCTACAGTTGTGGAGGTCACAACAGTTTCCTAGAGAGATTAATGACACAATATTTATTCCTCTAGATAGGGTATACATCATTGTTTCATATATCCACTTCTAGTTTTGTCTTGTAGATTTAAAGAATATGGAAAATAGGGATGTGTTGGAACTTCACACAATTTTGATAAGGCATGAGGATTTTATATAGACAAATCAAATATCACTTCTCTATGTGACTTCTAAATTCCAAGATAATGAGAACCATTGCATTTATTAGAATGTAAATATCATGAGTTTATTGGTTCAATAGAAGAGAGGATGGACACCTTCAAAGAAAAATGCAATATGCTTACTAATATGGCTCTCCATATCCATAAGGACACTCCATCCACTGCTTCAAGTGATAAGTATTTAGATAGTTTCATCCAATATGGGCTCAAATAATATGAAACAATTCATCAACTAAAGGATTCAATGGAAAATGAGAAGCATAAATCACCTCACACAGGTGATGGTTAGGAAGAAGTAGATAGTATCCATGTTTTTTTGTTAATATTTATGTATTTCTATGTTATTAGGTTGTTAGGTGTTGTTGACCCATTTCCATGACTCAACTGTATAATTCATGTTAGATTATACTATGAAAATAGCTCTCCTTTCATCCTAATCCATGATCCTTTGCATCCCGCACAAGTTATATATCTCCTCATTAAATCATATAAAAAATCATACACTCCCAACACTTAGTTGTTTTCATGACTTGCACCATGAAGAGAAGCCTTATATTAATTTCATTCTCCCTATTCCACATCAATTATTTTCCCTGCATTCCAGATAACTATCCACTTCACTTTTCTTGCATGAGATGACACTTTATTTTTGAATTATGTTTTATGTGGAAGAAGAAAACCCAACATATGACCACCTTCCTATGGAAAACCTTTTCTCCACATTTAAAATTTCTTGAATGACTCTCCTCCTCTCTACAATAGTGTCCCATACTTAGTTGATTCTTGAATCATGTCTCATGTGGAGAAATCAACACATTATCATTTTCCCACAGCACTTCCTCTCCACATTAATTTTTTTCCGCAACACCCTTCCCCCCATGAATTTTTCTTGCATTACCTTTTCCTATATAATTACCCCACTCCCTATATACCCCATAATATGTAATATCCAATTCATGAATCATATCCCATGTGGATAACTTGACACAACCATTTCTTTGCATGAATCTTTTCTTTGCACAACTTTTTTCCCACATCATTTTTCCACATGATTCATTTCTCTACATGGATTACTCCTCCACAAGACTTTTATCTCTGCCTTCCCACTGCACTAAATTTCCCATACTTAGTGTATTTCTTACTAGGAAACCATTCATTATTTTCATTCTCGAGGTAGTTTATGGTGCATTTATGATGTCCCAATTCACAAGTAAAAGACAATTTTCAGAAGTAAATGAGGCTTACTTGTCATGTTTTCGAAAATATCATTTTCTTATGAAGGAATGTGTATATAGTGAAAGGATGTATCATTAATAAATATTAATAATATTATAATCTTATAAATTAATCTCCATAACTCATATTAATAACCTTCACATATATCAAAGTGTATTGAAAAGAGTGAGAAAGATAGCAACTAGAAGAAAAATGGAACTTTTTTGCAGAGATATTGTCAACTCCCTCACTCACCAAAACAAAGAGTTCCACTAGTCAACATCTTATCAGTGGTATTCCAACCTCACTCATGATAAGAAACTTTCTAATAAGATTTGTACAACTGGTCTAGCGAAGGTTGGTTGCATGCCTGAAGCTTTTAATTTTAGATAATTAGTTTCTTGGTGTGTAAGTCGATTTTACTCGAAGCATAGGATTATTCAAGTTGTTGATGAAGGGAGTAATCCCATTATCTTAAATCCAAATGTTTTCATGATAAGATTGTTGCAACTCCCCACTCTGAACAAATCCCTCAAGCTACCAAATGTTAGAGTGAACTTGTTGAAAGACATCCTGGCACAATCTTTGGAAATGCTAGCTGATATAACTAACATTGATATATTCCTACTATTTGAACCATACCAAGATTTTTCTTGGATTTTAAGTTGATTGGTGTGATAGGATTCCACATCCTATATACCAAGGCAAGTTCGATATGTTCTACACTTCTTTATCTGAATGCAAGTAGTATTTGACTGGGTATAAGTAATTTTGAATGACCAATTGAATGAAGACAAAGAGGTTTTTTATGACCTCCTATTCAATTTTTGTTGTGTCATACTATAATTTTTTTAAGGATTTCCCCCAAGGGGTAATGTTGATGTTGGAAATGACCCTGTTGAATTTTGGTACCCTGTGTTATGGAGGCACAAGAAATCATTCCACTACTTCCAAGTACAAGACAATTTTTTCAAATAATTTAGACACATTTTGGTTGGGACATAACTGTTGAGAATTACATAGGAAGCCTTAAATTTTGTCAAGGAAAAATGGATTTATGTATATGAGGAGGAATTCAACTACATTAGGTTGTATGGGTTTGAAGGAGAACTATTCATCCTCCTCAATTTTGTGTGTGATAGATATTTTGTTGATGAAGTTTGTAGATAGTACAAATATCGGTCTTCCTTGTTTGACAAAAGGAAAAAGTGATGGTTCATTTTCTTTCCTTTCTACGTCGCCAAAATTTCAATTAGAGGCCTAACCAATTTGGCTGAAACTGCTAAATTATTGAATTTGTTCCATTTGAAATAAGATGAAGCCTTCAAAGGCATCGAACCCAAAGGATAATTTTCTTCCCATTTATCTTCAATTGTCTATGGTACTACTTTTACAAGAATGCCAGAAATCATTGAGGGATTTGGCGATAATGACCCCAATACCGACTGAGCAATTTCTAGAAAAGAGAAACAAATTTATGATGATGAATTGGTTTCACGGGTCAATTAAAATACCAATATTAAAAATACAAAGTTGAAAAATGAACACCAACAAGGAAAGTGTAAAAAAAGAGGAAAAATTGAGACTAGTTCTCATACTGGTTCTACTTCCTTCCCACATAAGAGTTCCTCGTCTACCCAAAGAAGCCAAGATCTTAATGTGAGTAAAGGAAAGAATAATGAAATATGTGTAGGAGGAGATGATGGAGATGACCCCCCTTATTTCAATATGGAGAAAAATCATAATGTTGGACAAACAAAGATAAAAAGGAGTAATGGTAACAAAAGTTCTCAAAACCCAGGAGTCCCAAAAGATGATTTAGTTGAGATGGAAGTTGATAATGAAAACCAAGTTCTTGAATGGGTAGCAATATTGATCATTGAATTTCAACAATTAGTAGAGGATTTGGCTTGTCAGGGGCCAACATTTTTTTAAGAAAAATGTTTGATCTTCCACAATACTAAGTACAATAAATAGGTAAGAAAATTACAAATAGAGAAAACCCATGTTAAAAATAAAAAAATCCACATAGAAGTGGAATTCATAGGTGGATGTATCTGGATTGGGACCTTCTAGAATCCTCAATTTACATCTAATCATTGGATATGGTTTGGCCTATTCTATCACATAACATGAATTAGAGAATATTAGACTAAAAAAGAGGATAAGTCAATTGGATGATGCTCTAATTCCAAGACCATTGCTTGCAGAACCATTATCTATTATGGTTCTAGAAATAGCTCCATTGGACAGACCATGCACATCCTATAGAGTAAAAAAGGTTTCTAAATTGATAATTGGTGTTATAATGTATATTGTAGAGAATATAAACAAGATGCTCAATACAATTTTGGAAGTGTGGGAAGTACGCACCAACCTAAGGAATTTTTCACAAAGAATTTCTTCTCTTACTTATTTTCTACAACAATATTTGGAGAATGAAAAGTATTTTATAAAAATGCTTTGAGTAAATTTGTAGCATGAGTGTCAGAAATGAATTACTACACATGGAAGAAACAATATTTACCCTCAAATAATAGAATGAAATAAATAAAATCTCGTTGGCTTGCAAGGATATAGGTCCTTTGATAATTAATTGCAAGTTGTAAAAGGATTGAGGGAAAAACAAGTGATTCATTTTTAAAATCACTTGAAATAGTTAAGGAACTTGAAGGCCCACCATTAATTAGAGATTCTACATTGTTAACCAAGGAGAAATTAGAATTTGAGTTAAGCATACTCAATATTTCATGGGGTAGTGAGTTTTACAATATCACTAACTTCCTAGAAGATGAAATTAAGATATGGTTGGTTAAATTTATTAATGATGACGAGTATTGTAGCATCCCCACTATAATCCTCATTTTCATTTATGCATAATGTAGATATAAGTATGGCTATGTCCAAGTGATGTAATATGCAAATTGTATTTCTGTTTTTTAATGAAAATAATGTGATACCAACTTCTGGGAATATGGACAGAGATGGGGGATGATTTATCCACAATAGAGGGATATGTATAGGAGTTTCCAAGAGGAATCCAAGGAGGAAATTAATTATGGGTATTAATTCAACCTACACTTATGAATTTTATTACCATTGGGGATACCTTCTATTTTTGTGTTTGAGTGTATGATGTTGGAGATACTTCACACACACCTAGGATTTATTTTTCCTAAGGTTTTCTCTATGTTTATTAGTCATTATCCAGTCTCCTACATTTTAGGGAGAATATTCATTTTCCTACATTCTAGGGGAATATTCTCTTCAGTTCACACTTCAATTGGATCAGTTGAGTGGAGTCTTGATGTCACATTAGTTTCATCACCATGAAACATTGGGATAATCACTGATAATGCACATTATCCTTGGTATTATCACTAGAGTATCACATTACTGATGATTTTAGTCAGTTAATTGAGGACTGAGAGACTAGTTGACTTAGACTAGGTGGCAGTTAACTCCCATAGCTGTCGGTGTGTGTCCAGATTACTCTATACCACCACTATGACGCATTGTATTCTCTTACAGTGTGCATTAGTTGAGTTATATATATTATATCAAGTGTAATTTATCATTCATTCATTCAATTAATACAATTATTGTATTCTCTCTCTCTCTCTCTCATTTCCGTCTTTTCTCATTTTTCTGCAAACTATGTATTCCCTTTTCTATCTATATCTTATTTGTATAGGTTCATCCATGTTTACATGGTATCAGATCCGACGTGTTTCTAGGAAAAATACACACCAAACTCTTTTTGCAGGTACCGAAGATTGAAGACAGTGGGAAAATGGAATTTCTAAAAGAATTGATTCTTACACCGTACAATTTCTTTACACGGAAGAACAAGATGGAATTGCATCTTTGAAGAAGAGGATTATAGAGGTTAAACATGGGCATAGATACCAAACCCACATCATCCATAGAAAAATCCAAGTATCTAAATCAAATAGGTGAAGTGTATGGAACTATTTGCAGTCTTATTTCTCCTGAGCTCGTCTTTCACATATCCTCCTGTAAAACCCCCAATGAAGTCTGGACCACCATGGAAGGACTCTTTGGAAAATAGGATGATATGAGGGGACATATAATTGAGGTGGAATTTCTCACTTTGGATCCAAAAACCTTCGAAAATCTCCAATATTGTTTTACCAAATATAAGGATTTGTTGTCGCAACTCAAGGCTTGCGAGGTTGAAAAATATGAGGAGGAGAACCAAATGTTTCTTACCATTGTTTCCAAACTTGGTCTGGAATACTTAGTGTTTGTATCCAAATTTCATTCAGTTAGTCTCACCTCTAGAGATACATGGAAAATTCCCTCTCTTGAGGCCTTTATCGAGTCTCTAACGCAAGAGCAGACCAAGCTCACGAACATGGGAAAATAAAAGGCTCAAAGGAGCATGAAATTTCTATGCAATATGGTAGAAGTCACAAAAATCATAAATATAAAATCAAAGACAAAGGGAAGGGATATGTAAATCCAAATAAGGAAGGATACTCAAAACCCTTCAACGATTCCTTAGGATCCAAAGGTGGGAAGGGAAGAAAAGGGGAGAAACAAACTTACTGCCAATGAGGATTCCATCTAGAATCCTCATGTGTGAATAAGAAGATATATCAAATGGCACAAATAAATCAACAAAAAACCTTGGAGATCGCATCCCCAAGTGTGCCAGGAAGAAGAAACTGGAAGATCAAAACCCCAAGAAAGGTAATTCTAGCCATGCTTTGATTTCCATTAACTTCTCTCCTGATGATTGGATTGTAGATTCAGGTGCATCAAACCACATGGAATCTACAAAGGAAGTCTAATATTCATTGGAAGCATTCAAAGGTCCTCCTATTCTAGTGGGGGATGAGTCTCTAGTCAAAGTCACCGACAAAGGAAGAGTTGAACTCACAAACAAGAGCTTCGAGAATGTGATACACGTTCCCAAACTCTCCATCAATTTTCTCTCCATGTATTAGATGAAAAAATATGACACTGGAAAGAGAGTAATATTCACACCTAATGTTGTGGATATATATGAAATGCAAACCAATTCCCAAGTTTCTACTAGTGAGGTAAATCACCAATCCAAACTCTACACATTTTCTGGATTTATTGAACCAGATTCTGCATTACTTCTTCCACAAGCTGATGAAAGAAGTAGGATATGGCAAAAAAGGTTCAGGAATTTAAAATTCATATACATGAAACATCTTAGAAATTAGGTAATGGTTGAAGGTCTACCTGACATCCACTTCTCCAAAGGAATTTGTGAGGGATGTGTTCTTTGAAAACACCCTTAAGAGAATTTCGACAAAGGAAAGACTCATAAGGCGTCCTCTCCTTTGTACTTGATCCACAATGATCTCATGGGCCTTTTTCTCTATCCATTAATCAGTAAAGAAAGGTAAATGCTTGTTTTTGTTGATTATTTCTCACACTACACTTGAACTTTCTTTCTCAGGAAAAAATATGAGGTCTTTCAACATATCAAAGATTTCAAAGCCCGTGTTGAGACATAGTCAGGAAGGAATATCAAATTCCTTCAAATATATGATGGGGAGGAGTACGTAAACCATGAGGTACATAATATTTTTCTTGAGGTAAGGATTAAATTGCACCACATGGTTCCCTATACTTCATAGAAAAATGAAGTTGTTGAGTGGAAGAATAAATCCCTGAACGAGATGGAATCTTGCATGTTGCATGCAAAGTCACTTCCACAAAGATTATGGGTTGAAGCACTTAATTGTGTGAAATACATAAAAAACAAATCTCCCCATAGATTTGTCAAGGATAATACCCCCTTTGAGGCTTGGAGCAGCCTTAAACTGGAAGTTACCCACTTATGTATATTCGGTTCACGTGCATGGACAAGGATTCCCTATAAGAACAGGAGGGAACTTGATCCACATAGTACATAGTGTATATTTTTTGGATATCCAAATAGTGTGAAGGGATATAGACTCATTGATACCTCTATGGACTGACTCATCATTGAGTGCAGTTTCCAATTTGAGGAAAGTATCTCGCATGCACCACAAGAGCCACATGCAGACAATTTTGTTCTTCCACCTGTCAGATATGATGAGCATGCACATGTCGACTCTTCTTCAGATGAGAGTTATGATTTAGAGGATTCAATTGATTTAGATACCATGCCAATACAATCAAATGCAGAGTTAGTGCATGCATATACAGATGAAGAGCTAGATCCAAGGCCCAAGTGGGCCAAGACTACTCTTTAGTATGCATGAGATCTTGTTGGTGATCTAGATGATACCAGGAGGACTCGATCTGATTTCAAGGAGCTTCCTCTTGCACTCAAAACCAGTGAAATGATGCCATCGAAGCATATTTTCTTAGTTCATTCTTCAAATCCATAGATCTATGGTGAGGCTATTGGGAATCCCTTTTTGGAATCCGCCATGAAGGAGGAGTATAAATCCCTCCTTGAGAACCATACTTGGAATCTGGTTCCCCTTCCTTCAAGAAGGAAACTTGTCAGGTGTAGATGGGTCTACATGACCAAGAGTGTAGCATATGGATAGGTTAGCATATACAAATCCATGATAGTCGCCAAAGGATTTTAGCAGGTGCACGACATTAACTATGATGAGACCTTTGCTCCAGTAGAAAATATGGATTCCATATGCTTTCCACTTGCCATTGTGGCAGCCAAGGGATGGGAAGTTCATCACATGTATGTGAAGAATGCATTTCTTCATGAAGATCTCTCTGAGGAGATCTATATGGAGCATCCCTAGGGATTCATGTAGGATTCATCTTTGTTATGTCGACTGAAGAAGTAACTTTATGGCCTCAAGCAAGCCCTGAGGGAATGGTATGCCAAGATGGACTCCTACCTGTTGTCACATAAATTTGTACATTGTAAGTTAGACCCAAATGTTTACATGCTCAGGATGAGTAATCCACTTCTACTCCTAGTTTTGTATGTTGATGATTCATTGATCACTAGTTTCTCGACTTCATCGGTTGTTGCAGTCAATAGGATTTTGCATGACAGGTTCTTGATGATGGACTTGATTTTGTTACATTTCTTCCTTGGTCTCGATATCAGTCAAGATGCATAAAAAATCAAGCTATCTTAGGCCAAGTATGAACGATATCTCCTCGCGAGATTCCACATGATAGAATGCAAGTCTGTGCCGACTCCTTTCCTATCAGGATTTAGACTTGAGGATGGTGGGGACACTCCACTGGTGGACAACACACTGTAATTAAAAAATCTAGTGGGGAGCTTTTTGTACCTCACACACTCCAGACTAGACCTCTCTTATGTAGTCAGAGCAGTCTCTTGGTTCATGTAAGAGATGAATGAGCTACATTGGAAGGCTGCAAAGTATATCCTTCGATACGTACAAGGAACCATCACCTATGGGATTCACTATGCAGTAGACTTTGTTAAGAACCAAATATCAATATAGCATAGAAAAACCTTAGAATAAGTACTCAACGCCTTGAAAAAGAGAGAAATTTAGATAATAAGCCTCTTCGAGGGGGAAACCTCCTTATGCCCACATAAATGTACAATTACAATATTATTCCAAATGAAAATGTCTCCTTGGTATATATAGGAGACTAGGATGTATAATTACAACTAATGGAATAAAGCTAAAATAAATAAAATAACATTACTAATATAATATGCCCCAATTAAGGGGTAATGAGCCACTATTTAGGGCTTAACATGCCCCCCCCTTGAGATAAGTGTTTTCTGCAATGCTTGAGTAACCCTGGATGCTTCTGTATAAAAGACTCATCTTCCCAAGTGGAATCTTCAGCTTGTAGTTTCCTCCATTTAATGAGATACTTTGAAATGGATCTATTCCTCAGTTGGCGAATTTCTGTGTCAGTGATGTATTCCGACTCCAATATGATTTTTCCTTCCTCGTCAAGTTCTGGAAATATAGTTTGAACTGGGATCTTGTCACCTATTACCTTCTTTAAGCATGAAACATGGAAAACTGGGTGTACTCGTGAAGATGCAGGCAACTCCAATTTGTATGCCATAGTACCAATCTTTTGAAACACCTTATAAGGGCCATAGTATTTTGGTGATAATTTATTATCATTCTTAGTTTTCTTGAGGGACATTTGTTTGTATGGTTGTAGTCTTAAAAACACCCAATCCCCTACTTCAAAACTTCTTTCACTACGATGTTGATATGCTTGTTGTTTCATGCGAATTTGTGCCATGGCCAGGTTGTCCTTTAATATTTGGAGAACTTGTTGTTGATGCTTGATGTGATCTTCCACTGCTTGAAACTTATATTTTTCTTTTAGAGAGGAAGTGATGGAAGGAGGTTGGTATCCATAGAGTGCCATAAATGGTGTCATTTTGTTGCAGTATGAAAGGAAGTGTTATACCACCATTCTTCCAAGGGTAACAATTTGAACCATTGTGTTTGTTTATCAGAGACAAAACAACGATGGTAGCCTTCAAAAAATTTGTTCACTATCTCAGTTTGTCCATCAGATTGAGGATGATAGCAAGAGCTATGAGCCAATTGAGTACCCAAACAAGAAAATAATTCTGTCCAAAAATTTCCAGTGAAGATGGGATCTTTGTCACTTACAATAATCGTTGGGCTGCCATGTAGCTTTTGAACTGTATTGATGAATGCAATGACAACTGTACTGGATTTGAAGGAATGAAAGAGTGCACAAAAGTGTGCATACTTGGTCAGTCTATCAACAATCACTATGATGACACTCTTTCCTTCAGACTTCGGTAACCCTGTGATGAAATCCATGGAAACCTTCTCCCAATGTTGACTTGGGATGGATAATGGTTGTAAAAGACCTGGGGTCTTAATTGTTTCCACCTTATTTTGTTGGCAA
>ML778434.1:660842-673218 GCA_009831015.1 Picea engelmannii | reverse complement strand
GCCCTCCTACTGGAGAGGTGTGCAATTCCAATAGTACCTTTTGTTTGAGTTGGGAGTTCTTACATAAATATAAGCGATCTTTGTACCATAGTGAATCATTTTTCCATGTAAATGTATCTGATGTACTGGAATCCTGCTGCAACTTTTGAATGAGAGTCCACACTTTTTCATCATTCTTCGATTCATCCCTTGCTTCTATTATCCAATCTAGTTGGATGATCGAGATGGCACAGAGAAAGGCCTCCACATCTTAATCCTTTCTTGAGAGTGCATATGCCACAACATTTTTCTTTCCTTTTTTATAGACGATTTCAAAATCATAACCCAATATCTTGGTTACCCATTTTTGTTGTTCTTCTAAAGATAGTCTTTGTTCCAAGAAGTATTGAAGACTATCATGATCTATTTTGACCTTGAAGTGCCTACCTATTAGGTAAGGATTCCATTTCTTCAATGCATGTATTATCGCCATCATTTCCTTCTCATAAATGGGTTTGTGTAAGTATTTTCACTTGAGTGGTCGACTTTCAAAAGTTACAGGCCTTCCTTCTTTCATTAGGACATAACCAATTCCATTTCCCGAGGCATCACATTCCACAATAAAGGTTTTTGTGAAGTCTGGAGTGGTCAATACAGAAGCTTTGCACATCACCTATTTAAGTTGTTCAAAATCTTTAGTTGCCTCTGGAGTCCATGAAAATGCATCCTTCTTAGTTAGTGCTATTAAAGGTGTTGCTATTATTCCATAGTGCCGAACAAACTTGTGGTAGTAACCTGTCAAACCCAAAAATCCTCTAAGATTCTTCAATGTTTTGGGAATCGGCCAGTCCATTATGTCGCACATGATCCTCCCAAGACTTTATATAGATTAGCATATCATCAAAAAATACTAACACAAATTTTCGAAGGAAGGGATTGAAAATGGAATTCATCAACCCTTGGAATGTGGAAGGTGCATTTGTAAGGCCAAAAGGAATTACCAAAAATTCATAATGGCCTTCATGAGTTCAGAATGTTGTTTTTGGGATATCTTCTTCCTTCATTCTAATCTAATGATACCCTGAACGAAGATCCAACTTTGTGAAATATATTTCTCCATGTATTTCATCTAACAATTCATCAATGACGGGAATGGGAAATGTATCTTTAATAATGATCTTGTTGAGCTCTCTATAATCTAGATACATACACCATGAGCCATATTTCTTGAATACCATTACCATCGGTCCAGAGTAAGAACTTTGGCTAGGTCTAATAATGCCAGCCTCTAACATTTCTTCAACCATGCGCTCAATTTCACTCTTCTGGGCATAAGGGTATCTGTATGGACTAATGTTAGGAGGAACACTCCCAGGAAATAGGTGAATATCATGATCATGATTTTGAGTGGGTGGAAGAACTTTGGGAATATCTTCAAATACTTTGGAATGCTTATCAATGATCCCTTGGAGATGTTGAGGAATAGATGGCTTAGATGTTTGAACATCTAGTGAGAATAGTTGTGCAATAACACCTTGATGCCCCTTTTTTAATAATTTTGTCATGCCATTAGATATTATCACCTTACTGGGTTTCCCTGTGATACCTCTTAACTCAATTTATTTTCCTTCCAATGAAAATTTCATGAAAAGTTCTTGAAAATTAAAAACCACTGTTCCTAATGATTGTAACCATTGGATTCCTAGTACAACATCAGCACCACCCATGGGTATAGAAATCATTGGACTATTCATTACATATTCCCCCATAGTAAGATTGATCTTATTGCATTTTCCTGAGCAATTGATGGTTCCTCCATCTGCAATCATTACTTGAAACTCTAGCACTGGATATACAAAGCAATTGAGACCTTTGGCTAATTTATAGTGAATGAAATTATGAGTACTTCCATAATCAATTAGGACTATTACCTTTTTATTTTTTATATATCCTTCGATCTTGAGGGTTTGAGGAGTGTTAATTCCAGCCAATGCATTACACGATATCATGGGAGTCAACTCTTCAGACAAAATTGCTTCTACATTTTCATCTTGAGATGGTTCTTGTTCTTGTTCTTCTTCTTCTTCCTCTTCACAATATATGTAGAATAATTTCTTCTTACCACACTTATGTCCCTTACTATACTTGTTGTCACAATTAAAGCATACACCTTTTTCTTTTCTTTCCTCTAATTGTTGAGGTGTCAAGCTTGTAGGTTGAGGTGTTTTAGAAGAAGGAGCATTATTCTCTCTATAGATGTTAGGGTTGGTCCTTCTAGTAGCCATAGCCATATTTTTACTTTCAACATTGCTTTCCACCCTAAATGTGTTCTCCAATGATTTGGGTTCCCAAAGGTGAACCTCATGTTGAATGTTATCCTTTAAAGTTCCTATGAATACATCAATCAAGTGCTCATCTGGAATATCTATTACCTTTATATTCAATCTTTGGAAGTTCTCAATGTGCTCTGTAACTAAACCCTTTTTCTTGAGATTTATCTATTGGCTAAAGAAGGTATTGCAACTTGTATCCTCATAGCGTGCTATCATTTCTTCCGTGAAAATTGTCCAAGTGATGAGTGATTTACGAGAACAAAGCCATCGATACCATACAAATTGATTGGGTTCTAAATATAAAGAATCAATTCATACCTTTTGTGTATGTGGCACATTATGTAGATCAAATAATTGCTCCATCTGAAGTATCCATGTGATTGGGTCCTTGTGATCAAACTTCCTCATATCAATCTTAGGAACGTGGTTCATCTTCAACCCAAAGTTGGAGTTTCTACATTATTGATTCACCTTCCTTGTGTCCTCATCATGAACTTCATGGGATACATTTTCACTTTCAGGTGTCCTCTCTATTAGGAATTTTTTCAATCCTTCCATGATCTCCCCTTTTAAACCATCCATCTTAGTATTTATTGCCTCAAACTTAGTTTCTGTTGAATCCATCATCTCTTGTAGTTCATATTTTGTTACTATATTCTTTTGTAAATCATTTATGTCCCTACACATTTCTTCACCTTCATCAAAATTCCATGTAGGATTGTCTGGAGGCTTATTTGGTGTAGAATTTCCCTTTTTGGGTGGCATGTTGTCCAGGTATCACTTTTGAACCTTGATTTTGAGGTGGTTCTGCTAGACAATATTTCTTTTGCTTTATCTCCAACGTTTTGTCCCTTCTGGGTATGAAAACTTATTTTTTTTAGTTCTCTGATTTTTCTTCTCTGCAATGCCACAAGTCTGATCAAAATTGGATGTTCCAAATGGAATTTACGGTAACTTCCCCACAACTTGCTGATTTTTTTCCTTTCCAGGAGATCTCACTTGTATAGTGTGCCCTGCACAAAATAATTGATATAAAATTCTGAAACTCATACCCTAAATACTACAGACTGTCCACTATCCAATGCAACCAGTCTCACTCAATTTGGATACTCTAGGAATAAGTTATGATTTTTTTACCTGGAACACCTTCTTGAAACTAGTTAATAGGACTAGTCAGATACCCTATCTTCCACAGGGTGTATATGAAAATTTAAGATGACCCAAAAGATAAACATTTTACCACAGATACCTTACTAATTTCTGTAAATATCCTATGGAGTTCAGGGTCTGAAAATTTACATAAAAAATGATATAGCAAAAATTACGGAATGACTCAGTTCAGGATGATTCTAGAACCCTATATTGCACAGGATGTATATCCGAAAGTGTAAGGCCTCAGGAGATTAAATTGTAACCCAACGTACCTTGCTCCGTATAATAAATTTCCTCCAAGTCGTTCCTTCTTAAACATTGTAGAAAAAAAGTTATAGTGAAAATTCTAAGGTGTCTCAGATGTAGCAACGAAACCCCAAGACCTTGAGCTTTGATACCATATCTTAAGAACCAAATATCAATATAGCATAGAAAAACCTCATAATAAGTACTCAACGCCTTGAAAAAGAGATAAATTCATATAATAAGCCTCTTCGAGGGGGAAACCTCCTTATGCTCACATAAATGTACAATTACAAGATGATTCCAAATGAAAATGTCTCCTTGGTATATATAAGAGACTAGGAGGTATAACTACGACTGATGGAATAAAGCCGACATAAATAAAATAACATTACTAATGTAATATGCCTCAATTAAGGGGTAATGAGCCACTATTTAGGGCTTAAAAGACTCTGCATTGGACATCATCGGGTTCAATGATTATGACTAGGATGGCAACAACATTGATCGCAAGTCCACATCTAGTTACTCACTCAGTATGGGTTCGATGCTCATTTGTTGGTCGAGCAAGAAGAAAGATGTTATTTCTCTTTCTTCAGCTAAGGCAGAGTACATAGGGGTAGTTAACATAACCATTCATGCTATCTGGCTACAAAATATTCTCACTGAGTTGGGAATTGAGTTTCATTGGTCGATCCTCATTTGGTGTGACAACTAGAGAAATCTAAAGTTATGCATAGATCTAGTTCAGAGGCAGCGGATGAAGCACATCAAGATCCACATGCACTATATATGGGACTTAGTACACGAGGGGATCATCGACCTACAATTTTTTCCTTCAATAGAACATACTGCAGAAATCTTCACCAAGAAGTTCCATTCTTTGCACAGTCATCTTGGAGTGAAGGACATAGTTTCCTAGCAATTGCCAGTTATTTTTTTTATACATTGTACCTTGAGGGGGGGGGGGGTTCCCTCTTTCCAGTGATTTCAGTGTGTCTTTTATTTTTGGGTACCTAACATGGACTCGTTGCAGGATCCATTCTTTTATTTTCACCATAGTGATGTTCAGCGGGGGTGTTGGTGATACTTTACACACACCTAGGATTTATTTTTCCTAAGGTTTTCCCTATGTTTATTAGTCATTATCCATTCTCCTACATTTTAGGGAGAATATTCCTTTTCCTACATTCTAGAGGAATATTATCTTCAATTCACACTTCAGTTGGATCATTTGAGTGGAGTCTTGATGGCACATTAGTTCCATCACAATGCAACATTGGGATCATCACTTCTAATGTTCATTTTCCTTGGGATTATCACCAGAGTGGTGCATTACTCATGCTTTCAGTCAGTTAACTGAGGACTAAGAGATTAGTTGACTTAGACTTGGTGGCAATTAACTCCCATAATTTTCGGTGTGTGTCTAGATCACTCTAGACCACCACTATGGTGCATTGTATTCTCTTACTATGCACATTAGTTGAGTTATACATAGTATATCATATGTAATTTATCATTCATTCATTTAGTTAATACAATTCTTTTGTTCTCTCTCTCTCTTATTTTTGTTTTTTCTCATTATTATGCAAACTTTGTATGTCCTTTGCTAGCTAAATCTTATCTGTGTAGGTTCATCCACATTTACATATGAGATCCCAATCATAAAATACCTATCATGGGTGGGTTTAGAAGTGACATCCATAGTTATTGGAAGCATGGGGCTGAGGTACAATTCACATTGGCCAGAGTGAGAAGTCAACCATCTTGGGAAAATAATGGAAATTTGTATGGGGGATAATAGGCATTTTTTCACATTCAAGTTTTGCATGAAAAACAAGAGGAGAGCAAGGAAAAATAGGATTGGAGCTAGAACAAGAAGGATGGGTGAATTCTGGAGCATTATGGAACATTTTTGGAGCATAATTGAGCTATAAATTGAAGAGCCAGGTTGTCAAGATTGAAGAGTGAACTCTTGGGCAAGTTTCACTATAACAACGCATCTTGTTGTTGTTTTTGATCGAAGTTTTCCTAGCAGCAAGATCCCTTGAGTTCCTAGCTGAGATATTCCTGGTTACCTATGCCAGAGAGACCCTGATAAATGAATGGGACACCTTAGGGACTGAGAGAAGTGAAGGGTTACATTCCTTGGGTTAGGCATGTCAAGAGGAAGAGAGTCAGATGAAATTTAGGATAGTTGTGAGAGAATACTGGTGAGTTGTGGATTTAGAGCTGAGTGGATTGTTAGATACACCCTTCTCTTGTGGATTCCTATCCCTAGCATAGGTGTTGAATTGATGTTGATATTTGGAACAATAGGTCTATGGTTAGGTGAAATGTCCTTCCTGGTTGCACAAACGATTTAAAAAGATAAGTGTTTATTTATTCTTTTGACTTATCGTATAAGTTTTATGGTTGTGTTTTACAATGTACATGATAATGGTATTTATGTGTTATTGTAGATGATTTTATGGCTGCATTATGTTATTTTAGAATTATATAAATGCATTTAGTTATGGGTACCAAATGTTAGTTAAAAATGTGTTCAATTTGTAGCTAGTAAGCTACATGGATTAATTAGAAAAATAAAATTTTGATTTTATGTGTTTTTTCGCAAGTAATGTTCCCTAGTTAAGCTGGGGTACATTACAAAATGGTATCAAAGCTACAGGTTCAAACATTGAGCATGCAAAAGTTAAAAATTGCAGAGTTAAATCTCATAGAATGTTTACAATGTGGTTGTTAGATTTTTCTAGGCAAAAGAGTTGGGGGATTGTTTGTAATTTTGGTTAATTCGAGTTTAGGGGTTAAAATCCCCAATTTTAATATTTAAATATGCATGTGTTGGGATGTAATCGACCGAATTCAAGAAATTATAGTGCAACCATGAAGAATTGGGTGAAATTGGGAAAATCCCCAATTTTGCAGTGAAGTTGGTTGAAAACTTCAACATGGGAGTATTGCAATTCACATGAAGAAGTTGATTTGATGCATACAAGGATTAAATTAGATAGAGAAAGATTAATTTTGGGTTCTATGGTAACCCTACCAAAAATTTTGAAATTATGCAATTTGGGAAAAATTCAAAATTTGGGAAATTTTGGGTATTTGTATTGTACATGATGTCAGCATGATGTGGAGGCCACATGGTGGTGACATGGAAACGGAATGTCATGGTGGCATGGCCATGGTGGTAGGTCCATGGTGGTAGGTCCATGGTGGCAGTTGGAAGCATGGTGGTAAGTGACGTGGGAGCCACATGAGGCAGTGGTATGGCCAAACCATAAACCATTGTCGCATGGATAGAGGATGGTTTTGGTCTGAGGCATTGTACTATGAGAAACCATAAATATCATGCCACATAGCATGAGGAAAACCATTATTGAACCAAAAAAAGATTTTAATGCCTATACACTTTTGGGATGCAACATGGCCTTTCATCTGTTGATCTTGCACGATCTCCACCATCATATCTGGGAGCCATGCAAGTTTGTGTGTGCCAAGGTAAAGGTTTATAATGAGACCTGCCTATCCCCATGGTCTATAAATGGGCACCGAATGTATTTTTTCAATCAGGGTGAGACCCTTGTACCATTAGAGGCTAGATGAGTATTAGTTGGGTAGGTGGGGCTCGCAAAATATTAATATTTTATAAATGCTTAAGGTTAGTGTAAGAGAAAGAGGAGAAAGAGAGAGAGAGAAGGTCGGACAGGTAGGTTTAGGTAGTTAAGGAGGGTGACATGAAATCACCTCAGGGTTCCATGTGGACCCATAATGCAACATCAGAAGCCACGAAAAAAAGGATGCCACATAGGCAAAACTGTTCCATAGTGTAAAAAAAAGAAACAAAGTCAGGAGACAAAATCTTATTTTGGCCATAACATGAGCATAGTAACTCGGAATGAGATAAAACTCATAGGTTTATTCTATGATAAGGAGGGATACCAAATTTCTAGAGAGGGCCATTTCCCATTTCTTCTTGGATTTGTCAGAAAATGCAAATTAGTGGTTTTTAAAGATCTGGGTCTAGATCATTGTCAGAGGTCCAGATTTAGCTCAAATTCTTGGAGAGAGTCTAGAAATTATACATGGAAATAAATCAAGAATGAATTGAATAAATCCAAATTGGTTTGGAATGAGAATGCTAAAACAGGGCAAAATTCACTATTTTGGGCCACTTTTTAGGGATTTTTGGGATTTTCAGAGGAGGAAAAGTGTCCCTAGATGGAAAATATGGAAACATTTATGTACTCAACATTTTGTGTACTCACCAAGCCTGACAATTTTTGTTTAGTGAAAATTTTCTAGAAGTGCATTGTTTGGGAGATAGCATGTTTGGCTAAAAATTCCAAATCTGGGAAAAGGGGTGCAAAAGGACAAAGTTGTCTTTTCCAGATTGTTGTAGTTTTTTACCAGAGAATCATAATGACAATATAAGAGTTTTTATGAGTTCCCTTTCATAATTATTATCTATGTATCATACCAAAGTTTCTTCATTTATTAACAAGTTTACTTCTACAAGTGGCGTAAGTTGGTGTTTGAGAATATTTGTACCAGAATGAAGAATGTATAAAAAGGGGCAAATTAGCGATATTCATACAACCATAACTTTCTGCTCAGGACTCATAATTGAGCAGGATAGAAGTCGTTGGAAATAAATTCCAAAGGAGAATCCAATTATCGACCCAAAAAAATTGATTTGGGTGACACAAGTTATAGTCAATGCAAAAGAAGATGACTGGCATGAAAGAGCAAAAACAATTATGTATTCTTTTCCAAAAATGTGTGTGTATATATTTTTGTCTAAATGAAATTTATTTGCATGCACATTTTCTTCCATAATTTAGAGGTACATAAAGAAATTTTAGTTCCTATATGAGAACCACAACCATGGAATATCCCCAAAGTTCCGACAACCATGGAGAGGAATTTAGAGGGCTACATCTCAACATGGGAAATTCTGAGACAAAATATAATGGAAGAAGAGAGAGGGAGGAGCCGATAAATATGATAAGCCTATAGAGAGAAGTGCATATTTATAGGGAATACAATGAGAAGATTATGAAGGATTAGGAAGAGATACTTTAGATTCTAAACATATTGCAAAGGCAAGCCAATAAAGATTTTGGCACAAAGCAAGCAGCTAGTGCTAGGAAAGTGGCATTATCCTATTCCTAGAGTAGAAAGGATGAGAATGGGAGTGAAAGGTAGTCAATAAGAATAAGTAGGCTCCACCATTGCCCATATCAATACACTAGGAGAGCTCATGCAAGTTCGGGGCCAGGAAATAGCCTAAGTGTGTCCCCCATGAGGAGACAAAGGAGAATGTCTGAGGGAGACATATTGCAAGGTGAAATAAGGAAAATCAAGCCACCAAATTTCAATGGTGAGGACAGTAGGGGATAAAAGGTTGAGGCTTCATTGTTGGAAATGAAGAAATATTTCCAGCCGCTTGATTATCCCTCCAGGGAAGAAACGATAATTGCAACCTACCACTTGCAAGGAAAGGAAGCCATGTGGTGGGATCAAGTTAAGCAAGAAAAAAACCTTGATGAGAGGAATGTCTCATGGAGGAAATTCAAAGGATATTTCTGAGAAAAATATTTGTCTAAGTATTAATATGAGAGAAATATGAAAGAGTTATTTGATCTCAAGTTGGGAAGCATGACGATGGATGAGTATGAAAAGAGGTTCTTTGAGTTGTTGAAGTATGTGGACTTCATAAAGGATGAGAAGGTAAAAATCTAAAGGTTTCTAAGTGGGTCACCCTCTTTCTACAGTGAAAAGACACAATATGATAACCCCAAGACCTTGGAGGAGACAATAAGGAGATCAAGACATATTTATGAGCAGAGTAGAGGGAGTCCAATCTTCCAAAAGACTTGGAATGACAAGATGAAGAGTAAGAAGGAGCAAAGGAAAAAAGGCTTTAAGCCACCGTTTTTCAAGAATATCTCCCAAGCAAATTAGAAAGGATATTCAATCCAAAATGAACAAAGGACAACATATTCTTTTAGGAAAATTCCAAGGATTTATGCATCCTTGGATAGCAAGTAACCAGAGTATCAATCCCCCATGATTGAAGTGGAAGGTAAGATTGATAACCAACCCATAGCAATTTTAATTGATTCTAGAGCTAGCCATAGTTACATAAAATCTAAAATTGTTGAAAGATTTCACTTGCAAAGGAGTAAGAATAAGAAATCTTGGTTATTTTAGTTAGCCACGGGGGCTAAGAGAAAGATCAATGAGTTGGTTAAATATTTTCAAATAGACATGAATGGACTCAACACAAAGGTAGATGTGAAAATTATACTTTTGGGTTCATATGACCGTCTAATTGGCATGGATTGGTTGGAGAAACACCATGTTGTCCTAGAATGTTACAATAATAAAATAACTTGTATTTATGAGGATGGAAAACAAAGAAATATTCAAGTCACTCCAAGAGTTGTAACTGTTAGACAAATCTTAGCTATGTAGCTGAAAAAGTGTTTCAGGAAGATATGTCAAATTTTTGCAACCCATATGGAAGATGCATCTAGGGATAAAGTGGAAAGTATTGAAGACCATATGGTCTCAAAGGATTTTGAATATGTTTTGGGGGAAATCCATTTATTTCCACCAAAGAGATATATTGATTTCTCTATTGATTTGGTGCCGGGAGCTGCCTTAGTGTCCAAGAAACCTTATAGAATTGACACACCAGAATTAAAAGAATTGTAAATGCAACGTGAAGAGATGTTAAAGAAGGGGTATATACGCCCAAGTGTGTCACCTTGGGGAGCCCCAGTTCTTTTAGTAAAGAAGAAGGATGGAACCTTAAGTATGTGTGTTGATTTCAGGTAGTTAAATAAGGTCACAATAAAGAATAAATATTATTTTCCAAGGATTGATGATATCTTTGATTAGTTGAAAGGTGAATCTATATTTTCCAGGATTGACCTGAGATTGGGATATCATAAAGTAAGGATTAAGGAAGAGTACATCAATAATAAAGAGTTCAGAATAATATATGGACATTATTAATTCACAATAGTTCCATTTGGGCTATCAAATGCCCCCATTGTTTTTATGTGCCTGATGAATGGAGTGTTCAGGGAGCACTTGGACAAGTTTGTAATTGTTTTCTTAGATGATATTCTAGTCTACTCCAATATATAATAATAGCATGAGAAACATTTAAGAATGGTGTTGCAATTTTTGAGAGAACACAAGTTGTATTCCAAGGTAAGTAAGTGCATATTTTATCAAAAGAAGATTCACTACTTGGGCTATATTATTTCAACATATGGGATAGAAATTGATCTCAAAACAATAGAGGCCATTAGAGGATGGATAGCACCAAGAAATGTCACAAAATTTATATATTTTATGGGTCTCCTTGGTTACTACCGAATATTCATAAAGGGGTTTTCAAAGATTTCAAATCCAATCACTTTTTTGCAAAAGAAGGGAGGGAAATTTGAAAGGAATCCCAAATGTGAAGAAAATTTTCAACAATTGAAATACATTTTGACAAGTGCCCCAATATTAAAGATTTCATACCAAAATGAAGACTTTGTAGTGTGCATAGATGCGTGTAAGGAAGGCATCGGTGGATTCTTTACTCAAAATTATCATGTGGTATTCTATGAGTCTATAAAATTAAAGGAACATGAGAGGAAATATGTTGCACATGACTTTGAGTTGACAAAAATCTTAGATGCACTAAAAATGTGGAGACATTACCTCGTGGGAAGAAGATTTGAGATAAGGACAAATCATTGTGGTTTAAATCATTTGTTTGCATAGCCACCATTGAATGCCAAGAAAACTAGATGGAAGGAATTTATGAGTGAATATGACTTTGAAATAAAGCATATCAAAGGAAGAGAAAATCAAGCAGCTAATTGTTGTAGGAAAATACCGCTGTGGACATGTGAATGTCCTCTTGGATCTTAGACTCCTATGAGCAAGACAAAAGAATGTTAACTTTGAACACTAACATTCCTTTAAATGTAGCTAAACTAGTTAAGGGAAAAGAGGAAGAAAGTATGAGTACCTTTTTCTGAAGTTTGTCCTCGCTTGGTCTGGGTTGAACTTGATCTTCAAGTCCTTAAATGAATTTTGCAATCCAATAGAGAACGAAGATAAAACATACTTCATATTCTACCAAGATTAGTTTAAAACTAGATTCATCAAAAGAGACAAGCCCATGTAAATGTACACAAACTTAAAGGAAACATGCCAAGCATATGTATTAATGAGAACTCAAAAGAGATACTTACAAATAGTAGATGAAGTTGCAACAGTCTCTCCAAGTCCTCCTTGTCCAGCCCTTGCACAAAGCACCCAAGACCATAAGTTTGATACCTCAATTTTTCTTCCTTCATCTCCATGGAAAGCCCTCATTATATAGGATTTGGAGGCTTAACCACCATGGAGAGGATCACTCATCAGATCCACTAAAAAGGGATCTCTAAGATATTTAGGGAGAAAATATCTCTTAAGGATTTTAGGGAGGAAATATCTCTAAAGGATTTTGGAGGAAATATTTCAACCATCCATGAGATCCTCCACCTTCCCTAAAAAATAGGAAACCAAATGTGAGGTGGATTCTCACACTTAATTAATTTATTTTTCATGAATATTAATAATAATTCATGTGCACTTGATTCTCACACTTA
>ML778434.1:590887-657978 GCA_009831015.1 Picea engelmannii | reverse complement strand
TATAATATATATCCAAATTTTGTGGTGCCAATGATTTTACAAATTACCTTGTGTGATGTTTTTAATGTACATGCGATTCATTTTCTTTATAAAATTTTATCTATGCACAAGATGCCAATCCAAAATATAATTTGCTAGCAAATCCAAAGTTGTGTTGAGTTCTCTTGGTATGTGTCTGTATTCTATAAATTCAAACATTCTTTCAAGGAGATGAACTCGTAGGTGGAGATGCAATAGGGTAGGGTTGTGAATGACGTAGACTCGATTAATATGACAAACCATGAGTTGATATTCTAGGTTAATGATTATACGAGATATACCTAGGGAGGAAGCCTCGATTAAAATTCCAATGACAACGTGATATTTTCCCACATTATTGGTTGTTGACCCTAGGAAAACGCCTCATGAACTGACCAACTCATCAGAGTGGTAAATGACCCAAGATGCAGAAGAAATGTTGTAGGTGTGTCAACTAGCGCCATCCACAAACCCAATAAAAATAGGAAAGGGAGATGTCATCTACGCATATAATCACAAGACAAAGTATAAGCAACTAAAACAAAACTCGTACACGCAAGAGAAAAAGACACACCAAAACAAAACTATAGTACAATAGTGTACAAATCACACATGATAGATTTTCTATGCATATTACTTCTTAAGTTAAATCCCATTCCGAGGTTCACCAAGAAAGATTCCATCGTAGTCAACTAGTGCGTAGGCACCTCTATGTAATACATGTTTTATGATGTAGGGTCCATGCCACATAGGTTCTAACTTTCCTGTCCCTAGCTTATTGTGAGCCTGGTCATAAACGAGGACTAGGTATCCTTTTGCGAAAGTACGAGGGTGGACATATTTATCATATTGACTCTTCATTCATTTTTGATACATCTTGTTAATGAGAGAAACATCATGACATGTTTCATCCAATCTAGTCAGATATAGGGAACATTCTTTTTTTGCAGAGGTGTGAGGCAGAAGTTCTACTTTGATTTTCAACGAAGGAATTTCACACTCGATTGGTAATACTGCTTAGATGACATATACCAATTAGAAATGAGTGAATCCAGTTGTATTTGTCACTGAGGTTCGGTAATCCAAGAGGGCGGAGAAGAGTTGTAAATTCCAAGAAGTTTTGTTTTCCCCCACCATGCGTTGGATCATGGTTTTAAGGAATTTGTTGATAGCTTCAACTAGTTCATTTGATTGAGGATAGTAGGGGGATGAGTTCTCATGGAAGAAACCCAACTTGACATGTAACTCACTCATCATATGGTTTTAAAAATGTGAACTGTGATCAGTGACAATGGATTTTGGAACACCAAAGTGAGTGATGATGTGGTTGAATATGAAGAGAGTTGCAGTACAACCATCATTAAGAAAAGTAGGCATAGCCTCATCCCATTTTGTGAAGTAATCAAAGACAATGATGATATAATCATGCCCCCGGGCTGAGGTAGGTTTACATTGCATAAAATCAATGCCCCATTTTGCAAAGGGGCTTATGGTGACAATAGGATGCAGTGGAGCGGGGTGGGTGCATGTTTTTTTATGAAAAAATTGGTAGGGTGGGCATATTTTGACAACCTCAATACAATATTTGAATATGGAGGGCCAAAAGTAACTGACACATAATATTTTTTGAGTTGTAGCCATCCCAGAAAGGTCACCGCCACATGCTCCAAGGTGGCAGTGATTTAGAACACGTTCAACCTCATCATGAGTTAAACAACGTCGTAAGATAGTGTCAATACCACGATGATACAAAGTGTCACCGATGATAAGGTAACGTTTAGAATGGTGGAAAATATGAGGATGTTCTTCATGGGAGATATCGGGTTGAAAACATTGGGTTTGAAGATAAAGAAAAATATATCCATACTAAGGGTCGGATGTGCTAATGAGGAACAAAGATTCATCAGGGATAGGATAGATAAAGCCATATTTTAACAGTTTTTCAACTTCTGCCTTTATGGCTGCGGTTTTCTTAGGATGAACCGGGAGAAGTTTTTTTCGCACAGGTTTAACAAATGGGTAAATTTTTATTTCATGCACAACAATCAAGGGGTCGATGCTGGGCATTTCCTCATATCTCCAAGTGAAGACATCGTGGAATTATTTAAATAAAGTGGTGTAAGAAGCCACTTCCTTGAGCGAACAATTAGCACCGAGATGAACATTTTCCATGATACCTTCTTTGATCGAGATATTAATAGCGATCGTAGAAGAGATATTGCCTAAATTCCCCTCATAAATAGTATCCTGGGTAAGTATAGGAGAGTGGGGAGAATTAACAACATTGGAGGGGAAGATAGAGTGTATATCTTCCTGAATTTATTCTAGAGGAGGAAGAAAAGATGATCAATGATGGTTTTCATCCCAAGGTACCTCGTCGATGCTAAGCATTTCCATAATGGATTCATCTGATGGAAAATTCTGGGAAATGTAGTCAAAAGAAGAGGATAAGGAGTTCAACCAAGATGGCGATGAATAAGTGTTGGATGCTAATAGATGTTGGTCATCGAAGGAGGGAGAGGCATATTGGATAGCATCGTATGAAGCCTCTGTTGGACTAAGTGGCATAGTGTCACCCAGTGCATCGAATTCTAACGGACTAGGGACAAGCCAAGGATCAAATGATTCTAAAGATTGATAGGCCATAGTCGAAATCATATTGATTGTGGCAATATGTTGTGTGGTGGGAGGAAGTGGTGTAGGGAAAGTACCCATAAGGGAAGGATATTTTAAAATATCTACACCAACACTTTCATAAGTGATTCTACTATCTCCCAAGAAAGGAATATTGTTGGTGGCGGGAGTGCGAGCGTCGGGTGTACAGGAATCTAACTGGTCAATAGTGACAATTTTGCCTTGATGATGGAATTGTACACATCGAAACACTGATGAAGCGATGAAAGTCATGGCATAAAACCAAATTATTCCTAATAACAAGTTGTAATCAAGGGGAGCATCGAATACCTCTACAATGACAGAGAGGGTCTTACCTCCCAACTAAACAACTAAGGACTGCAAAAGTCCGTGAGCAAGAAAACCTCACCCATTGAATGCTTGTAACATTGTAGGGGATTGGTTAAACACATGTGATTTTAATCCTTTCCAACAAGCTAACGACATGACACAAGTGGAATATCCCTCATCCAATATGGTGTGGTGAATGTGTTGGTTATGAACAACGACATCGATTTGAAAAGGAAGATGGTGAGAAAGTCATGACTTGAAGTTGTCCATGTTAAATGTGATATTATTTGAAGATTCAGGATCAATGGTGCCAATAGAAGCCAAGAGTGTTCTATGTTGACTTGGTCAATGCTATAGAACTTCAAGAGTGGACATAGCACATGGTGCTTGAGCCAAATCTTCAACAATGTTGTAGTTTTGGGCAGCACGTGAACTAGGATTAAAAGTTGATTTGCAGATAGTGCTCTTGGGAGGGCGTAAAATAGAATCGAAAATAGGTTTATCTATATGAAGTGATCCATATGGAGGACTAATAGATGAAGGACTAACAGAGGCGGGATATGAATCCGGTGGAGTACCATTAGTGACCTTTTCTTTATCAGGTTTAGTTGGTGTGTCGTATGTGGTAGTGTGAGTGGTTAAATCAATACCATTGAACATATAAATATGAAGACTCGTCGAGGATTCATCACTAGGAGGGTGGATGGAATTACCCCATGTGGGAGGGGAACGTGCTTGAGCAACCGTGGATTGATGTTTAGGAAAAGACTATGTTAACACAGTGGGTTGGGAATTACCTTTGAAATTTTTTGCAACTTTGTTGCGATGTGGACAATCTTAGGTGAAATGATCTTCACCACAAATAAGACATGGGAATTTTGGTTTTCATTGTGGTTGATTTTCAATAGCAGGAAATGGATTTTTTGTTTTGGGATGTTCATTATTATTATCATTCTTTTTGGGATTATTTTTTGTTTTCTTCTTACTATCGGATTGTTGTGAAGAGGCAGATTGAACTGCATTCACCTCAGATATTTGAGTTGGGAGGGAGGTAGAGGAGAGTGAAGTCGAATTGGTAACAAGATTGGAAACAAAGCAATTTACTGTTTCGGTCAACTGTGATGTGGATTGGGTTTTGACAGTACCGATAACTCCATTCGCATGTGTCATGGAAGAAGGTTTGGATGGATCGGTAGGAGTACGTGTAGTATTTGGAATCAACTCATACAAAGTACCAGATTAGAAGTAAACCAAATCTAAGTACTAAGCTCGGGCAATGGATTCTTCCTCAGTGACTACACCACCCATGGTGACGTCATGAGAAATCAAGGGTAAAATATATTTAGTAAACCATTCTACCAATAGCTGGTCAAGAATGGTCACTTTAATCAATCTTCTCCATTGTCTCCATTCATGAATGTGATCATAGATATGCACAGAGTTTGTTTGACGAAGGGAAGCTAAAACTTCAGTACCCGTCTCTTAACGGATGGGTAATTGAAAATGCATGACAAAATCCATAGCGAGGGAGTTTAAATCTTGAAAAGAACCACGTTGAAGTTCAATGTACCATTTGGCCACAGAGACTGTGAGTGTGCATTGGAAGAGACGTAAACGTATAGAATCATCCATCAATGAGTTTGATGAACTCCATAATTGGAAAGTCATTACATGGTTGTTTGGGTCTTCTCCAAGTTTACCATCAAACTTGGGGATTTCAGAAGGTAATTTATCAGGAATTATTGGCCAAAAAGGAAAATGAAATATGGGATCATTTGTCAACCGAGACAAGTCTGGTAGATCCAGAGTGGAAAGGAAGGGTAATTGTCGGTTATCTGAGGGTGATATTGGTGCAGCATAGGGACAATAGTGGGGCCATAAACCGGTTTAGGTGGATAATTTTATCCAGTAGGCCCTCCCATATACAGTTGTTGTTGAACATGATAGGTAGGATTTGATGGTTGTTGAGGAACATTCATGAGTGGGGTGAAACCTGACAGATCCTGAGGAGTATAAGTCGGTTGATTCAGTTTTGGGGGATAAACATTTTTCCCTTGAGGGGGGTAAACAATTTGTACTTGAGGAGGGTAAACATTATCCCCTTGGGGAGGATAAACATTAGACCCTTGGGGAGGATAACGTTGTTGTCCTTGAGGAACCCAGGTGGGATTTGGGACACCCAAATAAGGTTTTCCAAAAGATAGTCCGAAAGGAACAAGATTTGATACTCCTTGTGGGTTCTGGTATGATTTCCCCCCAGGGTAGGGTTGATTAAATGTACCTCTTGAAGGTTCTCCCTGGGATTGTGAAGGGTTTCCAGAAAAAGAAGGTTTCCCCATACCATAGGTTGATTTACAACTGGGGATTGACCAATAAAGGGAGGTTGTCCTCCAAAAGGAACATGAAAAGGTGGTTGTCACCTAGGAGGGGTAGGCCTGCTAAAGGATGGTTTTCCCCTGGGAGGGATAGGTCCACTATATGGTGGTTTCTCCCCAGTCAGGATATGTCCCACAATTGGTTGTGTATGTCTGGCAAGGGTCTTCATTCTCTACTGTAAAGGTGTTCCAACAGGATTTTGTGGAACATGAGGAGTTGTAGTGTGAAAAGGTGTAATGGTGGGAGTAACGATTGAATTGCCTTGTGTATGAGTAGAAGTGATGAATCTAGAATTGAGGTGGACTTGTGCTGACATAACAGCAAGGTCGATGACCTGTTCGATGGGATGATCAATAGTTTGATCGGATGGTCCTGCCTCAGTGACAAGAGGGTCATGAGGATTAAGAGGTTGTCAACTATATTCAAAATTCTCATAAATATCACGTCCCAATGGAGTCCTCCATACAAAATGACCAGGTGTTTTATGTGGATCTACTGCATTAGTAGGACAAACGGGGGTCCTATAGTCATCACTAAAAAGTGGTTCTATGGATCCCATATATGTTTTGGTAATTGGTTTCAATGGAAAACCTAAGACTTCTTTTTCTATAATATTACTGAACAATTCTAATTGAACCAGGAGTGGTTAAATAGGATCTTGTGACACATGTTTAGTATGAGGAGTGGGATCCTCAACCATAGCCAAGGATATTTCCGAATTTCCCAATACAGGAGTAGCAACACTCTTAGTGTCAGAGCGATTTTCTACCTCTTCACGGTAGATTTATTTTGGTGAATTAGGAGGTAAGGGTTCATAGCCTTATTCCGGAGGCAACCCTTGCAGCCTACGTGATCTACAACTACCTTTATCACTTACAGGCTCAATCTTGAAAAATTATTAAAACAACAACACACACTAAAAAAATCTAGAATAACCAACAAGCAAACAAACCTTCTCTCAATGATCGTACTAGTTGGTGATGGAATCCAACATCGCATGATCAAGTCAAGAAGGGGATAGGATATGAGCAGGTGGAATAGTTATGATGGAAAACTGCTTAACATAATTACACCTTGGTGCAAGCTTCCACACAGTAATCGTGGATTTACCCTCCAAGGAGCCCAAGTGAGTTTGACCATCGTATGTTCCAGGTACAGTGAAGACTTCCCTTCACCATCACCTTGTGTAAATAACTTAAATATTATGGCTAGTAAAGACACAAACTCACAGTCAGCCCCTAGGTGATTATAGTCGACAGTCCAGTCTGAACGTATGGGCAAGATAACAAGTCTAAAATCCTTCGAGAGAACTGAGGACAAATGGGAGGTAGAAATCTAGAGGACCCCGAATGGATTTGGAATTCACGAAGCACCGAGACCAAATGAAGATAGTTGGACCTCAAGAAGAACCCCCAATATACAATCTTACTACTATGAATGGTTAATACGCGGATGGATAATATTTGTTTCTCTCCCGAACGTGACCTCGTGCGTAACCCCTGTGTGAGAGGGGGATCCCAGATAAGCTTATACGAAAATTGGATTTTCTCTCCTTATCTCAAGATTATAGTGTTTGTTTTGAATGCTTTGGAGAGTTGTACTCACAACCTAATCCAAAGCGCTAATCCTAGTCTAATGTTGGTGGAAGAACCTAAAAAGAAAAAGTTTCTAGATAAATTTTAATTAGCATTGAATTTTGTGGTTGTTTTTTACTCAGAGGTGAATGAGAGTGAAACTGATGATATTATGACTCGATTCCCCAAAAATAATAAGAAAAACGATAAACAATTGTTTCCTTTCAATGACCTTCTATTTATGGGAAGGAGAAATTTTTTTCCTTTCACTATCAAACAAGAAAATGCAGAGATTTCAAGCAATTGATATCAACAAGAATCCAATTCAATGCTAAACTATTCATAAAATGATTATAATATCCAATATCCAATCATGAAAATATATCTCTTTGTTTAAATATGCACTTTAATTGATTTTATTTGAATCTTCTTATGCCAACTAGATTTCACTATTTGTCATTTTAGAAAATTGGAAGCAAGTATCATATAAACAAAAAGCACACTCTCACAATGATCAAACAAGAAGGAAAACAAATTTAAACTTTAAAAAAGAAAACCAAAACTCAAACAAAGAAAAACACTTGGAAAGATATAAATCAAAGACCAAATGGATCAATACAAAGATATCTGGGATTCCTTGAGAAAAATTTCAAACAATCATATGAAAAAGGAAGTATCAAAAACCAAATCAAGATCTCAAAGAGGAAGAGTGATTCCAAAACAAGGAAATATCTTAAATTGTCCCAAATACTCAAATTGTCCCAACAAAACAAGTAGCTAGAAAGGGAAAATGCACATCTTTTAAAAAGTTTCAAGACCAAATCAATACAATAATAAGTGATAATTATTAAATATCAACCCAAACAACTTCACAAACCAAAGTGCAAACCCTGGAAAGGATCTCTACAAAACAGAATGCAAAACTCTGATGAGAAAAAGGCAGAAAACCTCAAAAAAGGAGATCAACGCTCCCTAAATCAAGGGAACAGAGCACTACAACACTCTGTAAAGCACTACAAGGGATCATTGATTATAGATCAGGGCTATGATATGTCCTATAGGGGAGCGTTGATCTTCCCATAAACTCAAAACAGAGCCAAAAAAATGCAGAAAAACTCACCCAGAATTCACAGAACTTAGTGAAATTGCTAGTGAAGATGGGAGAAAGGTAACAGATGATAAACAAATAGTAAAACTAATATAAAAAGTGGGAAAAGGGAAGGTACAATCCAAGGAAAGACAAATCAATGTCGATCCCCAGTGGAGTCGCCAATTTCTGTTGTAGGAAATTCCCCTGCGGACAGGTGGATGTCCTCTTGGATCTTAGATCCCTATGACCAAGACAGAAGAATGATAGCTTTGAACACTGACATTTCTCAATGGAAAAGAGGAAGAAAGTATGGGTACCTTTTTCTAAATTTTGTCCTTGCTTGGTCCGGGTTCAACTTGATCTTCAAGTCCTTCAATGAATTCTGCAATTCAATAGACAACGAAGACACAACATACTTCCTATTCTACTAAGATTATTTTAAAACTAGATTCATCAAAAGAGACAAGCCCATGCAAATGTACACAAACTTGAAGGAACAGGCCAAAATATCTATTAATGAGAAATCAAAATAGATACTTACAAACCGTAGATGAAGTTGCAACAGTGATCCGGATTTATGTAGGAACGCAATGAAATACAGAAATACACATAAATGCAGAGATGCAGCGGAAATAAGACTTTATTTCATTAATAAAAAATGACTGAAAAATGCTTACAGACATAATGGAAATAAACTAGGTAGGGTGCTGGTAGCTTATCTCTAAGAAGAGATGTGGCGGCTACTGGTCTCTGAACTCTGTGTTACAATGAGGCTCGAAGGCCTATATATTATTGAGAAACAATGGAAAACCCTAAACATCCAAAAACCTAACCCTAGGAGATGAAACGCCAGAATATGGGCCCCGTTGGGATAAATTGGTACATCAATTTCCCGGGGTCGTAACTTTGGCATACTATCTCCGTTTGACGCACATGATACATCGTTAGAAATATATATGCGAGGACTACACTCCTGATAGTGAATATAGAGTCCAAAACAAACTCATATTTTCCAGAGCATTCATGCCCAAAAAACGTCGTTTAGGGCCTCAAAACAGCTTTGGAAGTTCAGGACCTGAAGAACTGCTAAAAATAGTAAATTGTGCTACAATTAAGGAAACTAAAAAACTGAAAGAAACAAGGGTGTGGGTCCAAGTGGAATAGGTGGGTGGCCACCAATATCCACCTAGATCAAACAGCCTCTCCAAGTCCTCCTCATCCATCCCTTTCACAAAGATCCAAAGACCATAAGTTTGATACCTAAATTTTTCTTCCTTAATATCCATGGAAAGCCCTCATTATATAGGATTTGGAGGCTTAACCACCATGGAGAGGATCACTCATCAGATCCATTAAAAAGGGATCTCTAAGATATTTAGGGAGAAAATATCTCTTAAGGATTTTAGGGAGGAAATATCTCTCAAGGATTTTAAGGAGGAAATATTTCAACTATCCATGAGATCCTCCACCTTCCCTAAAAAATAGGAAATCAAATGTGACGTGGATTCTCACACTTAATTAATTTATTTTTCATGAATATTAATAATAATTCATGTGCACTAGGTATTTTTTCCTTCATGTAATATATCCCTCCTCCACATTTACTAGGGATTGTGACATAGGATATTCCATGGTGTCAATGTGTATGAGACACTTATATGACACTTATGACACTTAGGGAGAAGTACCTAGGTGTCAAAATTTCATGTGTAACACTAATGCACTCAACAGAAGAGATAATGAAGTGCACATTTCATCCATTATCATGTTCAACATGGATTTAACGAAAATAATTTTAGAGGTTGGAAATGGAGACCAACACCATGTAAAAATAAAACAAAACTTACAACAAGGTAACTTACAACAGAAATTTAATTATTATGAGTTGAAATACTATGGAGTCCTCATGTGAAAAGGAAAAATATATTTGTCAAATTCGGGAGAGATGAAAAATACAATTTTGAAAGATATGCACAAGGTGCCATATGTTGGCCACCCATGATATCAGAAGACAATTGCAACTATAAGAAGCCAATGATTTTTTTCCAGAAATGAAGAAATAAGTGGCTAATTACATAGCTAGGTGTCTAGAATGTCAAAAGGTAAAAACATAGCATAGACATCCAACAAGGCTGCTACAACCATATCCCATTCCTGAGTGGAAATGAGAAGTGGTTACAATTGATTTCATTACAAAACTTCCCAGAACAGTGAAGGAACATGATTCCATCATGGTAGTGGTGCATAAATGAACAAAAGCAACTCATTTTGTTCCTATGAAGACCACACAAAAGACAAAAAATATTGTAGAAATTTACATGAAGGAAGTTGCCAGCCTACATAGAGTACCTAAGGAAATTTTTTCAGATAGAGATCCAAAGTTTACCTTATATTTATTGAAAGGTTTGTTCAAAGGCTTTGGTACAAATTTAAATCTTAGGACAACTTGTCACCTAGAGTCTGATGGGAAAACAGAGAGGAATAATAGAATCACTTAAGACATGGTTAGAATGTATGTGATGGATCAACCATCAAAGTGGGAATATTACATCCACTTAGTGGAATTTTCTTACAATAATGGGTATCAAGCCTCATTAAAAATGATCCCATTTAAAGCTTCGCATGAAAGGAAATGTAACACATCGGTCAGTTGGGATAACCTAGAATACAAAGTTATCATTGGGCTAGAATTATTAAAGGAAATGGAAGAGTACATGGCAAAGATCGGGAAAAATTTAAAGGCTTTCCATGACATGCATAAAAGTTATGTAGACAAGAACATATTTTTTAGATATTTTAAAGTGGGAGAACATGTTTTTCTCAAAGTGAAAGTGAAGATAAGTTTGATAAGATTGGGTTGTTTCTCAAAGTTGGTAGCAAGATATTGTAGGCCTTTTGAAATACTAGAGAAGATAGGGCTTGCTGCATACATGTTAACATTTCCTGCATCCATGAGAGTGACTAATTTTTTCATGCATCATTATTAAAGAAATATGTGTCTGACCCTAACCAAATAATTGATTGGACTGTGATCTAGGTGGAAAATGAAGGGGATTTCTGGGTGGAACTCGTAAGCATCCTGGACTGGAAAGTCAAAGTGCTCAGTAAAAAAATCATAGGGTTGGTAAAGGTTCAATGTACCTATTACGGTCCTAAATATGCAACATGGGAGCATGAAGAAACTATGCAGGAGGAGTACCCACAAATTGATTTTTGACAATTTTGAAGGAAACATAATGCAAGACTCCATTTTGAGTAGCTAGAGTTCAAGAACTACATCTCGGAGTCCTATCCAACCTGTGTTGGGGGGCCTGATAAGATAATGGCTTGTTCCTTGGGTTAGTCTTGATAAACAAATGGTACATTCCTTGGGTGAATCTTGGTAAACGAATGGTGCATTCCTTAGGTTAGTAGGTTGAAGAGAATGTGAGAATTTGGTTGGACCTATTGTTGGAGTTGTTAAATTACAGAAATTTATTTATTAAAGTATTGTAATGTAAATTTGTATATGTATATTAGCATAGTGTGCACCGAGGATGAAGAAAAATTGTAGAAGAGGGGGAATGTAAAATCCCCGCTATAATCCTCATTTTAATTTATGCATAATGTAGATATAAATATGACTATGGACAAGTGATGTAATATGTGAATTGTATTTCTTATTTTTAATGAAAATAATGTGATGCAGGCTGCTGGGAATACAGATAGAGATTGGGGATGATTTATCCACAAGAGAGGGATATGTCTAGGAATGTCCAAGATAGATCCAAGGACGAAATTAATTATGGGTATTAATTCAACCCAAATTTCTTAATTTTATTACATTGGGTATAACTTTTGTTTTTTTGTTTTAGTGTATTAGAGCCCAATCATTAAACACCTGTCAGGGGTGGGTGTAGAAATGACATCCATAGTTATTGGAATCATGGGTATGATGTATAGTCCACATTAGGCAGAGTGAGAAGTCAACCATATTGGGAAAATAGAGGAAATTCATATGGGGGAGAATATGCAATTTTTCACATTCAGTTTTTGCATGAACAACAAGGGGAGAGAAAGGGAAAAGAGGATTGGATCTAGACAAAGAAGGCTGGGTGAATTTTGGAGCATGCTATAATTTTTTTGGAGTGTAATGGAGCTATAAATTGAAGAGCTAGGTTGTCGGTCCTGAAGGGTGAACTCTTGGGTGAGTTGCATTGTAACACCAAGTGTTGTTGTTTTTGTTGGTAGTTTTCCTAGAAACAAGATCCCTTGAGTTCCCAACTAAGATATTCCTGGTTACATGTGACATAGGGACTATGATAAATGAATGGGATACATGAGGGACTAAGACTAGTGAAGAGGTACATTCCTTGGGTTGGGAAGGTCAAGAAGAAGAGAGCTGGATGAAATTCGGGATAGTTGTAGGAGAATACCAATGGATTACGGGTTTAGAGTTGTGAGTGGACTGTTAGAGGCACTCTTCTCTTGTGAATTCTTATCCCTAGATCGGGGGTGACCTGCTATTGATATTTGGAAAAAAAATATATATGGTTAGGTGGAACTTCCTTCCCAAGTAGTTGGTTGCACAAACGATTTAAAAACATAAATGTTTATCTATTTTTTTGAGTTATCTTATGAGTTTTATAGCCGTGTTTTACCCTATAGATGAGAATGGTCTTTATGTGTTATTTTAGATGATTTTAAGGCTGCATTATGTTATTTTAGAGTGTTATATATTCCTTTAGTTATGGGTATCATATGTTATTTAAAAATGTGTTCAATTAATAGCTAGTAAGCTACAAGAATTAATTAGCAAAAGGAAATTTCGATTTGATGTGTTTTTCCAAAAGAAATGCTCCATGTTTAAGCTAGGGTACGTTACAAATATTATTTGTCATCAATAGAATAATTACAATTTTAGTGCAAGGCAATAGAGGATGAAATATTTTCACTTCGTGTAAAGATGGATATAATGGTCCCACCGTTAAAGGAATATATTGAAAATTGGCTCAAGAATTCACTAAGGGAATAACTAATCCTCCATAACTACCAAGAAGTAAGTGTATTGAGAAGAGTCAAGTTCCAAATATATTAATTGAGGTATTTCAAAGGAGTTTGGAGAGGAATCCATCAATCAAACTCTATTTTCATTTTTGTGAGTAAATTTTCTTTCGAAGTTTTTCTCTTTTTCATCTCAATCTGTGATCATCCAACTTTATGTGCTTTTTTTTTTACCTGTAAATATTATCCTTGATTGTTTTTATCTCTTCTTCCGGGTTAATTATTCTACTATATGGTACATAGGAGCCCCATCCCGGTCCACTAGGACAAGCACTTTTCATTTTATCATTTAAGTATCACGTATATTATGATCTGTTGTTTGTGCACACATTTTATTTGAACTTGGACAACCAATTTATAATATTGTTTTAAAGACTCTCACATAGACATATTTGTGGACCTCATAAATTTTGTGATATTTGAATTACAATAAAGCATGATATTCAAGTATGTGTTTCCATTTCATCTTTATGATATTAAATGTTTGAAATCATTTAAAGCCCTTTTTTTTGGACCTTCATTTATTTTATTTCTTATATATATATTGCTTCAAACCCTTTTTCACTTAATCTATGAATGGATTTGATGGAATGGATGTAGTTATTCTATATATTTAAATTAAGGTTATTATTATGTTACGATTTACCAGTCACTATTTGGTTATTTGTTTTACCACCTGGTCCACTCTCAAGTGTAGATGATACGAATGCCTAAATCTATTGTTTGAATAAGTGAATTTAAAATTTGAGTTAGAAAGAGGAGTACCACCTCTATAAAATTGAAGAGGTGATCTTTAAAATATTATAAGAATACCTTATGAGGTTGACTCTTTTCCTTAACAGAAAAATAGATCAACATTTTTGGCAACTCCACTGGGGAGAGTTATAATAATCAAAGATAGCCATTTGGTTTTACATACTAAAAATATTTGTATATCTTCATTAATGACATGTCCTTATCTAATCCAACCTCATATTCCCATTGGATTGGATGACCAAATAAGAATTTTGAATCAATTGTATGATTTGGTCTTGAATATAGTAACAAGTAGAGAAGGGATTGAATGTTCTTAGAAAGTTCTATATGAATAGGAGCTTCTAGTTAATAATTTTTTTAAGGGAAAATATAATAAAAGAATTCTTAATCTAATGACCTAAAAAAATATTAGGGTTGTTGTGGTAATGTTCCCCTCACGGACAGGTGAAAACCCCCTTGGATCAAGACCCTTCTTTGATCCAAGACAAAAGGAAAAAATGGTGTACTACTTCCCCCTTATACCTATTTCAACAATTATAATTAGAAGAGATGGATGGATGAATTTCCTTTTTACATTGGTTATCCTCACTGATCCAGCCTTTGATCTTGAAATCCAAGCTTCTAGGTGAAAGAGAGTCCTGCAAGGAACAAAGAAAAAGCTCATTCTTCCACGTTATATTGTTAAGCATAAACATATCTATCTATGATGAATTAGACAACAATAGACATGCATATATTTAACACATAGGCATGAGAGGAATATGCCAAGTTGTGTACTAATGGAAATCAAATAAAAATGAATCACTTATAATCTCAATATCGATGTTGCAACAAATCCTCCAAGCTCTCCTTTATAGCCCTTTAAATATCACACAATCATAAGTATGATTCTCTAAATTCTATGACTTTCACTCAATCATGGCCTTCATTATATAGGCATTGAGGAATCACAACCATATGATATTTTTCAGGAGAGGATGTGGTCAAATGTGGATTTGTCTCAACCAACAAGATCGAACTTTCCTTGAATAGGAGATAGCTCAAACCAATCCCTTAACAAATTCCCCCTAAAGTGTGAAGTCAAAAGTAAAGTTGATGGCCAAAAAACTTTACAAAAATATGTATGTGAGGGTGTTGGAATAGGAGAGTTAGGAGGAAGTTGCAAACAAGCATCTCTCTCTCTCTCTCTCTCTCTCTCTCTCTCTCTCTCTCTCTCTCTTTATATATATATATATATATATATATCATCCTCGAGTTAGGCATACCCATGCTCAGAATACACTAACTCAAAGCATGGCCATTAACCAATACACTGTGGATCCATGAAAAAACTAACTAAGAATATTTCCACCAAAGATACAATGTGGATCCATATCTCCATTACTCAATTAGGTCATAGCCAAAAAAGAATACACAGTGGAGCTACGATATGAAAAAAACATATCCATGGACCAATATAAAGTGGATCTATGTAACAACATATATATCATTAGGATCGCCAACATGATAACCATATTGGAATCTTATAAGTACTCAAATGGTATGATTCTATCCATGTGAATAGATGTGTTGATGTCAAACACGGTAGAAACCACTTGATTATCGATCATTGATGTATACCATTAACAAGTGTGAGGGAAATCACCAATGTTGAAAATGACTCCCAAGGTACTCTATGTTGGAGCTAATTTACACACACCTGGAATTTATTTTTCCTAAGGTTTTCCCTTGTTTATTAGTCATAATTAGTCATTATCTAGTCTCCTATATTTTAGGGGAGAATATTCTCTTTCAGTTGACACTTCAATTTGACTAGTTGAGTTGAGCTTAGATGTTGCATTGGTTTTGTCACCATGCAACATTGGGATCATCACCATGATAATTCGACCTTGCCTTGGTATCATCACTAGACTAGCACATTACCCTTGATTTCATGAGTTAAATCCTCACTACTCTTTGTTCAGTCAGTTAACTGAAGACTAGTTGACTAGTTAACTCAACTAGGTGGCAGCTCACTCTCGTAACTGCCTGAGAGACTATACTAGGTGGAAATTCACTCTCGTAACTACTGGTGTGGGTCCAGATAACTCTATACCACCACTATGGAACATTGTTTCTCCTCCAATGAGAATTCATTTAATTATACAGAGTATATCATGTGTAAATTATTCATTATTCATAACGGTTAATGGGAATTCTTTCATTATTTCTCTCCTTCTTCTTCTTTCTCAAATTATCTATGAAAATGTATGTATTATTGTTTATATAGATCTATTTTGTGTAGTTTAAACACATTTATATGGTATCAGAGCTGATGGACTGCTAATCAAAATCTACACCAAAATTGTTTGTAGGTACAAAAGATTGAAGACAACGAAAAGATGGAATTCCAAAAAGAATTCATTCTTACACCTTACAACTATTTTTCATGGAAGGAGAAAATATCCATACATCTTCAAACCAAATGGTTGTACAGGTTAACCTTTAATACAGATACATAACTAACATCAACCATAGAAAAATTCAAGTACTTAAATCGCATGGATGAGGCACTCAGAACAATTTGCAATCTTATTTCTCTCAATCTCCTTTTTCATATATATTCCTGTAAGATTCCCAATGAAGCTTGGACCAACTTGGAAGGTCTCTTTGGATAACATGTTGAGATGAGGGGACACATGCTGGAGGTATAGATTCTCACATTGGATCCAAAAAGATTCGAGAATATCCAAGATTTCTTTACAAAATTCAAGGATTTACTGTTGCAACTCAAAGCTTGTGGGGTTGATAAATCGAAGGAGGAGAAACAAGTGGTTTGCACCATTATATCCAAGATTGGTCCTGAATTATCTGTATCTGTATCCACATTCATATTTTCAGATTCGCCTCTGGAGCCACCTAGAAGATGCCTCCTCTTGAGGAATTTATCGAATCCATGACACAAGAGCAAACCAAGGTCATCAACATGGGCACACCCAAATGGCCAAGGGTGCATGCACTCATTATGCATGATGGAAGCCAAAAATATCAGAAATCTAAAGATAAATATAAACAGAAAGCTCATGCACATCCGAAGAAGGAAGGGTACACAAAACCCTTCATTGATGCCTCTGGATCCAAAGGGGAAAAGGGGAGAAAAGGGGAGAAATGCACGTACTATCACAAAGGATTCCATTTGGAATCCACATGCATGCAAAAATAAAATAGATCTGATGTCTCAAATACTTTAGAAAAACAACCTTGGATATCACATCCCTGAGGGTGCCAAGAAGAAGAAGCTAGAAGATCTGAATTCCAAGAAAGGAAATTCTAGCCATGCCTTGATTGCCATCAACTCCTCTCCCGATGCTTGGATCGTTGATTCAGGAGAATCACATCACATGGCTTCCTCAAAATCAATATATTCTTCTTTGGATGCATGCAAAGGTCCTCCCATTCTGATGCAGGACAACTCTTCTGTCAAAGTCACCGACAAAGGAAGGATTGAACTCACCAATGGAAGCTTTGAGAATGTGATGCGTGTTCCCAAAATTTTTGTCAACCTTCTCTCTGTGTATCAGATGATGAATTATGGCACTAAAAATAAAGTCATATTCACACCAAATTCCGTGGACATCTATGACATGCAAACCAACTCCAGGGTTGCTACCAGTGAGTTAAATCATCAGTCTAGATTGTATACGTTTTATGAATTCATTGAACCTAATTCTGCTTTATCGCTTACTCATGCTGATGAAAGTAGTAGGATATGGTATGAAAGGTTTGGAAATTTGAATTTTAGATACATGCAACATCTTAGCAAGAACAAATTGGTTGATGGTCTACCAGACATCCATTTCTCAAAGGGAGTATGTGAGGGATGTGTTCTCGAAAAACACCCTCAAGAGAAATTCGACAAAGGAAAGTCTCAACGAGCTTCTGCACCTTTAGATCTAATTCAAAGTGGCCTTATGGGTCCCTTTCCGCATCCATCCATCAGAAAAGTGAGGTTTGTTCTCATTTTTTTTTATGATTTCTCATGTTTTACTTGGATCTAATTTCTCAAGAAAAAATCCGATGTCTTTCAAGACCTCAAAGATTTCAAATCCTTGGTTGAGACACAGTCTGAAAAGAAGATCAAAGTCCTCCGAACTGATAAAGGGTGAGATTATGTAAATCATGAGATCCATAATATTTTCCATGAGGCAGGGATTCAGTTGCAGCATATAGTTCCCTATACTCCACAGCAAAACGGAGTTGTTGAGCGGAAAAATCGATCTCTAAAGGAGATGGAATCTTTCATGTCCCATGCAAAGTCTCTACCATAGAGACTATGGGTCGAACACTTAATTGTGCAACATACATCCAAAACATATCTCCCTATAGATCTGTCAAGGATAAGACCCCCTACAAGGCTTGGAGTGGCATCAAATCGAAAGTGGCTCACTTTCACTTTTTTGGTTCACGTGCATGGGCCAAGATTCCCTCTGAAAAGAGGAAGGAACTTGATCCACAAATAAATAAGTTAATTTTTGTTGGATATCCCAATGGTGTGAAGAGATATAGACTTATTGACCTTTCCTCGGACTAGCTCATCATTGAACAAAGTTTCCAATTCAAGGTAAGTGTCTTGCATGCACCTCAATAGTCGCATGTATACACCTTCATTATTCCACCTGTCTGAGATGATGAGCATGCACATGCCAACTCTTCTTCATAAGATATTTATGATTTAGAGGACTTAGATGATTCATGTTCAGAGTTGGTACAGTCAGATGTAGAGTCAGAGCATCTAGATGCAGTTGTAGAGCCAGAGTAGAGGCCCAAGTGGGCACATACTACTCTTCAGGCTGTCGGGGATCTCATTGGTGATCCAACCGATACTAGGAGGACACGATATGATTTCTAGGAGCCTCATGTTGCATTCACTGCCACCGAACCATTTCCCTCCAGGCATATTTTCTTGGTTTAGTCTTTAGATCCACAGTCTTATGGAGAGGCTGCTGGAAATCCCTTTTGGGAATCTGCCAAGCAGGAGGAGTATAACTCCCTCCTCGAGAAATAGACTTGGGATATGGTTCCCCTTCATTTTGGGAGGAAAATTGTTTAATTTAGATGGGTCTACAGGACCAAGAGCACAATGGATGGACATATTAACAAATACAAATCCAGGCTTGTTGTCGAAGGCTTTCAGCAGGTTCATTGTATTGACTATGATGAGACCTTCTCTCTAGTAGTGAAGCTGGATTCCATACGATTGGCACTTGCCATTGTGACAACCAAGGGATGGAAGTCCATCAGATGGATGTGAAGAATGCATTTCTTCATGGTGATCTCTCTGAGGAGATCTACATGGAGCAGACCCAGGGATTTATGCATGACTCATATTTGCTTTGTCGACTGAAGAAGTCACTTTATGGCCTCAAGTAGGCTCCGAGGGCATGGTATGCCAAGATGGATTCCTACCTGTTGTCATAGAACTTTGTACATTGTAAATCATACCCAAATGTATACATTCTCAGGGTGACTGATTCACTTCTACTTTTAGTTTTGTATGTTGATGATTTGTTGATTACCGGGTGCTCGAATTCAATGATTGTTGCAGTCAAGAGGATTTTACATGAAAGGTTTTTGATGACAGACATGGGTCCGCTACACTTCTTCCTTGAAATCTAGATTAGTCAGGATGCATTAGGCATCAAACTGTCTCAGGCCAAGTATGCACAAGATCTCCTTGAGAGTTTTCACATGACAGAATGCAAGTCTGCTCTGACTCCTTTCCTATCAAGAGTCATATTTTAGGATGGTGGGGAGACTCCACTAGTTGACAACACATTTTTCATACAACTAGTGGGGAGCTTGTTGTATCTCACACACTCCATACCAGACCTCTCATATGCAGTTGGCGCAGTTTCCAGGTTCATGCAGGAGTTGCATGAGCTACATTGGAAAATTGCAAAGATTATCCTTCAATACGTACAAGGAACCATCACCTTTGGGATTCATTATGAAACAAACTCTACATTAGATCACATCAGGTTTACTAATTCCAACTGGGCTGGTGATAACACTGATTGCAAGTCCACATCTATTTAATCACTTAGTCTTGGTTCTGGGCCTATCTGTTGGTAGAGCAAGAAGCAAGATTCCATTGCTCTATCTTCAGCCAAGGAAGATTACAAAGGGGTAGTTAACATAACTATTCAAGATATGTGGCTACAACATTTTCTCACTGAGTTGGGAATTCAGTTTCATCGGACGATCGTCATCTGTTGTGACAACCAGAGCACTATGAAGTTCTGCAGAGATCCATTTTAGAGGCAGCGGATGAAGCATATCGAGATCCACATGCACTACATCCTGGACTTAGTACACAAGGGGATCATCGACTTACAGTTCTGTCCTTAAGTAGAAAAGATGACATACATCTTCACCAAGACCTTCACTGAGTAGAAGTTTAATTCTCTGCGAAGTCGTCTTGGAGTGAAGGACACAGTTGCCTAGCAACTATAGTTCTTCTTTTTACATACATTGTAACTTGAGGGGTGATTTTTCCCATGTTTTTTTCCCTCTTTACTCACTTTATTTCATTGTATCTTTTGTATTTGGGTACCTAACATGGCCTCATTGCCAGGACCCATTCTTTATTTTCACCATAGTGATGTTTAGGGAGGTGTTGGAGCTACTTCACACACACCTAGGATTTCTTTTTCCTAAGGTTTTTCCTTGTTTATTAGTCATAATTAGTCATCATAATCTCCTATATTTTAGGGGAGAATATTCCACCTCGAGAATATTCTCTTTCAGTTGACACTTCAGTTTGACTAGTTGAGTTGAGTTTAGATGTTGCATTGGTTTTGTCACCATGCAACATTGGGATCATCACCATGCCAATTTGAAATTGCCTTGGTATCATCACCAAAATGGTGCATTACCCTTGATTCCATGAGTTAAATCCTCACTTCTCTCTGTTCAATCTGTTAATTAAAGACTAGTTGACTAGTTAACTTAATTAGGTGGCAGTTCACTCTCGTAACTGCTTGAGAGACTAGACTAGATGGTAGATCACTCCCATAACTGCTGGTGTGTGTCCAAATCACTCTAGACCACCACTATGGCATATTGGTTATCCTACGGTGCGCACTTATTGAGTTATACATTGTATACCATGTGCAAATTATTCATTATTCATAACGGTTAATGAGAATTCTTTCATTATTTCTCTCCTTCTTCTTATTTCTCAAATTCTCTCTGCAAATGTGTGTTTAGCTAGATCTATTCTGTGCAAGTTTAACACATTTACACTCTAGTACATTCCAATGAATATGAAAAAATTCTCTGAAGTCAAACATTCATGGAATCATTCAATCAAAGGCCAATGATGTAAACCTAGTGTCGAAAGCGAGGATACCTTCCATTGGGACATGCAGATTCCAAGCTACTATCTAGTTTCTAAGTCTAATTCTTAGATAATGTGTTGAATTCAATAGGAACATACTCTTCGAAGGAGGGCCATGATATTTTCCCCATCATTGTCACATAACTCACATAGGAAAGTAATTTAAGATAATTCATTGAATGATCATGGACTAACATGAGGATGAAGGTTGGTAATACTACAGAGTGGTTGATTTGGGATAAAAGTTCCCTTGAACATTTGTTGTGGGTGGGAAATCCCTCCTATGGACTAGCACTAAGGGTTTTATCATGCATGCAGAAATGACCTAAAGATTCTTACTTTTTACCATCATCCCATGCCTAGACCCTCATTACTCATATGTAAATACAAGGCTCAAGAGATTAAGTTGACGTACCTTATTATTTGTGTTTGATGTTGATCCCTTTTCATGCTTGGTCGTTCTTTGAATTCAACTCTCCTCCCAATGCTGACCTGCATTCACTAAAGAAAAACAAAGAACTCCACATGCATTTGATCTATGAACTAATGGGTTAGAGATTTAATCAATCATACAATCAATATTCCAATAATGACAATCTCATATGGCGGGACGGGAAACACAATTCATTTATTAACTTCACAATGATACCTTACAATGATAAAGTCGACTACTACTCCTCGATCCTGGTCCTGGGCTCTTCTTCCACTGTCTTCCAACTACTTTTCTCTATGCTTCTCTTTGCACAAGGATGGCTAAAGGTTGGGACAAAGGGAATGCTCAATCGGGTATAGTTTCTTTACTATGATTCTCCTCCTTTCAAATGGGATCCCTACCCCTTCTTTTATAGGATAGAAGAAGCTAGGTATTTAGTCGAGTGATCGACCATGCATGGCCAAAAGGTTTAGTTAACTTACCCACAGCTGTGTGTTCCGTTAGCAACTTTCCTTTTTTCATGCTTTTGTAGGTACACGTGGGCTGTCTTGGGTCAACGAGCGTGTACACGCGTGCGGTAATGGAGTAGGGAGCGTGGGTTTTTATAAAAGGGGTTTTTAAGAAGAGTTGTTCAATAATGTTTTGGCAAAGAAGGAATCTGAGATGGGTTGATGCCAGGTAAGCATGTCTAGTGCAAATTAGGGTTATAACAGATGCCCCCTAATGTGTGAGTTCAAAAGAGCATTTGATGGCCGAGATACATTAACAATCTTCACCGATGTTCCAAACAAGTGAGCCCAGGGACCAAAAATTGGGAGGTGTCGTCCGCAAAATAATAATTGTCTCACCGAGGCGGGCATACCCATGCTTGGGATAAAATAAAATCATGGCTACCAATCAAATACACTGTATATCCATGTCATATAACTATTTAAAGTGTAGCCATGAACAATACACAGAAGAGCTACATCTCGAAATCAAAAAGATATACATGTAGAGTATCCATCTTCTAGAATATGATAAGGCCTGATGGTTGGAGATGAGGTCTTCAGAGCTCGAGCAACAACTTCAAAATCTTCAAAACTTGAGTAGGAGTGTAATATGAGTGTACAACTTCACTACCCAGAGGTCTTTGATGACTCATCGGTCATGGACGAGAGAATCTTGATTACCATACTGAAGGCTTCATTGATTTCGAACAAAGACTTGATTGGACTTTCGAGATGGCCCGGCATGAGGGTAAGAGACAAACTGCAGAGGGGCTGACTTAGGCTTGGTAAAAAATTCCCTTGGACAATAGCATGACAAATGATGAGACTCAGGTAGCATGGAGTTAACATAAGTTTACGAGGTAGGAGGCAACGCAAACTCTCCATATGTTTGGAAGAATAACCAAATGGAGGAGGACAGAGCTCAATGTAGTGGGAACAACTTCCTAAGGTCATATTAAATCCTAGGTTTTGACGAACAAACGAACATATGTGATTTATCCAAGGGAGACTCATTGTGCTGCCAATAAAAAGAAAATACTTTTCCCTTCCTCTTTTTGGGGTACATTTGATTTTTTTTGTCTTTTTCAATAATTTTGGAAAAAGAATAAAAGAATGTTACGTTACAAAGGAGAAATGAGTGTCGTAAACATACAAGTTCGAGGCACAAGGAAAATATTGATGTTCAAAGAAAGGACACTCGGGAAGAATCCCTCCTGGGACCAAAGGTTTCAAGATGCAGAGGCAAAGTGCTACAGGGCTTGTGTATAAGGCATGCTTCAGATGGTTCAGTTGAGAGCAACATGGAGTCGGCATTAGACCAAAGACGCAGGTATGCAAACGCGGTTAACAAAACACACAATGGTAACGTCCTTCGATGTAAGTTTAACGAGCCCAGAGAAGGTAAGCTCGGTGGTTTTTCATATTTAGAGAGTTTGAAAAAATGTAAAAGGAGACTCCATTGTGGTACCTTTTTCGAAGGTAGTCTATTCGGTTCGAAAAAGGGGTAAATTAGCATCGAAAAGACGTCTATTCAAAACAATTTTAATGAGTGTGATAAAGACAAGATCACTCAGAAACTTTTTCCTTTTTAAGGAGTCTGAAAAAATCTTAAATATGGACTCTGTCAGGAATGTTCTTCTGGACCATTTTAATGAGTGTGAAAGAATAAGGTCACTCGACGATCTTTTCAATTTTAGGGATTCTAAAAAGAGCTTAACTATGGACTTCGTGGGGGTTCCTTTTTCATAAATTTAGTCCCTTAGGCCTGAAAAAGGGGTAAAATTATACCTGACGGTACTCTTCTAGGGACCCGAAGCCTCTAGAGTATACCTTTGTTCATACAGTTGACCGTCTGGACCGAAAAAGGGGTAAAATACCACCGGATAGACGTGACTTCAAATTTTAGTTTAACGAGCGTGAAAGGCCACAAGATCGCTTTGCAATATTTTCATTTTTAGAGGGTCTAAAAAGGGCTTAAAAGAAGAGTCGCGGGGGCTATGACTCATGTATGAAACAGGTTCAGGTAGAGCTCGCTGTTAGGCTCAGACCAAGAGTCTCTTTGATTGTCAACTTGGAAAGTCTCCCAAAAGGGAAGAAAGCACAAACCATGGTGTAAGTCCTCCCTTGGTATATAAATTGTAGTGATGGCTTCAAGGATAGCCTCATCTGAAGGCAATTCAAAATATGAGAAATCACGCAAATGAGGGTTGACAGTCCCAAAGGGTGAAGTAAACTGACCATACTCCATATGATGATGGAGTTTATGGCCAGGACTGGCAGAGTCTATCAACGAAGAATCACAAGCATGAGGGCTTGAGGATCTACAAATAATGAGATCAGACTCACAAGGATACTCAAGCCTACTTGGACCAAGAGGGGGAAACAAGGGATCCCATGCCCCCCATTGGATAAACCAATGGATCAATTGTTGATACCAAGTCTTGAGAAGGCCAACATGATTTCATAGGTTCCTTCTCATAAGAAATTGAACATCGAGGATAAGATGCCACATAATTAACCCGTGGTGAGGTAGAGTCTACACGAATGCTAGGAACATATAAAGGGGAAGTCTGAAATAATGTCAAATTAGGATGGTGATTATCAGATGCCAGCTGGTCAATAGTGACAATGCTTCCATTGTGAGGGAAATGCATCACCCAGAAGAGCGTAGACACCACAACATTCATAGCATATACATAATCATGCCTGAGAAGCATATTGAAATCTAACAGACCTTGCACCACTATAACATAAACAAGGACAGTCTTCCCACCTAAAGATATATGTAACTGAGGAAGAATCCCCAAATATTCACTAGGATTTCTATCAAAAGCCAACAACTCATGTGAAGCAAACACAAGCTTGGGAGAACCCAAGACTTTCCAAACCGAGGAGGATAAAATACTTGCAAAGGCTCCTTCATCCACACTACATCGATAAATGCTTGTTGAATTAACTTCAACCCTTATTTGAAAGGGTGCAGAGGAAGGAAGATGAGGCTTAACAAGGTAATTCCAATCAAAGGAAACCATCCTAGGGCTTGGATGGGGTGTGCTCGGAGCGAGCAGAATGCCCCCTTCTTCTAAAAATACTGAACCGTAAATGCTAAAAACATAGTCGGTAGACACGTCACTCCCAAACAGAAGAGTGGGATCATTTGATGACTGCATCGACATGGCCACTTTCACAACCAATGGCTGAATAGGCTACGGGACTACATGGTCTAAAGGCACCTCACCCTGCAAAAGAGGAGTGGGATCAACCAATCACTGCATCAGCATGACCACTTTCACAACCAATGGATGAATAGGATGTGAGACTACATGGTCTAAAGGCACCTCACCCCTCAAAAGAGGAGTGGGATCAACCAATGACTACATTGGCATGACCAATTTCTCAACCAATGGCTACATAGGCTGAGAGACTACATGGTATAAAGGAACCTCACCCCTCAAAAGAGGAGTGGGATCATCCGATGACTGCATCAACATGATCACTTTCTCAACCAATGGCTGCATAGACTGTGAGGAAACCTCAGAAGACTCAGAATCATAAGAGCTTGCAGACAGGGACCACAATCTTTGTACCTCTGGTATGCCAGGGCACAAATGAGTAAGGTGATATCCCTTGCAAAGCTTACAAGGGAACCTAGGCTTATGTCCTATCCGTATAGGTTTCTCAATGGAATCGATGCCCCCAGCATGACTAGCAGTGGTTGGTTGCACATCTCCAACTTGACTTGCAGAGGATGGTGATGGGTCAATAACTTGACTTACAAAGGCTACAGACCTATTACCAGTATGAATAGCAGTGATTGGACTCTTTCTCCCAGCATGAATTGCAGAGGGTGAGTGTGTGCCCCCAACATAACTTGTAGAGGCTGGGTGTTAGTATTCAACGTGAATCACATAGGTTGTCGACCTATCTCCAACATGATTCGCAGAGGTTGGTGATTTCTTCTTCCTATTCTTCCTCTTTCTATTTCGTTTAGACTTCTGGTTACTAGTAACTGTACTTTCACTAGAGGCGGGAGAAGGAGGAGGAGAAGACTTTGCTAACGAAGAAACACAACAGGGTGCCCATGACTTAAGGTGCTTAACTAAGAAGCGTCAAGATCATTCAAGACATTTGGAATGGTACCCAACCAAACCGGTAGTCCCACATTCAACCCAGGAATGTACAAAGTGGCCATCAAAGGGACACCAACGTTTCCAAAGAAGGGAAAAGCATAAGAATCCCCTTGTGAAGGGGCTCCTTGGTTGCTATCGTCGGGAACTTTAGCCATGAAGATCTTATGCATAGGTTCTCCCTTTTCGGGATCGTTCGAGTCCCTAAAAGTCTCACACATTGAATCTGCCGAACCAGTGTTAACAAAACAACGCTTATAAAGAGGCGGCTCCATTTTTATAAGCGGAAGATTGAAAAGTCCTCTCAACCGACGGAGTGGGCGGTCTACCACCCTAGGTCAGAGACCCAAATACACAACTGACTAACTCACTATGGAAAACTAGGGAGCACAAATCACACACTAAAAGTTCCTAAAGGAAAATCAAGAAAATGACTAACTAGTTGGAAGAACAGTTACACCAACCAACACTAGATCAACTTACCAGTGCAAGTGCAACTCGAATATGGAAGCACCCTCTGGGTATACTCTACAAAGTGTGGCTCGATGTCTACCCTATGTACTGCGATATACCCCCGCGGTCACCTGTGTAAGTCCCTAAAATAAAGGCAACTAGGTTTCCAGCTCGTGAACAATCACCAGGCGGGTACACTCGACAATCGGGTGGACCGCAATGAGCAGGGTATCAAGCCCGAAACCTATCAAGGGTATCAAAAGCAAGTGTTTCAGAAGACAACTGAGGACCTCGAATGGATTCGAGACCCACGAAGCTCCGTGGCAAATGCGATCAACGAAATCCCAAGACAAGTCCTCTATATGCGTTCCCCACGATGCTTGGTCCATCTTTGGAGGGGTTATCTCTGCTACCTTTCCACACACGACCTTGTGTTTAGCCCCTATGTTAGAGGGGGGTCCTGGATAATTTCCACGTTACTGGACTTCTACACTCCTTAGCATAGACTCGTATGTTTTTTTTATATCCTTGAAGAGTTTCCTCTCCAACCTAAAACAAGGCTCTAGACTAATCTAGTTGATGGACCCTACAAACATAAAGTTTAGTAATTTTTAATTAGCATTCTTTTTAAGGCTTGATTTACTCAAAAGGGGTACAATAGTGCAATTGATGTTGTTAAGACTCTTTGTGAAAAATGATGAAAACTACATGAATACTGGCAAAGAATGATTATATATATATATATATATATATATATATATATATATTGAAATGCTTTTAAGATGAGAAGAAAACACTACACTATGCTAATTTCTTTTCTTTTTCAAATAACAATGCAAAGAAAATGCTAGGAAAGAAAGAGATCTAACAAACTAATTTTTTTTTTTATATTTTCTTCCAATCAAATCATAAATAACAAAAAATTCTAAAATAATCTGATGAATGCACGATTCATGGCCCCCCCGGCCATGAGGGGGATTTTTTTTTCAAAATGCAACTCATTTTTCTTAAAATTTCAAGCTTAAAATAAGTTAAAAAGGTAGGAAACACAAAAAATATTTTAAATGAAAAAGCAAGCTATGCTGGAATACAACCTAGGCTAAAACTGCTTATGACCGAGACCAAAAAGAAACAAGAAAAACCTGGGAAGTAAAAACTTGACAGGGAAGAGGACGATTGCCTCCTGAAAATTTTCTAGACAGACACGCGACTGTCACTTCAACATCCAGCGTATGCATGCGGGCTGCCCAAAGACAGGGTGCGTATGCACGCATGTAGGCCCACTACAGGCCGCGTGTGCCTCTGTTTCTCCTCAAAAGAAGCAAGACAAGCAGCTAAGCTCAAGAAGGGAGTATTGGTATTGAGAACCATAATCCCTTGAAGACACAAAAACTTGCTTTGACAGAAAAAGAAAACAATTGAAGGAAAATTTCATAGAACAAAACCAATCTGAGGTGAAACCTAAGCTACAAAACTACAAAAATAGAGACTAGAATGAGTTCCAGAAAACCCCCGAGAAGGATTACTTCTGACAGGGGAGAAGATGATTGCCTCTCTAACAGAAAGTTTTTGAAATCATACACACGATTGACACTTCCTCAGCTAGCGTATACATGCGGTCTATGTGAGGGTAGGGTGTGGGTACATGCGTGCAGACCTTATACAAGCTGCGTTTCAAGCAAAGAAACAAAGATAACTGGTATGGAAGACCAGAATCTCTGTAAGCTTAGATTTTTGTAGAAACTTTAAAAACAGGGAATGAAACCAGTTTTTAAAAATACCCAAGAAAAATATTCTTAGAAACCCTAGAGTTCCCCAGTATGGTCGCCAATTCTGTTGTGGGTGGGAAATCCCTCCTATGGACTAGCAAAAAGGGTTTTATCATGCATGCATAAAGGACCTAAAGATTCTTACTTCTTACCATCATCCCATGACTAGACCCTCATTACTCATATGTAAATACAAGGCTCAAGAGATTAAGTTGACGTACCTTATTCTTCATGTTTGATGTCGATCCCTTTTTGCGCTTGGTCGTTCTTTGGCTACAACTCTCCTCCCAATGCTAACCTGCATTCACTAAAGACAAACAAAGAACTCCACATGCATTTGATCTATGAACTAATGGGTTAGAGATTTAATCAATCATATAATCAATATTCCAATCATGACAATCTCATATGGTGGGACAGGAAAAGCAATTCTTTTATTAACTTCACAATGATACCTTACAATGATAAAGTCGGCTATTGCTCCTCGATCTTGGTCCTGGGCTCTTCTTCCACTTTCTTCCAAATGCTTTTCTCTATACTTCTCTTTGCACAAGGATGGCTAAAGGTTGGGACGAAGGGAATGCTCAATCGGGTATAGTTTCTTTACTATGATTCTCCTCCTTTCAAATGGGACCCCTACCCCTTCTTTTATAGGCTAGAAGAAGCTAGGTATTTGGTTGAGTGATCGGCCATGCATGGCCAAAAGGTTTAGTTAACTTACCCAAATTTGTGTGTTCTGTCAACAACTTTCCTTTCTACGTGCTTTTGTAGGTACACACGGGCTATCTTGGGTCAGCTAGCATGTACACGCGTGCAGTAATGGAGTAGGGCACGCGGGTTTTTATAAAAGGGGTTTTTAAGAAGAGTTGTTCAACAGTGTTTTGGAAAAGAAGGAATCTGAGATGGCTTGATTCCAGGTAAGCATGTCTGGTGAAAATTAGGGTTATAACAACATTGTGAGGCATGAAAAAATACTTGAATCATTGAATCAATTGAGATATAGACCAAAACATAGTGTGAAAATAACTAGGGAACTCTTTGGGTGAGCCAAAAGAGTATAATGACGCATGGGATTGGTATGACTCAGAGACAAGTAGATTACCCAACTGTATGAAAAGGCGCAAATAGGTTCCATGTTCAAGGGTGAAAATGGACAACTACCATCATGCTTTCCAAAAAAAATTCTCACTTCCCTCAATTTCCCACCACCTTGAATGGTGAGTACGTATTTGTTTTTTAACGAGCTTGAGGAGGATAAAATATACTAAATATAACTTATCTTCGATGAGTCCCTCATAAAATGTTTAAAAAACCTAAAGGAGGGGCTGGGTCCCATATGGGTCCTTCTATATATAATTTAACAATCCCAAAGAAGGTAAACTCAGCGTTCTTTTGATGTTTATAGATTCTGAAAAGATCTTAAATTAGACTCCAAGGGTGTTATTTTTCGTAAATTCAGTCTCTTAATCTCGAAAAAGTGTAAAACAATACAAGGGAGAACTCTTCTAGTTAAGATTGACTAGAGTGTTCATTTTTCATAGTTAGTATTACAAGGCCGAAAAAGAGGTAAACTACCACTCAAAATATGACTCTTCGTTGTTTAGTGAGCTCGAATATTGACGAATCATGCTCTTATGATTGAGGTCGGAAAAGTCTTGTCTCCTGAATTCCTACACAGGTAAGATATGCCTCGATGCAACTAAGGTCAGAAATCTCCATCAAATAATGTTTATACTCAAAGAAATATCTTGTATGGAAGAAACAAGACAATGTGAACATGGAAAAATAACTAGTTCCAATGGATTAAAAAGCAATTGGTGAAAAATACCTAGTTTATTTTACCTCTTAGCTTGCCTTGTTGAAAATTTCATCTTTTAGGATAGATCTTGGAGTGTTGATTGTGGGAGATCCGAGAGACCATTTCGCGAGTTGTCTAAAGTAGGCTTCTATTATCATCATTCTCTCTCATTTCATTGTTCTTTGAGGTCATTTGGTGCAAGTTTAGGGATTATTTGATCTATTTTAGGGCTCTGTTTGAACCCCTAGGGATTATTTATCCCCTATGACACTATGTTGGGGCGATGGTTCGGGTATTATATCCCTGTGTTCCCTTATGGGGGAGGGATGAAGTCCTAAAAGTGGTGAAAAACACAACTTTTTCCCATATCTGAGAAAATATTAGGTGTTTGACTTAGTGAAATTGCCAATGGTGATGAGGGAAGGGGAGAAATCAAAGAAGAAGCAACAAAATAAACAATATCAAGTAACAAGAAAGACTCAAAAGGCTAGGAAAATACTAAGGACAAACTAAAAAGAATGATTAAATCCCAATTTAGTTGCTAATTTTTCTGTTGTGGTAAAGTTCCCCCTGCGGGCAAGTGAAACCCCCTTTGGATCAAGACTCCTCCTTGATCCAAGATAGAAGGAAAAAAATGGTGTACTAGCTTCCCCATAAAACTATTTCAACAATTAGAATGAGAAGAGAGGGACATAACAATTACCCTTTTACGTTGGTTTTCCTCACTGCTCCATCCTTTGATCTCTATATCCAACCTCCTAGGTGAAAGAAAAGTCCTACAAGGAACAAATAAAAACATCCTTCTTCCACACTATATTGTTAAGAAAAAACAAATCTATCTATAATGAATTATAGACAACAATAGACATGCATATATTGAAAACATAGGCATGAGAGGAATAGGCCAAGTTATGTATTAATGGAAAGTAAATAACAATGAATCACTTACAATCTCAATATTTTTGTTGCAACAACTCCTACAATATCTCCTTTCCATCCCCTTGGATCTCACATAATCATAAGTACGATTCTCTCAATTCTCTCCCTTTCATTCAAGCAGGGCCTTCATTATATAGGAATTGAGGCATCACAACCATATGATAGTTTTGAGGAGAGGATGTGGTCAAATGAGGATTTGGCTCGACCAACAAGATTGAAATTTCCTTGAATACAAGATAGCTTGAACCAATCCCTTAACCAACTGAAAACCTTTGGACACAACCTCACAAAAAAAGGCATGATGGTTTCAACTACTTCATCGCCCCCCGATAATTGTTCACAAGGTGATGAACAAGGGATTATTTCTCCCTAAGACACTCTTGGGGAGCTATGATCAAGGTTTTATCCCTCCTTGTATATGGGCATGGGGGAGATGAAACTAAATCAAGGCCAAAATCTCAAGGAAAAATCCCTCCTTGTATATGGGCATGGGGGAGATGAAACTAAATCAAGGCCAAACTCTCAAGGAAAAACATTTTATTTTGACCTCCAAATGATAGGTTTCTTCTTCATCGTGTCTAGGGATTATGACATACATCTTCACATGGTGACGAAATTGTGACACTTGGTAAAGTATGACACCAAAGTTCACCACTTAGATGCAACATTTGGTAGTGCGATGCTTAGGTGTATAATAGTTCTGACACTTGCAATACTTAGGACACTTAAGTGCAACATTGAGTAGTGTGACACTTATGCATGTAACAAGAGGCTTGCAATGAGAAGAAGAAGAAAAATTATTGAACATTCAAAGCAAGATGGTATTTTCACATTTTAATATTTTACCTACTCAGTCCCATTGTTTATTCATCCCAAATAAACGATGGGATTCGTAAAGACCCTGATCAAGAAAGAAAAAATGATGAAGAATTAAATGAAGAAAGGAGAAATGAAAGACAAAGAAACCAAAGATAAAGACAAATAATAAGTCATTTGTATTTACAAGGAGAGAAACATTATTTTCCAAATATTCTTATTGGTATCTTGCGTGTGTTCAATGGTGATGGTGTTATGAATCCAGATAAGCACCTCAACCATTTTTTGACAATATGTGATATTCATTTGGTAACAAATGATGATATTATGGTTATAGTTTTTCTACAAGCATTGATTGACCTCACGTATGTTTGGTATTTGTCTGTTCCCATAGATTCAATCAGTTGTTTTGATGATATTGAATATGCATTCATGAGTATATATGGCCAACCTGATGCATGTCATACTCTTCTTACACAATTTACACAAATTCACTTGGAGAAAAATGAAAAAATTATAGACTTTTATCTTCAATTTTTTTAGAACATGTTGGCACAATGGAAAACCTAGGGTTCAACGCTACAACAATGCACCAAAAAAAACCTAACAACCGACCCTTTCGGCAAAACCTACGAAGCAGATGAAGTCTCACCCTAGGTAGAAGCAGGGGTGTTTGCAAGACTCGGGTGTCTTCAACCTTAGCTGGGACACAGATCTGTGATTATAACACTTAATAGAGAACTTAGCACTGTTAGTTCATCATTATCTAACCAATATCTACTCCACAGAGAAAATAGAGCAATGAAGCATCCACCCTGATCTAATGTATATAAGCACTTAGCAAAGGAATTAGATCATATCTAGAAGATTCAAGCACTAAGAATGTTCACAGATGTCAGATCTAGCATCCAGATTCATCATAAGCACAAAGCATAAGCAGATCTATCTATCTATATCACAACACTTAGAAAACAACACATAAACACATCATAACATCGCACAGAGAAGAATAACACAGTATTTATGTGGTTCACCCCCACCCTGGGGCTACGTCCACCAACTCTTCATTTTTATTAGCTTCTTCAATGGGTTACATGCACAGAGCATCAAAACCTTACTCCACATAGGACAGAAGATCTACGAAGCTTGCTAGATCCTTCTTCCTTGCGTTACAACACAAATCCCTCCACAGTACAATGACTTGCACTCGGCTCTGTAAGTCTCACACAATATGCACAAATCCTTACACTTCTTTGTCACACAGATCCCACTCTTATCACTTAGCAAACTTGCACAACACTTGCGCACTAGTCAAATACTTCTTACATTGCCTAGCCTTCTATTTATACATACAATATAGGCCTAAACATGGGTAAACCCATGGGCCAACATCCCATTCTCGTTACATATTCCCAAATCCCAAAAAGGACCCAAAAAGGGCCGAGATCCCGTGATATCTACTTCGTCTTGCGCTCCATCTTCAACAGACTGTCGAAGTCCCAAAATAGGTCAACTTGGCCAAGGATCTCCCAAAAAATTGATCAAGGGCCAACAGGCCCCCAACACTCACCTATGACTCGTCTTGAGTCACTCTGGTCTGATTAGTTTTTCTTCGAACGCCTCAAGCTTGGATCGAGCTGCTTCAACCTGTTGTTGTGCTACAACCTCCTTTTTAGCGAACTTGTGGATGACTACATCATTGATAGGTCCCTCTAGAGATTGTTCTGTTGTAGTGACATCTTGCTCTACTATCTCTGCTCCTTGGCCTTCTACCTCTGTAAACAACTGATAGGCCTTATCTTGCACAGGTTGGAGTTTCTGAGTTATCTCCATAACTCTTCTCTGGATAGTATGGATTTGTTTTTGTGCAACGCGTTTCTCTTGGGAGCGCTTCATTCTTTCCACAACTGACATGGAATTCAGCTACGTCTGTATCTTTTCATCTTGGCACTTCTCCTCTTGGAGCTGCGACTCAAGTGCTCTTAATTCTGGACTCTCAGCGAGTCGTTCATATGTTAGGGCACTGCAATTAGTGAGCTTCTTACATTTTAGGGTAAGAGCCTTGAGCCTTTCAATTTCTCTCCTAGAAATTACTTCCCTTTGGTCTCTTACATCTTCTAGGGTCTCGGGTACTACGCGTAGCTCCAAATCTGGTATGCATTGTTGTAGTTGTTGGATAACTTCTTCAAGTTTCACTACTTGCTGTGGAAATATCTCTTCGGCCTTTACTTCTACAACTGTCACAGAGCGAAGTGCTTTGTTGACCATCTCCTTTACTTCAAGTTGCTCCGCGAGCAACTGTTCCTTTTCTTGTTGTAGTTGGGATTTTTCTTCATTAAAATTCACTTGGAGAGCAATCTTTTCTCGTTCTGCAACACTATGTTTCTCTACAAGGACTCCATGTACTTGTGCCAAAGCCTGGGTGGCTTGCTATGTTTCTTATTGCACTCATTGAAGACAAGCTTCGACTGTATCAGCTAGGTGGTGGAGTTGAGCTGGCTCATCACCCAATTCCGGTTCTCCTGGCACAGTGGAGACTATGCGGATGGACAGTAGGGCCTGTTGTACCCCTCAAAGTTCAGTCTTGATTCGATCATACATATTATCTTGCTTTGCTTCTTGTTTCTATGCTATTTCCAGCAAAGCATCATTCAGGGATTCTACGAGGAAGTCAAAGTCATCATAGGTGAGGACGGCCTACATCTTGGTCATGGTGGCCTTTGATTTCTTCCGGGAGGAAGGTTTCAGAGGTGAACCTTTCCTCTTCTTCAGGGGATCAACCTCGTCACCCTGCTGTTGTTCGACCTCTTTGTCAACCAAATCTTCACCATCACCTCCTTTCTCTGGTGAGATGGAAGCAGTCTTCACGGATGCACTGTCTAAATCCTGAACCTCTTCAGTCTTCTTTGTCCTGCTAGGTCCGGGTGTATCCTACGCAGTTTCTGGGCTGTCGATGTCAAATATATCCATAGGGTCTGCTGGAATCAGGAGGTCCTCCGACTAGTCCTTGGTGATCTTCTCCAAGTCCTCCTCCGTTAGCTTATAGTAGGAATGAAGTTGTTTCTTGTGCTCATCAACGCACACTGTGATGTAAATAAAATGTTGGTCTATGCTAAACTTCATCAAGGGCCTGAACTAGTGTAGAGTGTTCGGGGTGATGCGAGGCTTGGACTGGATGGTTGTCTTCAGCTGGTTGTAATAGGTATGAAAAACAACATTGGATTGCCACTGTTTATTCATATCACTCGATTACCACATTGTATTGAACTTTGCAGCCAATGGTTCCAAAGGCTCGATGTCCGAAAAGGTCGCATCTTCTGGCATCTCCCAGGCAATAAAAGAGATCAGGATCAATATCCAACTGAAATGAAATTCGTACCCTTGGTCCTGATCTTATATGTAGTCGAGTTCTAATTGGTTCACCAGGTACTTAGCCTAGTTGATTTGAAGTCCTTCTGCACACTTCCCTGTGAGGTTGACTACAAAACCAATGACTTGGGTGGGTCAGTTTTTTCATACTAACTTCCCTGCAATCAATTGACAGGTGAGGCACACTGCACCACTCTGGATAGAGGCTACCTTGCAACCTCACATTCCCTTCTCAACATCACCATAAGTGTCCTTGATCCGCTATGCTAGAGCGTGATCCATGGCTTTTCTAGGGTAAAAATCATGTGGATAGGGTCCTTGCATACTCAAGCTCGTGATCCGATTGATCAATGTCATATCAACTGTTATATGGTGTTTTAGCCAGAAATAACCTCCATGGTAACAAGACAACAATAGCTTGACACATGCATTCACTTCCTGGTGTCGTCCGAAGTGAGGAATATTCATGACATTAAGCAGGGTGGACTACACGAGGTTATGGGTCCACGACTGGGGGATTATCTTTGAATTATTCCCCTTAGTCCGGGTCAGGTACTTATGTGGGGTGAGCATTTTGTAAACATTGCGATCTTCGAGGTTGAAGTCACTAAACTTCAACACCGCAATCTTATCTTGGTCTTCCCGAACTCCGTGTATCCCCTTCGGAAGGTACGTAGTGACCAAAGTGGAGTCTAAATATATGGGCATGTTGTCTTGATTTATTGCGCCAATCAGAGGTGGTATATAGGTGGGTAATACGGTCGAGATCAATTTAGCATTCGCTAGATCATCCCTGTGCTTGGTTCACTTTTCATCATATGGTTGGGATGGTACGGCTCCATGAGCAGTGGATAGAGAGGTTGGTAGTCCTTTTGTCGATGATGCTTGTACACCTGTAGACATCGACATGACTCTCTCAGTCACGAGGTCGATCAAGACTTCTTCAACAATTTTCTCGACAACGCTCAACTCGTCCGACATACACACTCGGGGTTAAAAATATCGAGTTTGGGGAATAACTTAGACACTATAATAGGATAGACAGAAAGAGTGAAATGATCAATGTATAAAAGGAACTTAGTCTACAGTCTCAATTTCTCAATTGGAAAAAAATTTCTCGGTGCATGGCGCAACGGGATAAATAGGTAACTCGACAATGGGAAATGGGTATGAAGGCTTCATTAACTTTTTTTTGTCCATTATGGAGTGGTCCCAATGGTTGGATGGTGAGTTGTCTGTCCATAAATGGCTTTCTATCCATTCAGAGCATTGATATAATGGTTATAACGTCCCCAACAACTATATTTCTTCGTCATGGAGAAGTGCCATGTGTCACTGTTGTGATGTCTCGGTGAAGCTCCAATTTTGAAAATTTTTCTTCTACGAGGTCTCCTCTAGACCCTTCTGCAACTTGTCGATCTTAGCACTCTTTTTATTTATCTTTCTATCCTTCTTCCCAGTGAGTTTTATCTCGGTGTGCCTTTTTCCATTCTGATCCTTAGCTTCTTTTGGCATATTTACTTCGCGCTATTGAGATTCTTTCCTAAGATTCAAGGGTAACCCTTCTTCTTCTTCTGGAATAGGTACTTCAATCTTTAGTGATTCTTCTAGTGTTCTTGCAACTTCAAGATCCAGGTTTCTGGTGTTAAATAGATTTGGTATGTTCTTTCGTTCTTCAATCAAGTGTGCGATCCTTCTAGTCATGAATTCTTTTAACTCTTTCTTTTGTTGTTCTAAAACTTCTTCTTCTTCTTCTTTCCTTCTGGCCGGATCTCTTTCAATCCAAGGTTTTCTTAGTAGCATGGTAAATGAGGCATTGTTCTCATTGAATTTAACAATCTCAAAATATTCCTCTGTCGAAGCTCTATTAACAGCCATAGGTAACTTGGAAAGTCTCCCACAGAGGGATATCAATTTTCCTCTGAATAATATTATTCCTTCCAATGAGGGAATCATAGAAGGCTTTCCTAAAAGTTCTCAAGTTATTTCTGTCATAATATTCACCTGTGTTTCCTCATCCAGAACATAGTCAACGTTGAAGTCTCCTATTCTTGCTTCAAGGCATTCTTTTTCTTTGAAGATCTTTGATAAGTTGATATGTCGGTGGTCATTCAGGGTTTCTCTTATCTGTAGCAATACTCTCTCTGATTCTTTCTGGGATTCTGTCATAATATTAGTTTCTGGATCTTCCTTAGGGTTTTCTTGATTCATATTCCTTTTTTCAACCTTAGCAATCATTCTAGGGAAATCCAAAACTTCATGGTCCATATCTTTACAACAAAGACAACTAGGTCTTCTCCCAGGGCATTCCTTAGCAAGATGTCCTAGTTTTCTGCAACTGTAACAAAGGGTTAATACTCTCTTTCATTTAAATGATCCCCATCCTTTCTTATATTGTGCATTAGGATCATGGTAGCTAACCTGCAAACATTTCTTTCTAGGATCCTACATACACTTATTAGTCCAAACAGTCCTTCTATGCATAGGTATAACATATTTTTCACTATTCTTATCAGATATACTCATATCAAACCTTCTTTCATCTATTAATACCCTATTTTTCAAGCTAGGATAAAATCTATCAAACATACCTAAATTCATACTTTTGAAACAAAAATTTCCACTAATATTACTTCTACAAAGCACAAAGCCTTCAGATCTATAAATTTTTAATATTCTTACCTTTATCAAAGCACAAAGATTTTAGATCTTACCTCAAAAAGTCTCACTTTTACCTTTCTGAGAGAACAAAACTTTATAAATGAAGTAGAATACTGCGCACTAGGGCAATAGATCTACACACAAAACTTTCACAATTTCAGATCGGATCTTTGCACAAAGCTTCTTTTTCCTCAGTTCCCAGCAATCACAGTTTTAGGTCCTGGAAACGGAACCATTTGTTGGCACAGGGGCATACCCAGGGTTCAATGCTACAACAACGCACCAACAAAACCCTAACTACCGACCCTTTCGGTAACACCTGCGAAGCAGATGAACTCCCACTTGAGATAGAGGCAGGGGTGGTTGCAAGAATCGAGATTCTGCAACCTTATCTAGGACACAGATATGTGATTATAACAATTAATAGAGCACTTAGCACTGTTATTTCATCATTATCTAACCAATATCTACTATGCAGAGAAAACAGAGCATCGCAACATCCACCTTGATCTAATGTATATAAGAACTTAGCAAAGGAATTAGATCAGATCTAGCAGATTCAAGCACTAAGAAAGTTCACAGATGTCAGATCTAGCATCAAGATTCATCATAAGCACAAAGCATAAGAAGATCTATCTATCTATATCACATCACTTAGTAAATAACACATAAACACATCAGAACATTGCACAGAGCAGAATAACACAGTATTTATGTGGTTCACCCCCACCTTGGGGCTACGTCCACCAACACTTCTTTTTTATTATCTTCTTCAATGAGTTACATGCACATAGCCTCAAAACCTTACTCGGCACAGGACAAAATATTTGCGTAGCTTCCTAGATCCTTCTTCCTTGCATTACAAAACAAAGCCCTCCATAGTCTCTTACAATGACTTGCACTCGGCTCTACAAGTCTCACACAATATGCATGAATCCTTACACTTCTTGATCACACAGATCCCACTCTTAGCACTTAGCCAACTTGCACAACACTTGCACACTATTCAACTACTTATTACATTGCCTAGCCTTCTATTTATACATACAAAATAGGCCTAAACATGGGTAAACCCATGGGCCAACATCCCATTCTCGTTACATATTCCCAAATCCCAAAAAGGGGCCTAGATCTCGCGATCTCTGCTTCATCTTGTGATCCATCTTCGACAGGCTCTCGAAGTCCCAAAGTAGGTCAACTTGACCGAGGATCTCCCAAAACTTGGTCAAGGGCCAACAAAACAATGAAACAAATTTATGAAGGACAATGTCCTAATGATCCTGTCATTCTTGTATTATATAAGAATGTTATTCCCGCAAATGTCAAATATGAAATCAAGTCTACAAAAAATGGTACCTTATAAGATGCATTGTAAGGGAACAATAAATTGAGGAGTACATGTTGGAGAGTAATGATGATCTAGACATCATATTGGGATGAGTACAGTGACAAAAAATGACTCTTAACTTGTCAAACCAAACTACACCAATTCCAACTTGAACTATGAAATATATAGGTGTTTAAGGGGTCATTTTCCAGGGTCAATCCCCCAATGTGAAAAATGTTCCACCACCAAATGATGCTCCATGGGAACGACAAGATGCACAGATTTCTCAATGCAATGCAATAGTAAAAAAAAATAAAAATGAGATAATTCAATTGAATAAGAATAATGAAAAAAGGCCCATGCAAAAATACTGGATCTCCAAAATACGTTCATATGGTTTCAAAGAACTTCCTGAAATAAATCAAAATATTGATGATCCAATTCCCAGGCTCAAGGTCCCCCAAATTCAAAACCCCAATGTCGTGGTAATGGAGGAAAATTATGATGAATTTTCTAGATAAGATGACCAGTTCCTAGAACCTAAATAATTTGGTAATGAGGCATCTTCTTTAATCTTAGAATCTGTGGAAATGGATAATGACACAATGCCTTTTATACATGGATGTTGGATGAAAGAAGAAGAATATATGGATAACGAGAAACATCATCAAGAGAATGTGGTCCAAACTAGGGCCCAACTAAATAAGTTCAATGGAAAATATTTGAATCCGCCACAAATGGATAAAACTAATGAATTTAAAAATAGAACAAATAGTTTGTATACATCAACAAGAGTTGTTCCTCTTCAAATAAATCCTATAAGTGTGGATTCTAGTCCTTAGAGAACTAGTGAAATGGAAGGCTCTACAAGAATGGCTTATAATATTATTGATGACTTAACCATGTTACATATCAATTTTCGATTATTGGAAGTGGTCAAGATACCAAAATAGAAACAAAATATACTCAAGGTGTTATGGAATGAAAAAAAACAAGATACAAGAGTAGATGCAGTTGTCATCATGGTCAACAACAACATATTATTCCTTTTACAAGAACATGAGGTAAAATTCCTTATTTCTTCATATCTTTGGAAACACCTGAGTTTATATTGCATAATTGCATGGTGGATAGTGGAGCCACAAATAATATCATGTCACTTTCAATAATGGAGGTTTTTTTTTGGAGTGCACTAAATATTATGATTCTTGTGAAAGTATATATGAAATTGATTCAAGAAAAGTAACAACATATGGAGAAATTAAAGATTTTTTTGCATGGATAAGTTCTACATCACATATTAATATAGTATGTACCATAACACTGGTTGATTTACCAACATATTATGGTGTTGTTCTTGGGAGTGGTGTTTTCCCTTGGGAGGTTATATAATTAATGATGGAATATACATGATGCTCGCAAACAAAGAAGGCAGACTCACTAAATTACTTTGCGAGCAAAGGAGACATGTTTCCTTTAAGAAGAAAGAGATGGAGACAATGGATAGTTACATTGATTCCAGTATTGAAAATTGTTCCATTTTGAGTAAAGAATACATTAAAGTTAAAAGGAATGACATTCCTCCATTCAAAGGATTCTGGAAAATGTTTTTTGAAGGTGCCTCCTCTAAATTTGGAGCCAGAGCAGATTTGGTGTTCAAAAATCCTAAAGGAGGATTGTATCCTCATGCATTTATATTACAATTTGAATGTACAAACAATGAATAAGAGTACTAAGAATCGGTACAAGGATTGGCACTTGCTTACCAAATGGAAATAACTAACCTCGTAGGGATGGGAGATTCAGAGCTAGTGGTTAATCATGTACAAAAAAATGTATAATATTAATAAGGAAAGATTGACACCATATATAGGAAGACTTTGTACCTTATTAAAACTTTCAATTCTTTTAACATGCTCTTTATACCAAGATAAAGGAATCATAAGGCCAATTCACTTGTAATTTCAACCTCACTTTTTGATCCAGATTTGCCTTTACTTCATGATTCTTTTGGGGTCAAGATGATTTTTTTCATTTAGTACTAGATAATCAGGACTTCTGGAATTTTTTTGAAATGAAGAATACATTGTTAAATTCCTCATGGAACTAAAAATAATGGATCAAAACACTGAAAAGGTTGATGTCTTAGAAAAACATGGATATTATGATGAGTTAGAATATGAAAATCATTTAAAAAGTACATTCCTCCTGAGTCTCTTTTTACCAAAGATGATCAAGTATGCAAGGATAAACCAAGTTAAGAACCTTAACTTAGGAAGATCCAATATATCCAAAAATTTAATATTGGAACCTAAAAAAGGAAAAAGTTTTAAAATTTGGGTAACACTTGTCCTATGGATGAAATTTAAAAATACATTAATATTTTCAAAGAATTTCAAGATATATTTGCATGTAAGTATGATGATCTTAAAGAATATAATAAAATCATTATTCATCATGTCATACCACTAAAGGAGGGTGCCAAGCCATTAAGGTAGAATCCATGGGTAATTAATCCTAAATTAAACCGTTTGGTCAAATTAGAGATTGAAAATATGGAAAAGGATGGGATTATTTTTTTAGTTAGACATTCAGAATGGATTTCGAACCTGAGGTGGTTACAAAAAATAATGGAGAGATTCATATGTGTGTTGAATTTTGGGATCTTAATCGAGCATCCCCGAGGATAATTATCATTTTCCAAACATGGATATGTCATTAAAAAAGGTGAAAAAGTGTCCTCATACACAAATTTTATTAATGAAGGGAAAATATTACAACAATAAGATGTGAGGGATACAAGCCAAAAATTCACCTCATGTAGAATAGAAAATCAATTTAAATAACCCAAATTAAATGACTAAAAATATCATTATCTAAAACTAACTTGGACACCTCACATAATTATGAGTGTGCATGTGTCATTTTACATTAATGTTTTATTCACTAAAGCATTTATTCACTAAAGTCCTAAGTTAACTATTTTTTATCATAATTTCTAACAATCCTCCCTTTGATCCAAAACTTATTTGGAGAGGATACCAAGATCAATTATGAACTTAGTGCATTTAATCCTTCCAAGAGATTTAGTGAATATATCAGTTGTTTGATCATCTTTTGGACAATAGTTTAGATTGATGATTTCCTTTATAATGAGAGTTCTAATGTAACAATACTTTGTATCAACATGTTTTGTCTTCAAGTGAAATATTATATTTTTGTCCCTTAGCTCACATGTCTTACTATAGTAATTGTTTTCCTTCATTAATACAATTTATGTGATTGATGACACTTATCATAATTATCTATTAGCTCACTACATTTATCAAAATTTATATTCTCCAACTTATCTATAATTTGCAATGTTTTCAAAAAATGCTTTTATGATTATGGAAAACTCAAGATCAAAATTTTAACCATCAAACTATCTTTGATTTTAGCAAAAATTGCCTTTGCAATATCTTGCATAATATTTTTGAGTCTTGAGATATATTCCATTACATCTCCCTTGACAAATAATTTTTGTTGCAATAACTTTAATTGAAGATTGCCTCTTTTAGCCTCAAGTTGTGAATCAAATAAATATTTAATTGTTTTCCAAGCTAACCAAGAATCACTATAATTTTCAATGTGCACAAAGACTTCATCAAAAACAACACTTCAAATTAGTGATAAGGAATTTTCATATTTCAACTCCCACTTTTCTATTTGAGCAACATCAATTGGTTTCGTGGGTTGTGCATTACAAATTCATTTCCATAATTTATTATAGATGAGAGTGCTCTCAATGCGTCAACTCCATAATTTATAGTTCTTTGAACCTTCTAACTTGTTGCAATAATTAAATAGACTAATGAATTTAGACATTTTTCAGTCCAAGTACAGTTACACCTTATATCACTAAAAAATGGTATAATATGCACCTTATATCTCCAAAATACAAAAAACACCTTATATCGCCAAAAGTAAATGCACAGTTTATAACACCAAAAATGCACCTACCAATGAATATTTGTAGGATTGTTTGTGAACAATGGTTATATTATGGGAACGTTATATCACCATATTGATTGTTTTCATTAACAATGGTTATGTTATGTAATTGTTGCACCATCAAGGAAATGAACCAGAAAAATAAGAAAAGTATGTACCAAATACACCACACACCACGCAATAAAATAGATATATAGGGGCTTGGATTTGACCCATGCATAGTCTCATAACAAATGTTTTTGATTGATCTTTACTCTGCTCTAATCAACACTAATAATCTGAATACAAATTGTGATTGACACACTGCTACAAAATAGTGAAAAGAATGCCAGGTTCATTATGTATTTCAACCTTTTCCCACTATACCTATCATTACAAAGATTACAAATAAACTACTCAATGTGAATTTATTTAATAATATTGCATTAGTGTTTATGACTCATAAGTTATCGATTTTATAGATTGTTGGGATTCCAGGCTAGTTTTTTCAAAGGAAAAGGTTTCTCAGCTCTTAGATCGCTTTCCTTCCACACTTCCTCTACGACTAGTAAAAGAATAAACACATACCATTAATTACGCCGAAAGGCATATACCTATTGACAATGGGCAGATTTAATAGGGGTTTAGTGCTTAATAAGTTTTCTATGGACAGGATTAAATATGGCTGGAATATTCTTAGTAGTCACACAAAATAAATGGCTGTGATTTCAATCATTAACTTCCTAGCTATTATAAAGACATCAGTTTATGTGTTTACTTTTTTACATTTACCTAATCATATTTAAAAATTACTTTGATAGCTAACTGATTGCCATGTAAGTGATTAACATAAATTAAAATATTAACACAAGATAAATGAAGCCCAACAATTTATTTGTTAATAGATAATAAAATTTAATATATTCTTTTAAAGATTCATTTCATCTTCTCAACCTTTCGGGCATTCACCAACAACTATTTTGCTTCTTTGCTAGTTTAAATAACAATTGAAAACATCGAGTTTGTTAATCAAGGCTTTACTATGTGGTCTTTCTGTCACCGGTTTGAAAACCAGTGGTCTATTGTGCAGGTAGTTTGTGTTCTACTGTCGATTTCCTAGAGTAGAATGGAGGAAACATTGGTTTATTGTGTGCACAAATATCTAATGGCATGCAAAAAGGAAATATTACGCACAAATCTATTCTCACACGAAATCCATGCATACACAACTCTTTGTTGGCATGATATACCTACATAAACGTAGTATCCCTTCTTGCTAAAAGTAATAGTACTTTGGTTCAATTCATGATTGAGGATATTATGGTGGTGGGAATCTTTACAAGGGGGATTTGGAATATGGACTGCTTGTTTCCATGAAGAGATTCAATAATTTTTCTCTAACTGGTGATCCAGAATTTGCATTCGAGGTCGAAATATTTAGATGAGTACCAGAGGATATTGATTTATAAATTCATTCCCAATGGGTTACTAGATGGGAGAACTGAGACTATTTCCAATTCTATAAAATTGATGGCATGAATATACAAAGGAAAGTGTAAAATTATCTTTAGTAAACTGGTGTAGGACTCATGGATGAAACACAAGAATGGTGGAAATTAATGGAAAAATAACATTTTGAAAGCATTTTGAAATCCAAAAAAATATTGCAGATGCACAGATCTTGGTGCTATTGAATCCAATCAGAACATAAAAAAAATTCTTGATTCTAGTCCCCTCCCAAAAATAAGAATAGGAAATAAAAACTCACCATTAAAATTCCACTATTCCACAACCCAAATTCTTCAAAACTCCTTCACCTTCTTCAATGACAGATGTAGAATTTAACTCATCAACATCTAATCTGATATAAAATCACATTTACCAATTTCTCCAAAGAAAAATATATCAGATTAGTGCCTTTTAAAATTGGGTGAATGGGGTCTTTAACACACAAGTTGGCATAAATTATTTTAGGAGACAAATTTCGCAAATGGATTAATTTTCCATGGTTTTTCCCAAAAAACGATTCGCCAATTTCCATAGACTAAAACTATTTTACCTTAAAATCACCAAAATTTAATAGAAACTATATAAAATCCTTAGAAATTTAAATATTTTTACAAATCTATCGTCAAACATGTAATATACTAGAGATAAAAAGTATGCAGAACATAAATAAAATGATAGAAATGGCAGAATAACAACAATAACCAGAACAATCACCACAATAACACTGAAATGATATAAGAATAACAACAGAAATAACACTTTGATTCTGAGAGCAATGTTCACGGGCCTCTTAGAGGGGGAAACCTCCAGTCGAGCAGAGCTCTATTACAATAATATCCAAGCTATGGTTCTCATAGCCTTGACTCTTATTTATACTAAATATGTCTATCAAAAGAAGCATCTAGAGGAAGATCCTTCTAGAAGCGAAAGCTTCTATTAGGTATTCTTACATTCAACTTATTCTATTTTATTGCAAGGCCTTATTAATATTGACCTTTATTACATCCGAATATATTGTTCTACCTATGTGCGGGTTAGGACACTAACATGTCCTTCCCCTTAAAAACAATCTTGTCCTCAAGGCTTGAGATGTGGAAATTGTTACAGAATGGTAGCTGGTTCCCAAGTGGCATCTGTTGGAGTTGTATCTTTCCATTGGACTAACACTTCCTTGATGGTTCTCTGATGTAGGCGACGCTCACACTGGTCCAAAACTGCTTGGGGTTGTATCCAAATGGATCCTTCTTCGGCTAACTCGGGAAGGTTGGTTTGAATTTGGCACTTAGTTCCAATCACCTTCTTTAAGCATGAAACATGAAAAACAGGATGTAGCTTCGAATGACTAGGCAAAGCTAATTGATAGGCCACTTGTCCCACATGCTTGAGAACGGTATAAGGACCATAAAATTTGGGCACTAGCTTCTGACACTGCTCGACCTTGAGGGAATTTTTCTTGTAAGGTTGCAGTCGAAGAAACACCTAATCCCTTTCTGCAAATTGATGTTTAGAGTGAACTTGATTTGCTTGTTGCTTCATGCGATTCTATGCCATGACCAAATTCTCTTTGAGGGTATGAAGAATAGCCTCTAAAACTGTAAGTGTTTGGTCAACTGCCTGGACCTTCGAGACCCCAGGTAAGTATGAGAGAACTGAAGGTGGCTTCAGTCCATATATTGTTTCAAAAGGAGTCATGCATGTAGCTGTATGGTATGAAGTGTTGTACTACCATTTAAGTAGGGATAACCATTGAGCCCACTGATTTTTCTTTTCTGAGGCAAAACACCTCAAATATGTTTCCAAACACTTGTTGACAACTTCTGTTTGACCATCAGCCTGGGGATGATAAGTTGTGTTGAGATGCAATTGGGTGCCTTGTAGCTTGAACAATTCTTGCCAAAAATTGCTGGTGAAAGTTGGGTCACAATTAGAAACAATAGAGTGCGTCATACCATAAAGCTTGAAGACGTGATCCATGAAAAGTTGAGCCACCATGGATGTTTTAAATGGATGTTGAAGAGTGAATAAATGAGCATACTTTGAAAGGCGATCAACAACCACCATGATGACTGATTTATTTCCCGATTTGGGTAAATCTTGTAATAAAATCCATAGAGATATCCCTCCAAATAGCAGGTGGAATTGGAAGCAGTTGTAGTGTGCCCAGATATTTGACTGTTTCTCCCTTGTTGCGTTGGCACACATCATATTCAATGACAAAATTATGAATGTTTTGTTTCATACCATCCCAGAAAAAAAGAAAGTTTGACCTATCATAGGTTTTGGTGAACCCGAAGTGCCCCGCTGTGGGTGTAGCATGAAGCTCCGAAAGTACCATGGATTTAAGTTTTGATTGTTTAATTAAATACAAATGGACTTTGTATCGAAGCTCATAATGGATCCAAGAGTACCCTGGGGAAGCTAGAGCATTGGACTGCAATTGTTAGATCAGATGCGAACTTTTGGGATATTGTAGCCATTCCTGGCGAACGACTTGGAGCCAATCTGGTACAATGAAGAAAAGAGAAAAAAGGGATCCTTCATCTTCATACTTTTGGGGAAATGCATCTGCAACCACATTGTCTTTTCCTTTCTTGTAAATGATCTCATAATCATATCCAAAGAGCTTAGTCACCCATTTTTGTTGCTCCGGGGAGGAAATGCATTGTTCCAGAAAATACTTGAGGATTTGATGGTTTGTCTTAATTTGGAAGCGTTGCCCCAATAGATAAGGGCGCCACAGATCAACAACATGTAGAATAGCCAAAATTTCCTTTGCATAGATTGACTTGCCCAGATTTATTTCAGACAATTGCTTGTTGGTAAAGGCCAAAGGCTGACCCTCTTGCATAAGGACAACACCAATTCATTTCCCTGAAGCATCACATTCCAAGACAAAGGTCTTTGTGAAATCGAGAAGGGCCATGACTGGAGTGGTGCACATGGCCATCTTAAAGGTTTGAAAAGCTTGAGAATTGGTTGGGGTCCAAGTGAAAGAGTTCCTTTTTAGGAGTGCAGTGAGAGGTGTTGCAATATTTCCATAATTCTTAACAAACTTGTGATAATAACTTGTTAAGCCTAGAAATTCATGCAAGATTTTGAGAGTCTTTGGGTGAGGCCAGTCTTGCATAGCTTCAATCTTTTTAGGATCCATCCTGACGCCGTCCTTGCCAACCAGATGACCCAAGTACTCAACTTTTGAGGTGCCAAAAGCACATTTAGACTGTTTCAGGAAAAATTGGTGCTGAGAGAGTAGATGGAGAACTCGATCCACATGAGCAAGATGGCATGTCCAGGTTTTTCTATAGATGAGGATATCATCAAAGAAAACTAAGACAAAATGACAGAGAAAAGGACGGAAGACATGATTCATGAGGCTTTGGAAGGTGGAGGGGGCATTACACAAGCCAAAGGGCATGACCAAAAACTCATAGTGGCCCTCATGAGTTCTAAAGGCAATCTTGGGAATGTCTGCCTCTTTCATACGTATCTAGTGATAGCCCAAACGAAGATCAAGTTTAGTAAATAATTGGGCGCCACTCAATTCATCCAAGAGGTCATCAATGACAGGAATGGGAAATTTGTCTTTAATGGTAAGTTTGTTGAGGGCACGAAAGTCAAGACACATTTTCCAAGAACACTCTTTCTTCAGGACCATGACCACAGGAGAAGAGTAGGGGCTCGTACTAGGGTAGATAATGCTTTCATTAAGGAGTTCTTGGACCATTTTCTCAATCTCATTTTTTGGGGAAAAGGGGTGATAATACAAACGAATATTGGGAGGAAGGCTTCCAGGTACAAGGGGAATGGAATGATCATGAACACCATGGGAAGGAGGGAGTCCCTGGGGAGTGGAAAAGACCACTTGATGTTTAGAAATGATGGCTTGGAGGTATGGCGACAACGAGGGTGTCTCTATTGCTTGTATGGCATGGAGTTGGGCAATAACACCAGAATGACCTTTTTTGAGCTACTTTTCCATGCGATGGGAACTAATGATCTTAGGTGAACTGACAGTGATGCCTTGGAAATTATATTGGTGGTCCTCCTGGTCGAATTGCATGGTTAATTCCTTAAAATCCATGAGAATGGGACCCAACGTCCTTATCCAGTCTACACCCAACACAATGTCACAACCGCCCATGTCGATAGCAAACATATGAGATTTCAGGTGGTAGTCACCAATTTGGAGACACACATTTTCACAACTCCCTCCACATTTCATGGAGACACCATTGGCAATAATGATTTGGAAATTATTGACGGCATGGATGTAGCAATGATTTTCTTGGGCAATTCAGCGATGAATAAAATTATGGGTGCTTCCACTATCAACCAGAATGATGACCTTCCTATGCTTGATGTAATCGATTATCTTGAGGGTTTGGGGAGCGGAGAATCTAGTGAGAGCATTGATGGAAATGACCGGTTCTACTTCGGGAGGGTCTGAGGGAGGGGTTATGTCAGTGGTTTCAGGTAACTCAGACACAAGGGGAGTTTCAACATCCTCTTCTGAAATATCCTCTGAGATGGACATAAAAATATTTTGTTCCTTACACTTGTGGCCTAGGAAATATTTGTCATCACAATTATAAAAAAGGCTTTTGAGTTGGCGTTCATCCATTTCATCCCTGGTCAATTTTTGGATCTTTAGTGGAGCGAAGTGAGTAGTGGGATTTACTGGTTTAATGCGAGGGATAAATGAGGGTTTCCGGTTTTGAGAAGATACAACCTGTTGTGCTTCTTTATCTCTTTTAGTAGCCTCCACCCAACTCTGAGGCCGATCCATGAGGACATGGGCCCAAATCTCATCCTTGAGGCCACTGATAAAACACTCTCAGAAAAAGGCATCAGACATGCCCTTTGTCTGAAAAGTCAGGCGCTCAAAGGAAGCTATAAAGTCTTCCATTGTTCCTGATTGTTTCAACTTTGTCAAACGGGCCAAATGGTTGGTGTCAGTGTCAAAGTGTTCATAAAGCTCTGCCACAAAGTGTGTCCAAGCAATATACCCTTGACGGGAAGTTTTTATCCATTGCCACCATTGCCAACGTTCTTGATCTAGATGGAGAACACCATACCGGAGTTTGGCTAAGTCATCTGTAATGTCGTATAAAGAGAAATAATGTTCCATTTGGGTTACCCAACTAGTGGGGTTCGAGCCATCAAATTTGGTCACATCCACCCGCGGAAGGCGTAGGTTACGTTGAAAGTGATGGTGCTAAAATTTATGGGAATGACAGGAATTTTCAGCTTTAGTATGTGGAGTTGAGTTAGAGGAAGGCTTATCTGTAGGGATATGAAGCTTGGTACAAAGCGTCAAAAAGATAGATTCAAGTTGGGTGGTCAGGTATTGTTTGATTTCCTCCATTTAGGACTGCATGATTGTATTGATGGTGACAACATTGGCATTGAGTTGTTTCACTTCTTATTGGGTCTCAGTGAGATTAGATTGAAAGGTATTGAAGCGAGCTTCCATGTCTTGGCTACAGGTATGGGCCATGAGGACAAGGGAACTGAAAAGGGGCAGGTGGGGTCAATTTTTTTTCCAAAAAATGATATGTATGAATGTGATAAGGGAAAAGACATGAATTCAATAGAATAGGTCTCAAATAATGATGAAAACATTTCCAAACTTTTTTTTTTTTTTTACACCTGTAGAGTTATACTTCGGTCTGAAGAATACTGTAGTGATGAAATGCCTAAATGCTTAACTAGAAAGAAATGTGTAGTGAGTTGGCAACCCGAATAGAGTTGCATGGCAATAGATCTTGTTTATTTTAATTTGTTTATGTCACTGTCCGTAAGGGTTAGGTATTCAAGGGTTCTACAGACAAGGGTTTTCCCTGTGATATAGCTCTTTGTTATACATGCAGGGTCCAACAATAGTACTTGGCCCAATATCTTAGGGCACTAACTAAGGAGGCTAGACTGCACCCTTAGCTATACTACCCGACTACCCAGGTACTAGAGAGTATCTTCCCGAGTGTTGTTCTCGGTGGCACTATAACAATTAGGCGGCCGATCGGTTTATCTAAAGAGGGATTCAGGTAATCTAGGTCGATCCATACACAGGTGTTGTCTGATGCGCTACCACTCGAAGGGGTACCAACATGGGTTATAAGGGTGGCCAAGAGATGTGTGCTTAAGTACCACTTGTATTCCCTCTGTGTATGAATCCCTCAACCGCGGGTTTATGTGCGTAACGACAGATCTTTGTGGCTTAAAGACGTCGGAATACGTCTCTACCCTGAAAAACATTTACCCACAATTTCTGACGAGGAAAGTTCTCTGATACCACTTGTAATATACCAAAGATAAAAAGTATGCAGAACATAAATAAAATGATAGAAATGGCAGAATAACAACAATATAACTAGAACAACCACTACAATAACACTGAAATGATATAAAAATAACAACAGAAATAGAACTTTGATTCTGAGAGCAATGTTCATGGGCCTCTTCGAGGGGGCAACCTCCAGTCGAGCAGAGCTCTATTAAAATAATATCCAAGCTAGGGTTCTCATACCCTCGACTCTTATTTATACTAAATATGTCTATCACAAGAAGCATCTAGAGGAAGATCCTTCTAGAAGTGAAAGCTTCTATTAGGTCTTCTTACATTCGACTTATTCTATTTTATTGCAAAGCCTTACTAATATTGACCTTTATTACATCCGAATATATTGTTCTACCTTTGTGCAGGTTAGGACACTAACAAAAAATTTTACATTTTCCATATTAAGTACTAGTAAGATTAGCCCAGGTTTCTACATTTTAGTATAAATTTCCATACTTAAAAATCCTCCCTGCAAGTTGGATCAACAATATCCATAGGGGTGTAAATCCTCTTACTCCCTAGGGTATGCCAACCAAATTAGGTTAAATCTAGGAGGGTGTACACACTTGTACTTCTCCTAGAAAACCTTGCTCAAAATTGAATTATAACCTTAAAAAAAATATGAAGCAATGATGGAGGGTGTATCCAAGATACTCCTCCTAGGGTTTCCACCAACAATAACCAAAATAATCAAGAAATAACTAGCATATAAATTTTTTTCTTACCAATTGTAATAAATGATATTTCAAACCCTAGTTCACCATGCAACATATCATCCAAGAGAAAAAGAGTAAGCCTTGAAGGGGTGCACATCACTTCTTCTCATACATTCACCAAAAGATAATACCATAAACCATTTACAAGAGAGAGAGATACAAAAAATGCACAAGTATAGCAAAAATTTCACCCATGTAGTATTCTCACAATGGGAGAGTTATGTTATGAAATGAGATTCACATGATCTCTATTCATAAAAAAGGTTTAAAACATAGTTTGTCCACTTAGTTAGGGTGAAAAATAAGATAAGGGGTCAACAACCCTTATCTTACCCCTTAAACCAAATAATAATATTTAATTTACACTTTTTACACATTAGAAACCCTAAAATAAGATGACATCACCCATTTAGGAAGATGTTTTGACACTTAGAGCAAGTCGTTCTAGTTGGGGAAGCATGGATAGGCCTCCAAAGGCCACTTGTCATCCATCCAAGCCTCTTCTTCATGGTTCAAATCCTTCTTCATTAATTCAACCTTTTTCTAAGCCCATTTATTGTCATTTATTAATTAGTCAATGATCCAAACACGTGTGCACTCCCAATAGTGAATTGATTATCTTGGGGGGCAGTAACACAATGTCGCTAGAACAAATAGGTCCACAAAGTGTCATACAGGTAACCATGTAAAGCATTGTAACACACTTGTGTTAGTCTTATATTCAAGCGAGATGTTTATTATGTGTTTGATATTGTGCAGGTCTTCAATTATTTCAAGAGAAGCAACTCATAGTTATCAAGACTTGTCTGGGCGAGCATCTAGAAGTTTTATATTTTAGGCTCTTATATTTTTCCAGCAACCATCCCCCTGGGCCTTTAGCCCCTTCTTCCCATGAAATGGGGTATATGCCCTTCTTGGGTCACTAAATTCAAAGGGCCTAGAAGAGGGAAATATGGTGGGAGTGTAATGAGAGGAAAGTCCATTGTGCTACTAGTCCCACATTTCTTTTGTAGGATACACTAATCTAGATTTGGGTGGGGTGATGTCTATGACAAGAAATCCATAGGTAGCTATGTTTTCCATCTTTGATCAATATATATTAATCCTTTGGTGAGACAGAGAATAGAGAAACAAATGAAGAAAAGAAGCAATGTGGATTCAAAATGTCTTATTAAAGTTTGTCTTTACCATAAATTCTACAAATACCATATTTTGTGAAAATGAAAGTTCGATCCAAGTTGTAGACAATCCAATTTTTCATGCTAAAATCAAACATGTTGAGATTGATGTTCATCTAAGATATTTTCCAAGATCAAGTTGTCAAATTACACAATTAGTGTAGTGATGAACAAATTGTTGATATTTTTACCAAAAGTATGACTAAAGATAAATTTTTGAAGCTACCAAGTATGTTGGGCATGTTGGAAGTCGATATTAAGGGAGGAATAGATGCAAATGTCCCCTTTCACTTCTATTTTTCTTGTAAATTCTCTATAGTTATTTTTAGAGGGGAAATGTTAAGCAATGTAAGAAGCGACTCTGTATGAATTTTCTAGATGAGATTTCTCTCTAGATTATCAGTTTCTATACTTTAGATTCTTTATAAGATATTAAATTAATCAATTAAAAGTAAAAAATTGCTAGAGTGGGAGGAAAACAAAAGAAATCAAGCATATCTGGCTTGATTTGGACATGGTGGCAAGATCTTGTCTTTGCTTGGTGTTCTACTCCTCTTCTCTATTTTCTCAATGAAAGGAAAAATGTGGGGCATGGTCTATGCAAATAAGCACAAATCACGCCCGCGGTCCCTTAAAAATGGAACAAAAGGAATGCGCACATGTTCCTGGCAACGTTCCTATGTGGTACGCTGAGTGGAGGTTCGATATTTTTCAAACCTCTCACATCATGAACATGTGCACGTTCTTGTAGGTGCGTGTTCCTACTCACACCCTTGCCACTTTATCGTCCACCAACTTCATACACTCACCCACAAGGATTTATTTTCTAAAATATAAAAATGAAGTATTGAAAAAATTAACATTTTCAAATTACTTGTTGGCAATGAATCACATCATACCATCCATATACTTAGAAAATTAAATGAAAAAAAATATGAAAACATAGTATTAAGGAATTTTCCAACAACACAAAAATTCTATTAACATACACTACATTACACTTTGTAGCAAAATGATGTAGTTGGGTATAAGAACACAAGCTTAATGGAAATGTCGCAATTTACATTGTGTGGAGGAAATATGGACCAATTTTTTTTTAGCATAAAGACTTGCATGTGATTTTGAAATTATAAATCATGCTCCTACATGACATGTGGAAGACATAGTTCTAGAAGAGGCATACAATTTATATTGTGTGGAGGAAATATGGACCAAATTTTTTTAGCATAAGGAATTGAATGTGATTTTGAAATTCTAAATCATACTCCTACATGACATGTGGAAGACATGTTCACTTTAATATTTTTGGTTATCATGGATGGACTCTTGTGTTTGATAATAATTCAAAGAAATTGTAATTAAAAATTAAAAAAATATAGATGTGTAGGATATGTTGAGGAGTCAAAGGCATATATTACTTGTTTAATTAGTCATCATTTGATGGGATGTACAATTCAAACCAAAATATAGATGTAAATGTGTAGGATAGGAGTCGGAGTCAAAGGTATATATTGCTCGTTTAATAAGTCATCATTTGATGGGATGTACCATTCAAACAAAAATCTCTTACTAATATTTGTTTTCAATGCATTTTGATTTTTGAGGCATTCTTTTATTTTTACTATTGTTACTAATAAATTAAAATTTATTAGTATTATTCATGTTACTATTGATACTAACTATGTAAAAATCTCTTACTAATATTTGTTTTCAATGCATTTTGACTTTTGATGATTTTTTTGTTTCTACTATGTTACTAATAAGTCAAAATTTATTATTATTAATCATATTATTATTAATACTAACTACACAGAGAAAGAAATAAATATTGCATGAAAATTAATAAATCAATAATATATATATTAATAAGTTATTTATACATGTTATATATATATATATATATATATATATATATATATATATATATATATATATATATATATATAACATGGATTTGTGGACCATGAGTGATCCTCAAATATATGAAAAGGATTGAGGTAAGCAATGGTGGGAGAATAATATGTTCAATGAATATAACTCTTTAATGATGAACTAGGGGAGTTGCCTACTCTTCCTTCACAAAATAATTTGGGTAATTGTAAACAAGTTTATAAGACAATGTTCAAATTTAATAATGAGATGGATTATTATAAGATTAGATTGGTTGTAAATAGATTTTTTTAAGAGATATATGTAGAATATATGTAGATTTTTTTTTGACATTTTAAGTAAATTCCCTTTTCCACATTTCCGTTTTCCAGATTTTTTATATAGACATGTCATTTCTGCAATTCGAAATTTAAACACAAATCTAATCAAATTTATAATAAAAAATCATTAAAAACGTTTTTTTCTATATTAATATTTTATCCATTAATGTACTAATTGAATTTTTCATATAGACATGTCATTTCTGCAATTCCAATTTTAAACACAAATCTAATCAAATTTATAAATCTAATCAAATTTATAATAAAAAATCATTAAAAACGTTTTTTTCTATATTAATATTTTATCCATTAATGTACTAATTGAATTTTTCATATAGACATGTCATTTCTGCAATTCCAATTTTAAACACAAATCTAATCAAATTTATAAGGTTTTTTTTCTACATTAATAGTTTATTCATTACTAATTGATTTTTTTATTGCTTAATTATTTATAATGTACTAATTGATTTTTTTATTGCTAAATTATTTATTAATAAAATTTGGAAAGGAGAAATTTAGATTTTTTTAAGAGATATATGTAGAATATCATGAAACTTTTCTCATATAGTAAAAGATTTTTGTCAATGTTAAATCTAGATTATAATGAAATATTTTCTCATATAGTGAAACTTGATGCTATTAAAATAATGATTTTTCTAGATATTAAATTTAGATGAAAAATGTATTATCAAAATGTTGAGAAAGGTTTTTTCATCAATGAAGAAATCTACATACAAAAACATCCTAGTTTTTTTTTGCAAATTGAACAATTCATGATATGGTATCAAGCAAGCAAATAGCTTGGTATTCATTTATAGTCATTTTGATTTATTTGTATTTAACATATTAATGTAAAGGTTTTTATTATTCTATTATGTTAATAACTTTGTCCTAATTTTTTATATTTGTGAAAAAAAATTATATTGATAAAAAAAAAATGTGAATAAAAGGAGCTATATATTAACAATAGTATCTAGCATTGCAATGTTTGTAGTTTGTCACCTGTCTTGCCATGTTTGGGAAACCAGGGCAGGTGACCTTAAAAAAAAAAAGAACAATTGTCATTGTTTGAACAAAATAGTAGAGATGACTAACTATAAAAAATGGTTGCCATGATCGATTAAACAAAGGCCATGACCAACTAACATACATTGTGAGGTAAGGATTCTGTCATTCTTTGCATAAGTGAAAAAAATAGAAGAAGAACATAAACCTGGAGGAGCTAATCCATATGTGAACCTGGGTTGCCATGCATGTTGTAAGCTGGGACGAACTTTTGGCCAAAATTCGAGCACCGTTTGTTTGCTGGAGCTTTAGTCATGGCATTGACCAGGAGGTCCATTCGATGGCCAAGAATTTGTTGAATGTGCACCTGATCGTCAAACTTCTGTCGCATTTCAAAGATGAGCTGAAGATGTTCTTCCAGAAGTCGATGAGGGGAGAGTTGAGTCGGATCCTCCATCAAATCAACATCCATTGTCGGGTCAACATCCATAGTCGGGTCTGCATCCATGGTCGTCGGTTGATTTTCCACTTGCCAACTAGGAGGAATCTCTTCCTCCACAAGGCATCCCCCAATGCCAAAAACATGAACCGGTGTGTGTACTCTGAGAAGAGAAATTTCCAAATGGTGGAGTATGCTCCTCAAGAAGGAGAATTTCCTCTTCGACAAGGCAGTTTCCAAAGTCAATTAAGGGATTAGAGGGGGGAGGCAAGGGTTTCTTAGGCAGTTCCAACCAATTTTGTCTTGGGCAGGAGTGTTGGTGGTGATTAGAGCTAGTTGAGAGGAGTCGAGACAGTTGCATCTGGTCAAGGCATTGTAATACAATGGCCCCCTTCTAGATTTTTCCCTCTCCCTTGGCATGGCATAGGAAATATGGGTGGAACTGTGGAGGGAGATCAACAAAGGAGTGATGAAGGATGGCCAGAGGTGCAGGAGCAAGAGGGAGCTGAGGAGCAAAAGAACTTGCAGAAGTGAGGGTGTGGAAGAGCGGTCAGGGGTGCTAGTCTTCATAGTGCCTTGTGAATTGACAGGGATAGTCTCCATGAAATTCGAGGTGACTTCTCTTATAGACCTGGTACCTAGCTTAGTACGCCCAACCTTGTTCGCGCAAGGGGCCATTAAATTTGCATGGATATCCCAACGCACTACCATAACTCCTGGATTAGTGTGGGTCATTCAAATTGAATGGGAGGGATGTTGGTGGCTGGGGTTAATAACACCCATTGCTACCCAATTCCACCTGTCGTCCGCTAAGGGTCGTCTGTCACCCCATCCGGGAATATTGATAAACTTAATAACTTACATTATTTTTATTTTCTTGACATATATGTTTGACAAATAGGTAATGTAATTTCTTTGTCTCTATCCAAATATGCTTTACAAACCAATTTAACTTATCAAGACTTTTGATGGTGTTTTGGTTTGATACATCACCTTTGGTCGGTCATGTGGATCATATGAAGTTTTTTACATTTGGATTAGGAAGAGATTGTGTGGAAAAGTAAGAGATAAGTCACTATTGTATTTTTTATCATTTAATCTCATAAGAAGAGTATAAAGAAGTTGTTTTATTTGTCAAGGAATTGCAAGGTCCTTCACGAGTTAAATTTATCACAACAACAATAAATATGTTAATTGAGAGAATTCAAGTTCATCAACTTCAAAGAAAGATTGGAACTTAAAAATTTTCGTTAGATTTACCACAACAACAATTGAGAGAAGTCAAGTTCATCAACTTCAAAGAAAGATTGGAACTTAAAACTTTTCGTTAGATTTACCACAACAATAATAGATATTTCAATTAAGAGAAGTCAAGTTCATCAACTTGAAAGAAAGATTGGAACTTAAAAGTTTTGGTTGTTTAGCACTGCCATGTTTTTAATAGATGGTTCATTTGTTGTTGTCTGGACTGCCTTTTTTTTTAATCTAAAAGAATCATATTGAAAATATTTTATGGGAGTTTTTAAAAAAAATTCAAAAGTAAAATAATATTGTATCTAGTTTTGATGTATGTTAATTATATATAACAAGTTTTTTATCATTTTAATAATAATATATAATTATTAATAATTTAATATATGTTTTTACAAATATTTATAATTGTTTTAAAAAAAAATTGGAAACAAATTATATAAATAAAGACAAATTGTGTAGAAAACTCTTCAAAATTTTCCACACAAATTGTTTTCAAAATTTTCAAAAATTTATTTTCAAAATTTTAAAAAATATAATGTGTTGAAATGTGTAGAAAACTCTGCACATAATGTTCCTCCGCTAAAGACTGGATACAATACAAAATTAATGCATAGAAATGAAAAGAGTGCATGAGAAAAGTTTTTTTTTTTTTTTAATCTCTTCAAATATATATAGATATTCAATATTTTTTTTTATTTTATTCTTGGAAATGGGATAGATTTCCTTTACAATTTTTTTTTATATACATGATACTTGTCAATCGGTCTACATCCTTGCAGGCTATAAACATTCAATATTACTAGGAAAATATAAGAATATAAGTGTGTATATTTGGAATGCTTAAATGGACATGCAAACAACAAAGGATATCAGAGTGTACATAAGCATTTTTAAAAGAATATTCAAAATTATGAAAAATACACAATTGGAAATAAAAACCATATAGAAGCCAGACACTAGTGGCAGTGGCGCCTAAGCACCTAACAGTTCTTCTGATACTAAAAGTCTCTTTTCCACGAGCATTACTTGACTTAAGACCTTATTACACTTTTGTACAAACTACAAATTTTCAGAAATTTCACATGGAAGAATCACATCTACAGCCTCATCTGTATTTATTCATGAAAGGCATATCCAATAGAATCGGTCAGACTTTATGTTAAAAGTTAGATGTCTCCAGCCTCATCTGTATTCATTAGTAACAAGGCATGTCCAATAGAGTCGGTTAGAATGTACGTTAAAAAGTTGAATGCGGTTTATCAGATACGCAGTACACATACTGATTTAAATAGACAGCACTACATACCCAAGTTGAAGAGCTGTTTGAATAACTACAGAAGAAGTTTGTGAGTGTTGCTCAGCTTCCCCCACAGTGTTCTCTTGGAGGAAATTCTGCATGTCAAGATGTGAGGAAGAAGCTTCCCCCACAGTGTTCTGTTGGAGGAAATTCTGCATATCAAGATGAGAAAAAGACGCCTCCAGTTGATCTGATTTCCCTGAGAAGCCTTCGTAATCCTCTATCTAAAAAATAAAACAAAACTTTGAGCCTCTTTGCATGAACAAATATAAGGAGAGAGAGTGTGTGTACCACCTTGCTACGCAGAAACCGGTTCTCGGCAAGTAATAGACACTCCTGCATACATAAAACAAAAGGGTGCTGACAGCATTAGAAAACCTGATATAGCTATATTTAAGAAAATTAATGTGATGTTATGGTACTTTAATTCTCTGCTAAACATAAATCCTACTTGGAAGTTGCTATAATTTTTTTGGCTCTATGTTTCCCGTATTGTATGACTGGTACAAGCTTGCCCTGGCCATTATGCAACCATTGAGCATTTTCGACTTTGGATTCTTTTCAGTTTTCAAAGAAGGGATAAGATATTTCTGATGTTTGTGCTTCCAAATATTTGTATTAACTTTGGCGGATAAGATATTTATAAGGTTTTTTTTTTTTTTTTAATTTTCATATTTATAAATTTAGAAAAGGTAGCTTTTCTATAAGATTTAAATTTTTTATTTCCCTGTAACTTGGATAATGCTTAAAAACATATTATTATTAATTTTCTTTTAATTTAAAATAAATTATTATTTATCATGATATTTTGTAAAGGGAAGAAATTCAAACATGGCATTCATCTTTTTGAGAATAGATAATTGGTTAAAAATTAAGATTATTGTATTANACGAGCATTACTTGACTTAAGACCTTATTACACTTTTGTACAAACTACAAATTTTCAGAAATTTCACATGGAAGAATCACATCTACAGCCTCATCTGTATTTATTCATGAAAGGCATATCCAATAGAATCGGTCAGACTTTATGTTAAAAGTTAGATGTCTCCAGCCTCATCTGTATTCATTAGTAACAAGGCATGTCCAATAGAGTCGGTTAGAATGTACGTTAAAAAGTTGAATGCGGTTTATCAGATACGCAGTACACATACTGATTTAAATAGACAGCACTACATACCCAAGTTGAAGAGCTGTTTGAATAACTACAGAAGAAGTTTGTGAGTGTTGCTCAGCTTCCCCCACAGTGTTCTCTTGGAGGAAATTCTGCATGTCAAGATGTGAGGAAGAAGCTTCCCCCACAGTGTTCTGTTGGAGGAAATTCTGCATATCAAGATGAGAAAAAGACGCCTCCAGTTGATCTGATTTCCCTGAGAAGCCTTCGTAATCCTCTATCTAAAAAATAAAACAAAACTTTGAGCCTCTTTGCATGAACAAATATAAGGAGAGAGAGTGTGTGTACCACCTTGCTACGCAGAAACCGGTTCTCGGCAAGTAATAGACACTCCTGCATACATAAAACAAAAGGGTGCTGACAGCATTAGAAAACCTGATATAGCTATATTTAAGAAAATTAATGTGATGTTATGGTACTTTAATTCTCTGCTAAACATAAATCCTACTTGGAAGTTGCTATAATTTTTTTGGCTCTATGTTTCCCGTATTGTATGACTGGTACAAGCTTGCCCTGGCCATTATGCAACCATTGAGCATTTTCGACTTTGGATTCTTTTCAGTTTTCAAAGAAGGGATAAGATATTTCTGATGTTTGTGCTTCCAAATATTTGTATTAACTTTGGCGGATAAGATATTTATAAGGTTTTTTTTTTTTTTTTAATTTTCATATTTATAAATTTAGAAAAGGTAGCTTTTCTATAAGATTTAAATTTTTTATTTCCCTGTAACTTGGATAATGCTTAAAAACATATTATTATTAATTTTCTTTTAATTTAAAATAAATTATTATTTATCATGATATTTTGTAAAGGGAAGAAATTCAAACATGGCATTCATCTTTTTGAGAATAGATAATTGGTTAAAAATTAAGATTATTGTATTAAGAATTAAGTTTTTAAAAAGTTTTTAAAAAAATCTAACTTATAAAAATTATTATTTTTATTTCTGCGTGTCCAACCTTTATATTTCAAAATCTCTTATAAAGTTTTTTTTAGTTATATTATTTATTTTTTATTTATATTTTAGATTTACCAATGTAATAACAAGTGGTTAATAGAGAACATATTGATCCATGATGGAAACCTTCATAATCTAGATTTATAAAGCAAGTTAAAGCATGTTGAGAAGGACATAAAGTGAGACTGGATGTGATTTGCAGAAAGCTCTTTCCTTTATACTTGTTGCAAAGAAAATTGTTGTAATAGAGTTTATATATATATATATATATATATATATATATATATATATAATTTATTTATTATATATATATAATAACAAATTTATAATAACAAATTTATATGTTAATTTATGATGTATATATAATTTAATTTTTTAATATTTATTAGATTATAGTTTTGATTTTGGAGAATATAAAGATAAAAATATTCATGGTTCACATAATTTACAAAAGGATACATGTCAGTTATATGTCTTATTTGTGGATGCACATAGAATAAGTCAAATTTTGTTGGAGAGGTCTTTTTGAAACCAATTTATGGAACAGAATTCTCATGAAGAAATATCTAAAAGGATTAGATATCATCTCTTGGTTGCGTAAGGACGCCAACTCCACCTAGAATTCTTCTATTATCTGGAAAAATCTAATGCTTTCTTTGTCGATTATCAAATGTTGGTTGGCATGGGAAATTGGGACAGGACAACGTATTTTTCTCGGGCGCGACCCATTCATTGGTTGCTCGGATCACTATCACTTTTCCAAATCACTCCTTCAGGAATTAAATAGTCAATCTATTTTTTCTTTAGCTCAAGCCACCGCGATCGACACAACTAGAGCGCATCGACAGTGGATGGATGCCCAACAACTGGGATTATGTGATACACACAGCATAGAATGGGAAGAGTTCACTCAAAATCTCAGAAGCAGTGGCATCCGATTGAGCAATGCAAAGGACAAACTCTCTTGGTCTTGGAACCGTTCGACTGGTAAGGTCACGACCAATTTAGCATATCAGTCCATACTTTATACAAATAAACTGGTTGTAGAGAAGTGGTGGCATAAAGCGATATGGACGGTTAAGATTATAGTCAAAATAATATTCTTCATGTGGCTCTGCATAGAAGACTACATACTCACAGGTATCAATTACCAAAAAAGAGGTGGAATTGGCCCCTCAGTCTGCGCCTTGTGCCTTAAAGATGAAGAATCCGCCACACACTTTTTTGTAGAATGCCAAATCACACAACTTATTTGGGCCAATGTCCTCCCAACTTTGAGGATTGATAGTGATTGGAAGAGAGCCACCATTGAAGAAAAATTAAAACACTTGTTCTTCAAACTTCCGAACTTAAGAAACATTCCATTTTTTATTATGTGGGACATTTGGAAATACAGAAATAAAATTTTGTTTGAAAATTGGAAAAAGAATGACCCCGGATAAACAAGAAAATTCTCCTCTCCATTAAAGAACACCCATATAAAGAGGAAGCAGTCAATTTAGAAGTATTAATGAATCCAATCTACTTCAATGACAACCCAATTGGCTTCTTTGATGGTGCAACTGCAGAAAATGAGTGTGGCATAGGTATTTATTTAAAAATCACTCTCGGACACACCATTCAAGCTCATTTTGCTGGAGTTTGCTGGAGGAACAAGGAACAATATGAACGCTGAGATGATGGGATTGTGGGGAATCCTTCTACTTGCCACACATTACTCTTTTAAAAAATTAATGGTAGCAGGCTACTCAAAGGTCACCATTGATTGGATAAATGACAAAGTCAATCTAGATCTTAACTATCTCAGCCACTGGAAAGAGAAGATCAGTACATTAAAGAAAGGTTTTGAAACCATAAAATTCATGCACATCCACAGACAATTTAACAAAGTTGCAGACAGCTTCTCCAAAAAGGCTCTCAATGATACTCTAGGGTGGCTATTTTTCGAAGAGCTCGTCAATGGATCTATTGTTAGATTCGGGGAATTACACATCCTATAAGGTGGCTCTAATCAGAAAAATCTATTGGGTTATAAAGTGTTTTAGACAAATAAAATGACCACAGGTAAACGATGTAGAAGGAGAAGAAATATTCCAATCATGAAAGACACAACTATTGTAAATTGAAAGTTTCATTTGATTCTAACAAAAATAACAGTGAATCTGTTTTTTTAGGATGAAAAATATATATATATATATATAATTGGATATACCTTTAAGAAACTTTAAACTTGCATGGATATTAGGGATTAGTTTCAATGTTCGAAGAGCAATTGCATGGATGTTCAATGTTTATCCCAACATTACAAGTGTACGTTCCGACATTGGAGGTGGACTTCCACGTATGTTGCTCAAACATGAGATGAGTTGATACTAGATATATAAATAGAGTGACGAAGATTCCCCAACATGAAATGAGTTGATACTAGACATATAATTAGAGTCATGAAAAGATTTAATGTATAGAAGGCAGAGCGCATTCGTAAGGATAAAACTATTAAAATTGTTATATAATGATGAATATTTTATAATAAAATTAAATTGCTAAATTTGTTAAAATGAAGAATTTGTTATATTGAAGAATATTTTATAATAAAATTAAAAAGATTAATAATAGAGAATTTTTTATAATAAAATTTGAAAAATGTATTATAAAATAACAAAAATGAATGATTTATTAATGTAAATTATTATATAACTTTAATCTATTTTACATTAATATAGAGATCTAATCACACAATATATAAAATGAATAAATTTGTATTATATTGAATTGAAGAATGAGTGAGACATGATGTTTTTGGTAGTAGTTTAAATATTCTAAGTTTTGGCTTATTTTAGTGGATATTTTCTGTTTAATTTTGTCAAAAATTTGGTAAGAAATTGTTGGCTCTACAGATTTGAGTGCTCTAAAAGTTTTTTAGCACATTGAATTTATTTATACATTCAGAAATGTAATTTAAACAACAAAATATTGTGATTTCTTTTATATTTACGTCCTCATGTTTTAGTGAAAAATAAATAAAATATAAAAGGTTTAAAAAATGCACTTCATTGTTGGAATTATGACAAGAAGTTACTGTAAAATCAAAGTTTACCTTAATAAATTTGTAAATGTAATGGAGGTGGTTCATATAACAAGACACTTCTTGAACTGATGTAACTATATATCTTATTATAGTGGCAGTTCTTGAACTAATATAACGATATATCATATTGTATATCTATGAATCTGTGAGAGGCATTTGTAATGTGGTTAGCCTCATTGTAATCCCATTTTACTGATACCTTATTTTTGAATGTTTCTTTAACACATCGTCATGGTTTTAACATGTAAATCTTGTGTGTTGTTTGACTAATTTTTTTTTTTTTTTCTATATTATCATATTTGTGGAATTTATTATTGGTTCAAACTCTTGAATCTTGAATACCAATCAATGGTATTAGAGAAAAGGTGTTTGGTCTCAGAAAGGAAGAAGAGGAGCCGTAGAGTAGAAACCCTAGCCACCAAAAACCCTATCAACCATTCGAGTTAGTTTTTTCACTAGTTTCCTGGGCGGGTCGAGAGCCCAAGTAGAGGGAGAGGCCAAGTCACCGAGTGCAAAGAGAGAAAAAAGGGTTTAGTTTGAGGTTGATGGTTGAAGAAGTTGAAGTCGTAGTCCCATCAAGGGAAACTTCACACATTCATGCTTGTCTCATTTGTTGGAGGCTGAAATGAAAAGAAACTCGTGCACATATTAATCCTTGAGGGAGCTGAGTAGAGTAGGTTGTGAGAGGTAGAGCTGAGTCGAAGCTGAGCAGAGGAGGTTGTGAGAGGTAGAGCTGATAAGGGTTTCATGTGGAAGTAGCCACAGAACTGAGCCAAGATAGATTGTGCCCACGTGTAGAGTCGAGGGGTGCACGAGAAGTTGAGCCGATGGTTCAAGTGCAAGGGAAGAGGAGTCGAGGAGGGTTCCATCAGTCTGCAACCGAGGAGGGTTTTCGTCTTTCTGCAACCGAGGAAGGTTTTATTTCCTTTGTACTCTTTAATCTATGATCATAGTTTTTGTGCGTTGATTATATTTGACAATCAATGGTAAATGTTGAAGTCTTTTATTTTCGGATTATAAGATTATAAGTGATTCTCTAGTTAATAGAAAAGGAAAAGGAAAAATGTAGTTTGATTTTTTGAAAGAGCTTTTGTGGACGAGAAAAGTTTTCCCTTGTTTTTGGATATATTTAAAAACATATATATATATATTATTTAAGTGGGTGGAGTTTTTAAATTTTTTTGAGAAATTTGAATATTCACTTAAGGGGAAATATATGTTTTTCAAAAATCAAATTGACTTTTAACATTTGAAGTGAGTGTGAGGGTAAAACTAAAGGCAAAGGTGACAAATGTTAAATTCGAGTTCTATTATGTCTTGTTGATGATGTCTTGTTTAACATTATTGGAGAAGAAATGGCAACATGCTTATGGAGTAGGATGGAGAGCCTTTGTATGATGAAGTCCTTAACTAATCAAATTTACAATTTACTTGAAGAGAACATTTAAAAATGAGATAAGGTACAAAAATCACAGATCATTTGAATGTGTTTAATACTCTTATATATCAGTTGAATAGTATGGATGTTAAACCCGATGATGAAGATAAGTCAGTTACATTACTTCCATTAGCTTTAGTACAACTGAAACTATTGAAATTGATAGTGTTGTTGGAGCTCTTTTGTCTGAGGAGGTGCATAGAAAATCAACCATAGAAAATCAAGTATTGAAACCTCAAGAGTAGAAGCATTGGTGGCTAGAGGTCGGTCCACAGAAAGGGGAGAATATTTGAGTAGAAAATCCATGGATAAGTCAACAAGTATAAAGGGAAGGGAAGATGTTGGTACTGTAACAAAGTTGGGAATCTTAAAAAGGATTGTTGGAAGTTGTATGAGTCCAAGGAAGACTCCAAAACATAGGAAAAATCAGTTGAATTGATCCATACCATGATGGATGAAGTCTTGTCTATTAGTAATGTCTCTGAATATTATGAAGAATGGATTTTACTCTCGTGTTTCACACCATATCTTCCCACATAGAAGTTGGTTTATTTCTTATCAAGCAGTTGATAGTGGAGTTGATCTTATGGATAATAATAATTCTTCTAAGATTGTCACGGTTGGAAGTGTCAAAATCAAAATGTTTGATGGTATTATAAGGATATTAACTAATGTTAGACATGTTCCTAAGCTAAAGAAAAATGTGATTTCTCTAGAAGTGTTGGATTCTAGTGGTCATAAGTTTATAGTTCAAGGTGGATAAATGGAAGTATTCAAGGGCAGTGTGATGGTTATGAAGGAAATGAAGATTGGAAATCTAAGCTGGAAAGAAAAACTGAAACAAGTTAATTAGCGGTAGTATCTAAGAAATAAAATGCACCTATTTGTTTATGGCATCATTGACAGGTCCATATGAACAATAAAGGGTTGGGGTCGGAGGTATTGGTAAGCCATAAGTTATTTTTAGACTTTCAATATTTGAATTTCTACAAGTTATACAAGTTTTATATATATGTTGATTACAATGATGAAGTTATGGGTTGTAGATTGTGGGATCCTACTTCCCACAAAATCATCACTAATAGAGATATGTACATAGAACAATCAGTAGTTGTTCAAGATCGCAAAGG